>VFSX01000522.1:0-45000 GCA_016618255.1 Chlamydomonas sp. UWO 241 | reverse complement strand
TGTGTATGTGTTTACGTGCGTGTGTGTGTGTTTACGTGCGTGTGTGTGTGTCTGTGTGTGTGTGTGCTGTGGCAGCGCAGGTCCACCATGGCAATCTGCCATGCGGGGCAGGCCTGCGCGCGTGTGTGTGTGTGTGTGTGTGTTTACGTGCATGTGTGTGTGTGTGTCTGTGTGTGTGTGGGTGTGTGCTGTGGCAGCGCAGGTCCACCATGGCAATCTGCCGCGCGGGGCAGGCCTGCGTGTGTGTGTGTGTGTGTTTGTGTTTACGTGCATGTGTGTGTGTGTGTGTGTGTGTGCTGTGGCAGCGCAGGTCCACCATGGCAATCTGCCGCGCGGGGCAGGCCTGCAGAACGGGGCGCATGCAGTGTGCATGAGTGGGCTGTCTTGATGGGTGGCTTGGGTGTGCATGCACGCACACGTGTGCACGTGCACACACACACCGCACGCGCATGCACATGCACACGCACACAAGCGCGCACACACACGCGCGCACACACGCACACAAACACACATGCCCCCCCCCCACACACGCACGCTCACCACCGCCAGCATCCGTGCAAACGTTTGCATGTTGCGACGGCACCCGAGGATACCATGCACCAACACAGCTGTAGGCGGCGCCGCGCCTGCAGCGGCAGCGGCAGCCAGTGTGCGCGTGTGTGTGTGTGTGTGTGTGTGCTGTCCCTGCCGCAGGCAGCGGCCAGTGTGTGTGTGTATGTGGCGCCGCGCCTGCGGCGGCAGCAGCAGCAAGTGTGTGTGTGTGTGTGTGTGTGTGTGTGTGTGTGCCTGCTGCCTGCTTGTGCAGCACAGCTGAGCACATCAGGCAGCAGCAGCAGGGAGGAGCAGCAGCAGCAGGCAGCATGCAGGCGGCAGCATGCAGCATGCAGGCAGCAGCAGACAGCAGCAGACAGCATGCAGGCAGCATGCAGCAGGCAAGCAGCAGGCAGGCAGGCAGCAGGCAGGCAGCAGCAGAGCATGCAGGCAGCAGCAGACAGACAGCAGCAGCAGGCAGCAGGCAGACAGCAGCATGCAGGCAGCAGGCCACTTCACCCTTCTCCCTCGCGCCGCGTTCGTCGTGCAAGCGGGCCCGGGACACACACACATGCAGAGAGAAAGAGAGGAGAGAGAGAGGGAGGGTGGGAGGGAGGAAGAGAGGGAGAGAGGAGAGGGAGAGAGGGCGGCAGGGAGCAAGTCAGGGAGAGGAGAGAGAGGAGACAGGGAGAGAGGATATACAGAGAGGGGAGAGGCAGAGGGCCGACAGTATCAGGCAGCATCAGGCAAGCAGCAGCAGGCAGTAACAGTAGCAGCAGCAGGCAGCAGGCAGACAGCAGCAGGCAGGCAGCAGCAGCAGCAGCACCCACCTCCCTCGCGCCGCGTCCATCGTGCCAATGGGCCCTGCACCACCTCATATGCCTGTGGGGGGAGGGCGCACACATGCATTGCGGGCCAGATGGTTAGATCGACACCCGTGCACACACGCACACACACACACACACTCTCACACAGTCGGGGTACGCACACAAGGGCGTGAGGGACAAATGGGCACACGCACACACACACATGCACACACACACACACACACACACATACACATACACACACCAGTGGTGGCTCTGGGTCATCGTCCAGCTCCTGTGAGCTCAGGTACCGCAGGCCGTCAGGTTCCCCACTGAAGCGGCAGTGAGCCGTCGGGCGGCGGCTGCCCCCAGCGTGCCTCTGTACACGCGTGTGTGTGTGCGTCTGTACACGCGGGTATGCGTGCGTGGTGTGTGCATGTGTGGTGTGCATGGGTGTGCATGGGTGTATATGGGTGGTATGTATGGGAGGTGTGGTGTTGCGCGCATGCATGGGTGGTGCATGCATGACCAGGAGGGACGTCTGGGCGAGGAGGGACGAACCCCTGCTAGTATTACCACCCATATCATACACAGTAGTACCCAGCATGTGAGCAGAGAGGGGGGCGCCTCGGCGAGGAGTGGGGTGAGGTGGGGCAAGGGGTCTACAACACGAGGACGCGGCCCATGCGCGGGACCCTGGGGTGCAGGACAAGATAACTCACCACAGAATACAGCGAACAGGGTGCGAGCCTGGGCGCCACGCGCGCGCAGCGCCCGGGGTGTGTGAGCCGCCGCATTTCTCTCCTCCGTTGGCTCACCGACAGCTGTGTCAACCTACGCCAGGCCCATGGTCGCAGGCGCAGTCGGATGATGTCTATCTGCACGCTGCGCTGGCCGTTCTACCTGCAACAAGCTTTACCCCAAGCTACCCCAAACCCTTGAATTATCTAATCAATTAATTAATTGATAAATTTATTGATTAATTAATTAATTAACTGTATAATAAATCAATTCACCTCTAACGGTCACACGTGCGGCTCCATAGCTCCAGCAGGACTCGAAAAAATGGAGACCGCCAATAAAAAGGGGGGACCCCACGGTAAACGCCACACACACAGCGGGTGGGCGCCAAGTAAGCGACACCACGCATACGGTGCAGGCTCCACACTCAACCCTTCCAGTGGGGTCCATCACAAGTGGTATCCACTTCTTATAGGTAGCGCTACACCACTTCAGCAGCCAGAGAGGTAACTAGGTAACTAGCACACCTGCACGTAAGGGTACCTGAAGGTCTCAAGCCACGTACCATGCACGTGTGCTACTAGCCCCGCTTCCGGTGGTCTGGGGGAGGGCTTTTTGGTCCCTTCATGGTTTTATACCTTGGGCCCGCCCTCTGGCCATTTGAGGGGCTGGGTGTGCAGCCTGCACAGTGGTGCTGCTTGCTTGGCGCCCGCCACCAAGTGTGGATGGCGTTACCGTGGGCTACTTGTAGCTTGACCTTTTGTGGGCCTTGAGCCTTGTTTCTCTAAGTCCCACTGGAGCTTTGGAACCGTACGTGTGACCGCCAGAAGTGGATTGTAACCAAACATCATCATCAAAATGCACACGGCCCATGCGCACGGCCCATGCGCACGGCCCCCCGGCATGCACACGGCCCTACGAAGCACCACTCAAACACACACACACACACACACACACACACACACCAGTCCCGGACGCACAAACAGCGGGGGGCACACAGGGTGGGAATGTATGCAGCGGCATTCAGGCTTGATGGCTCACAGAACGCACCGCTCTCAAGCAGTGGTTTTCTTTTCAAGTTTTTCAATTAATTTTTCCACAGCCGGATTTTGCTGTGACCTCGTTGACCATTGACCTCCCGTTGACCGTTTTTGTCCTCATACAAAGGTCATTTGAAAGCGCTTGATGAGCTCTGCCTCGCGGGCTTGCCAGACTTTCACTCCACTGGATGATCTCAGCGGTGTTCAAGGTCAAAGTACAGCCGGAATACAGCCAAATGGCTGTGCGGAGCCGAAAAGGAAATCACTGCCATCGCACGTGCATGTAGTACCCATCGGGCTAATCAACCGCTGGCGCGTGCAGCGGTCGCTGCCACCGTCCCCAGTAACAGTGACAACGGCGTTCCAACGAAGACCGCCTTCTAGTGCTGGTACCACCGCCTAGACCCAAGTCCAGTTCTGGCCCTAAGAGTTACCTACTTGTAAGGGGTGGCAGCCACCAGCCGGCTGCCTGCCAAAGTGTAGTCCCAGAGCAAAGTGATCAAACACTGTCGCTCGTGCGTGGCAGCGGTTCGCAACGCAGGCACGAGGTTGCTGTGCGGGTGAGACAGGGTAGGCAAAAAGGCGAGGGCCAATGCATGCTCCCGGCTACGGTCCTGGTTGCTAGGCGCGTAGGCGGACGGACAGGCTCCCTCGCGCCATGCTTCTAGCGCCCCTTGCGATCAACACGACTATTTTTTGGCGAAACCCACCAACCAGGAGGCGTTTGGGAATCGCCCATGGACCTTGCTTCATGGCCATCGCCTTCGAAGGCAAGCTATGCGCGCGGGCTGATGCACGGAGCTGCAGTTCTCGACCTGTCCCCCTCCCGCCCTCCCGTTGTTGCACCCTCATGGCGCAATTCATCGAGTGACATGCTGGTCTGGGGGTGCTTTCTCGCGCCCGCAACTGCCGAGCTTCCAGTGGCATCGATCGACATCGCACTTCGTTCCCGCCCTGGTTACCGCGCTGATTGTGTTGATAGAGAAGTTTGCTTACAGAGCAATAATGGTGTAATAGCAGGGAGCACGGGCTCGAGCTTCCCAAGTATACGGGCAAAGGTGTTACAGCTGCCTACCAGAGTGTTGCAGCTCCACACTCTATCCCGCCACACGCGCTGCAGCAGCCACCGCCGCCGCCACAGTTTCCACTGTGGCTTTTACTCAAGCGAGCAGCCACCGAGCAGCACTCTATTTAGCTGCTTGGCTGGAGTGCGCCTGGAGTGCGCCGCACTCGTTTGCCAAAGATTGCCCAGGGACGCGCTCCAATTCAGTGGCCCCCTTCACATGCAAACCACCACCAAAACATTTGCCATGTGGCCACTGCCTCCGACGCCAAAATAATGTAAAACTAGTCGTATGGGATTGGAGCAAGACCACGCCCGCGTTCGAACTTGGCGTCTAGCATGGCGCTGCGCGCCATCTGTCCAGGCAGGTAACCACTGCAGTCGGGCAGTTTGCTTGCGCCTGCCCTCGGCGCAAGGACTCCTCTCTTGCTTCACCAGAGCGAGAATGGCGGCCGGGATGGCGGCTTGCTTCCGAGGATGGCCAGTAGCCAGGCTGCCCACCGCGTCTGCTCCTGCTGCCTCAAGTCAGCCACTGCAGGCTCCAGTAGACAAACCAGAACCAAACGCCGGAATGGCGCCAGCAGCGGTGATGGCGGCCTTGTTCTGAGCATGGTTGTCAGCCAGGATGCCCAGTGCACGCGCTGCTGCCTCCTGCATGTCTTCGGAGAATTCAGGCCCCACCAGCAGCCACACCAGAGCCTCAATGGCGCCAGAGGCGGCGATGGCGGCCTGGTTAGGGGGATCCTCTTTAGCCAGGCAACCCAGCGCCCGTGCTGCTGCCATCTGCGGGTCTTCAAAGGATTTGGATTCGGGCTCCAGCAGCAGCTGCACCAGAACTGGAATGGCGCCAGCGGCTGAGATGCAGGCCTGATTCTGAACGTGGTTGTCAGCAAGGATGCCCAGTGCATGCGCTGCTTCCGTCCGCACGCGTGCCGAAGCAGACCCCAGGAGCTGAACCAGAGCCGGAATGGCACCAGCGGCGGCGATGACGTCCTTGTTATGGTGGTGTTTGTAAGCAAGGCTACCCAGTGCACCTGCTGCTGCCTCCCGCACGCCTTCCGAGGATTCAGGCCCCACCAGCTGCACCAGAGCCGGAACGGCGCCGCGATGGCAGTCTGAGCCTCGTAACCTCCATCTTCAACATTCATCATACTTGTGAGAGCAACCACTGCAGACAGCTGTGATCTGGCTGGCATGTTGGGCTGAAGATCGTGCACCAGGCCAGCGAGCTCGAACAAACACAGGTCTTCCACCTCATCATAGTCAAAGTTGCATCCACGGAGGTCCAGCTTGTGGAGCTTGTTGCATGCCTCCAGGGGAGCCAGGATGACGACCTGACCGATGGCAGTCATGGCCATCCACAGCTCCTCGAGCGTCTCGCTGCACGCTGCGAGCGGCGACAGATCAGACACGCTGTCGCATCCGGGCATCCACAGGCACCTGAGCTGCACACAGCTGCGGACAAAGTCGATTAAGCTCAGTGAGTAGCAGCCGCTGACGTCGATCACTTGGAGCGTTGCTGCCACGGTCCTGCTGAGCGTCCATGTCCTGAGCGTCAGCGCCACTGCCGCGCCTGTGCCTGAAGGCGGGGCCTGCACGCACGCGCACGCGCGTAGGTCAGGCAGGCAGGCAGGAGGAATGGCTGGCGCGCTCAGAGCATTGCGAGGGACCTACATGAGCATACATTCTCCAATCCGAAGGCATGCGTGTGCCTTCTGGGATCGGGCTGCGTGATGCCATGCGCTCATGCATGCGACGTGACAGGGCCCATGCGCCACCACCCACCTGGCGCACGGTGAGGCTCGTCAGTCCAGCCAGCGACGTCGTTGCGAGTGGCATCAGGTCTTTCGCGTCGCTCACAGCAAACTGGGTCAGGTCGTGCATCCCAGACCACTGCACGAGCGCGCGTCGCTGAGCGCGTCGGGAGAGAAGCCAGAAACGGGGCTGGCGACCACCTCGATGAACGCATCCACCTGGCTGCGCATGGCCTTGTTCACGCACCGCAGGGCGACCTTGCTGGCGCGGTCCAGCGACGGCCACAGCTTCGGGTAAAGGTCGGGCGAGAAGAACACGGCGTCGAAGGCATCTTTGTAGGCCTGTATGTCGTGAAATTATGCAACGACGCATGTCGCGTCGTCGTCGCTGGACGTGTGGGCAGGTGTGCGGGGGGGGGGAAGTGGGGGAGGCTCAGGCAGCAACCACGCAGGGATCCTGCACTCCATCACAGCACCTTGAGGACTAGACGTGAGATGTAGCACACATGACGATGTGGCTTCGCGTCATCACGGGTGCAGCACAATACGGTCCCCCCTCGTGCGTGCCACGCACCAGTGCCACCGACACGCCGAGCGACACCAACCTATTTGCAGCACTACACTTGAATCTACAGGGTGTAATACCTGCCTTGCTACAGCAATTTATTCTTGCTACTTGTCATAACAAGCAGGGAAACGGACGACGGCGGTACCGCCCCCCCTCGGGTTCTCCTTCAAACGCACAAACGCACACTCAGTAGTCGCATCTGCCACCGCACACCCCACAAACGTCATGTGCATCGCTGGACTGGATCCTCGGGTTTGCGGCCCCTGCCTGCATCTTGAGACGCGGGCCGCGACGGTGACCGCTCAGATTCAGACCCATCGGCGAATCGAGCGAGGCACATGCATTAATGGCGTATCGGGTGCGAGTGCACCACCGCCCGCCTGATGCATGATGAGCATGGGTCCTGGTAGGCTGGCGCGCTGCGTGGCCTTGCAGGCTCTCCTAGTAGAGATCTCCTAGACGTGAAGTCTAGACCTTTACTCACGCCCCGGGGTCCTCCGGGCGCGAACATGTAAAACCTGTAAGACCTGAAACCAGATGCAGCAATGCTGGCCGCATTCTCAACATGCACAGGGGTCTCCATCAGCGTGCTTGCTGCAGACCTGTGCTCAAAGACCGAGGAGCTAGGCCGGAGCGTCTGCACCAGTTAAGAGATGGTACCAATGATGGTGAGCAAATTCTACGCATTCTTAGCAACCCAGTGCCCCCAGGGAGGCGGATATCTCAAACCTCGTGTCGCAGCACAAAAATACCATCAACCTTTACAGCCAACCGGGTGTCATCACCGCGCAACTCTCTCTCCCTGTGGTGGTGCTCGTGGTGTGCATGCCTCTCGCAACTGCAGCGACGGGGAGCAAGACGGGGGCGAATGAGGGCTAAGGAGGACAACTGCAACAACGCCACCTCTATCAGTGAAGAAGGAGGGAGGGGGAGGGGCGCACTCGCTGCTTGCGCATCACGGCCCAACCTTGCGGGCTCTCTAAGTAGAGCTCCCCTAGACGTGTATCCCAGGCCTTAACTGACGCCCCGGGGTCCTCCGGGCGCGTACGAGTAAAACCTGTAAAACCATCACTGCCCAGTGGCGCCGCTGCCGTTCATGAGTGCCTGGATGAGCTGTGACGCCGCTTGTCGCTTCGCCTCGGCCTTCGATGAGGCGTCAGCCTGCACAGAGATGCTGCGCAGGCAAGACTTGTACGTCATCAGGACCTGGAAGCCGTTCGGCCGCGGCTGGAAGCTCTCCTGGAGCTCCACCTTGGTCTTCTGGCAGTAGCCCTTGAGCGCCGCCAGCGCGGTAGCTGGGGCGACGCCCCTCGCCAGCAGGCCAGAGGCGCCAGCCTCGCGCGCCAGCTAAACGCTGTGCAGCGCGCGCGCACGGCTGCCGTCACCATCCGGCGTCAGCTTCACCTGGCTCACCAACTCGTGCTGCTGATGTCCACGAGCAGGCTAGCGGGGCGGTCGGGCCGCTCGCTCAGCACGAGGAACCTTGAGTCCGCTGCGCGCGCGCGGCCGCGCCCCTGCACGAACGAAACGGCGTGCAGCATGGCGTCGAAGCGGATGACGCAGTTGGCCGCAGGCACGTCCATGCCCTCCTCGGCCACCACGGTGGTGATGAGAAGGGAGACCCGGCCGCTGGAAAACGCTGCGAGCCGCGCGGCCTGTCGGTAGGTGAAACGGGGGCGGGGGGAAGGCTCAGGGCTCGGGGCTCAGGGCTCGTGGCTCGTAGCTCAGGGCTCGTAGCTCAGTGCTCAGTGCTCAGTGCTTAGGGCTCGTAGCTCAGGGCTCAGAGCTCAGGGCTCGTAGCTCAGGGCTCAGGGCTCAGGGCTCAGGGCTCAGGGCTCAGGGCTCAGGGCTCAGGGCTCAGGGCTCAGGGCTCGGGGCTCTCTGGGCTTGGGGATCTCTGGGCTCGGGGATCTCTGGGCACAGGGCTCTGGTTTCAGGTAAGGAACCCCAGGTAGGCTGGCGCGCTGCGTGGCCTTGCGGTCTCTACTAGTAGAGCTCCCCTAGACGTGTAGTCTAGGCCTTAACTCACGCCCCGGGGGGGTCCTCCGGGCACGTACATGTAAAAACTGTAAAAAAAACAGGTAAGGAACTCTGCCCTTCGCTGCTGACATACCACGTCGCGCTTCGACACCGCCAGCGACGACGTGGCGGGCGAGGACGAGGCATAGAGGCTCGCCGTCGCGACGCGGGGGCCGAGCTCGGGGTCGGACGCGATGACGTGCTCCAGGATGTGTGTCGACACGCGCTGCTCCACAAACAGGATGCCGCGGAAGTCGTCCATCTCCTCCAGCTTGTACCTGTCGGGGCGGGGTTGGATTTACAGGTTTTTGTACATGTGATGATGATGATGATGATGATGGATTTTACAGTCGTGTGGTTAACAGGTTTTACATGTGGTGATGATGATGATGATGATGGATTTTACAGTCGTGTGTGACGCACCTAACAGGCAGCGTTCTCGTGTAGACATGGTGGTGCCCGGAGGACCCCGCCGGGGAGTGAGTCAAGGCCCAGACTAGAGGTCTAAGGGGTCTCTTCTTGGAGAGCCTGCAAAGCCGCGCAAGCGCCAGCCTACCAGATTGGGGCGGCTGCGATACAAGAGGTGTTCTTGCGCCACTGACCCGCTATCCCCTGGAAGCAGTTAGGACCTTCTCTGGAGGCGTCGCACAATAGCTATCTTTTTTGCTCTGGGACTTCTCGTTGGCAGGCAGCAGGCAGCCGACTGGTGGCTACCGCTCCTCACAAGTAATTGTTAGGGCCAGAACTGAACTTGGGTCTAGGCGGTGGTACTAGGACTAGAAGGTAGTCTTTGCTGGAAAGCCAATGTAACTGTAGCTGTAACTCTTGCGCCTTCTCCCTGGGCCACTGGTCAGTCTCGCGTACCAGAGCTTGTCACTAGCTTGTTATGAACGCGGCCCTCCCTTCCTTCCCTAGTTCTCACTTGAGGCAGTCGATGAGGTGTGCGAACCGGGGGAAGGAGGATGTGTCGCCGAGTGTGCGCAGGAATGCGGTGCGCGCAGCGTGGGCAGCGGGTGGCCAGTCGAGAGAGATGGCGCCGGCGCCGAGGACGTTCATGCGCAGAAACGCTGTAGCCATGTCGGCGGCCTCCTCCCAGCTGATAACGAGAAGCTTCAGGGCCTCGTACCTGTGGGTGTGAGAGTATGGTCGTGAGAGGGCGACACCACCTGGGCGTATGTGATGGGTACAGCATGCCGCTTCCCTCCTTCCTTCCGAGCACCTGGCAGGCTGGGCCCAGGAGAGCGGCGCAATCGCACCTCTGACATCGCAACCGCCCCGATTTAGTAGGCTGGCGCTCGCGCGGCCTCGTGGGCTCTCTTAGAAGATTCCTCCCCTAGACTTTGACCTTTTAGTCCAGGCCTTCACGCACGAACCGGGGTCCTCCAGACGAGTACATGTAAGACCCCCCCCCCAAGCCCAGAGAGCTGCGTACCAGTGCTCCAGCTCGGCGCACAGCGGGCTGCGGGGCGCGAGCGAGTGCGCGTACGCGCCCCACTCCCTGAGCGCCCTCTTGTCCAGTGGCGACACAAAGTAGCACACGGCGGCCGGGAAAAGACGAATCACTAGAATCTTTCCCAGGGACCACTACTGCGCACCAGTGCTCCAGCTTGGTGCACAGCGGGCTGCGGGGCACGAGCGAGTGCGCGTACGCGCCCCACTCCCTCAGCGCCATCTTGTCCAGCGACGACACAAAGCCACACACGGCGGCCGGGGAAAAACGAAACACTAAAATCCCTCCCAGGGACCCCACTGCTGCGCACCAGTGCTCCAGCTCGGCGCACAGCGGGCTGCGGGGCGCGAGCGAGTGCGCGTGCGCGCCCCTCTCCCTGAGCGACCTAGGCCTCTTGTCCAGTGGCAACACAAAGCCGCGCACGGCGGTCGGGACAAAACGAATCACTAACGTCCTTCCCAGGGGTCACTGCTGCGCACCAGTGCTCGAGCTTGGCGCACAGTGGGCTGCGGGGCGCGAGCGAGTGCGCGTACGCCCCCCACTCCCTCTTGTCCAATGGCGTCACAAAGTTGCGCACGGCGGCCGGGGAAAAAGCGAATCACTAACATCCTTCCCAGGGGCCCCACTGCTGCGTACCTGTGCTCCAGCTCGGCGCACAGCACGTCTCTGCCCCCCGTGCACCTGATAGGCTGGCGCTTGCATGGCCTCGTGGGCTCTCTTAGAAGAGCCCCCCCCCCCCTTGAGACTTCTAGTCTAGGCCTCAACTCATGCCCCGGGTTCCTCCGGGCGCGTACATGCAGCTCGGGCGCTTTAAGCCGAGCAAGGTTGAATACGCTGCCTGTTAGGTAGGTGCGTCACACACGGCTGTAAAATCCATCATCATCATCATCATCATCATCATCATGTAAGACACCCCAAGCCCCAAGAACTGCGTACCAGTGCTGCAGCTCGGTGCACATCGGGCTGCGGGGCGCGAGCGAGTGCCCGTACGCCCCCCACCCCCTGAGAGCCCTCGTGTCCAGTGGCGACACAAAGCCGCGCACGGCGGCCGAGCATGCAGCCTCCAGCTCGCGGATGGTGGCCACCAGTTCCACAGCAAAGGGGGTTGCCGTCCCGCTGCGTATGAGCATGCAAACAGCCAGGGGGGGATGTAATTGCGGCTTCAGCAGGATTGCTGGTTGTTTCGGCTCGATTACATGATGGTGGTGGATGTTGCAGTCAGGGACACCTCTAGGAGGCGTATAAAAGACCGTGCTCGGCGCGTGCATGACCCGGGCACCTCGATGAGATGCATAGCTGTTTGCGGCTCCGCAAACAGCTCGAGTGAGTGTGCGGCATGACTGCAGGCAGGCGTCCCTGGTTGATTTGCAGGAGGGTACTGGTAGGCTGGCGCGCTGCGTGGCCTTGCGGGCTCTACTCCACAGCAATCGCGGTCGCCATCCCGCTCAGTGATCCTTGCTATGGCAGTGTACCGCTCGGAGCGGAATTTGAGCGGATTTTTTTTTATTAATTGCTGTGTAGGTTATTCCACTTTTCTGCTTCCCCTCTCGGGCAGGGGGGGCAGGGAAGTTAGAAACAGACCCAACGTTGAAGATCTTCGAAGTTTCTCACCGGACTGGCGCCATGCCCTTCCCTTCCCTAAATGAGGGAGAATTCCACTCTAAAAAAAATGGGAAATGGGGGGGGGGGGGTCTGGACCGTTTCTCAGAATTTTTATGTAAGTTTATAGTCTGACATCCGTTCGACACGAGAGCTGGTGTGCTGGATTTCTCTAGTCAAGAGGAATGCAAACCCACCTTCAGATCCCCCACACACCCAATAGGTAGTGCAGTGGTGTGGGGGTGTGAGAGGGTCCACACCGGGCGATTGGTGTGGACCACTGGTTCACAACCCCTCGGAGCCAGAATGCTCTGCAGACCTCCGATTGGGATGGGGAAGGATGCGATGGATTTGTCTAACGACCGGTATGCCAAATCCATGGTCAATTATGTGGTTCATCGTTGAGAGGGTGTGCAAGGGACCTTGGTGTGTGGGGCTGCACCGGGGCGTGTGGCCGTCTTCCGATGCCCGTTTCAGGAACAGGATTGGGTTGTACAGCATCTCGAATAGTGCGATGGAATGGGAGCGATGTCATGAAGCTGCCCACCAAGTTTCAGCTCCGGAAGATAAGGTCTGGGTGTACCGGGGGGGGGGGGGGGGTCCAGGCCCGTTTTGAAAACAATGCAACGCTGGGTCTGAAAAAAAATGTTCTACCCCCCCCTGGCTCGGGGAAGAATTAATTGTGCCGGGAAAAAGCGTGGAAAAATAATTATGCCGGGAAAAAGCCGGGAAAAGGCGGAATAATGATATTTTTTTCTCAAATCCTTCCCAAGGATCACCGATCCCGCTGCACCCAGCCAGAGGCTTTTGCGGCTTAGGAGGAAGGGGGGGTAAATTATCAATGGGGTAAACTGTCAATTTTGAGCATGCAAGAGCTTCCCACAGCCGCCATGCTGTGTGCATCTGCCCCCCCCCCCCCCTTCCAGATTTAAGTTGGCCATGGTATGGGGCAGCCATACCCCGGGTCCCAGCCCGAGCGGCCCCTCCCTCTGCCTGGGGCAGGGCTGGGAAATTCGTACCCCTAGGCGTGCCCGAGTGCCCCTGCGGGTGGCGGTGCCGTGATGAGGACGGGCCGCCGGCGACGGCGTGGCGTGCGCACAGCTTCTGGGGGTGCCCGGTGGCGGAGGCGGTGGTGGTGGCGGCTGCTGCTGCCCTCCCTGCTCCTACGCCGGTCATCACGTGCTGCCAGGTGTGGCTGCTGCAGCCTCCCGCTGGGGTGCGTGCTGGTGTGTGGGCGGTGGTGGCAGCGCTCGTGGTGGACGCCATGGAGCGAGGCCGCCGCCACTTGTGGCGCATTACGTGCCCGCGTGATGGTGTGCAGCCCCCTGCTCGCTCGGTGGCGGTTGAGCGGGCGGGGGAGCTGGCGACGATGGATCTGTGGGACGCGCTGGCGTCCTTTGCTGAGGGCGGCGGGATGCCGCGCGGGTGGGCGGGTGTGGTGGGCCCGACCCACCCCTTTGTTGGAGTAGTGGACGGCGGGCTCACTCTGAACAAGACGTCCTAGATCCCTGAGAGGATGGTTTCTTTTGAGGGGAGGTGGCGCCACATGCGTGCGCTGGCGGGTTGTGATGTGGTAGCTGAGCAGAGTGCTGCGGCGGGTGTGCACAACGGCCCCGCTTCCGGTGGGTTGAGGGTGGGCTTTTTGGTCCCTTCATGGTTTTATACCTTGGGCCCGCCATCCGTTTCCTGGAGGGGTTGAGTGTGGAGCCTGCACTGTGGTGCTGCTTGCTTGGTGCCCGCCACCGCGTGTGGGTGGCGCTTCCGTGGGGCATCCCCCCTTTTTTCTGTTGGCAGGTCTTCAGGACTGCTTCCTCTAAGTCCTGCTGGAGCTTTGGAACCGAACGCGTGCCCGCCAGAGAGTGGATTGTAAAAACTCATCATCACCTCATACACCGTGTAGAGGTGTGACACCTCTGAGGCCCACCACTTCAAGTACGGGGTTAAGTGCGCAGCTTCTAGGTTTAGTGAACAGATTGGTTCGGCTCGGTAACAGAGTGATTTGCGGATTGAGTGCGGCATGATTGGGACACATCGGATTGGGACACAGCAGGCTGCCAATTGAACCCATGATCAGTGACGGCACACCTTCTGAGCGCCAACGGCATATGTGAGCGAGGCGGAGAGCCCCACGACGCGGGGCCGTGCGGTGGAGCGCCTCAGCGAGGACGCCAGCGTTCGGAATGGGTGCTGCTGCAGTACGTGGTGCACTTCATCGAAGATGACTGTGCGTTGGAGTAGGGTTCACGCACGCGTTCAGAGGTCAAGGTTTGGCAGGCAGCCGGCTGGTGGCGGCTACCGCCGCTCGCTAGTAATTTCTAGGGCTAGGACTGGACTTTGGTCTAGGTGGTGGTACGATGCGTTGGAGTAGGGTTCACGCACGGGTTCGGAGTTCGGGGTTGGCAGGCAGCCAAGTGGTGGTGGTTATCGCCGCTCACTAGAAATTATTAGGTCCAGAGCTGGACTTGGGTCTAGGCGGTGGTACTGGTACTAGGACTAGAAGGTAGTCTTTGCTGGAAAGCCGATGTCGCTGTTACTATTCAGGGGTTCAGGGGTAAGGGTGGGGCCAAGCCTAAATCTGCAACTCCTTCAGAGATTCTTCTCACGACTGTAAACAACAAGGGGGGCAGCGAGTTCCTTTTCGGCTCTTCGCAGCCGGCCATCCCCACCCAACCTGTGACCAAAATGTGGCCACACCCAAAATTCCAAAGTCGACAAACGGCCCCATCGAGCGAGCAGAATGCTTTCTCGACACGTAATATAGACATGCGTGTCGAGAGCATGTGCTGGGATACGTCGTGGGGCCGTCACGGGCCTCGCGGAGCGCCATGCAACAGTCGCACCCAACCCCCTGCCGCGCCGCTGCGGGGAGCCAGCCCCCCGCGACGCCTCCTACCGATCGGTACCATCCGTGGCATGAACCTGACGAGGCGCTGGGACCCGTGTCGTGCCGCGTTGCGGGGGTAACTGTGCTGGGCGACACCAAACTTTCGGCATGCTTCGCGGCGTCACCTCCCGACCCAATCCACTTTTGACGAGTGCTTTTTAGTTGCCGCCAATCTCATTTAGACGCAAACGAAACCGTGCCGTGTAACGTTTGACGCCAAACGATTTCGTTCCGCATTTCACCGTCTCTCCAAGCCACGGCCACCCACGACGTATGCGTCTAAATGAGATTGGCGGCAACTAAAATGCACTCGTCAAAAGTGGATTTGGTAAACCAGGGAAGCCACAAGAAATTCCCAAAGTTTGGTGTTGCCCGTTTTGGCCACTTTTCCCCCAGGGGTGGGCCCAGGTTGGGTGGGGATGGCCAGCCATGCCGCTGTATTTTGGCCATACTTTGACCTTGAACACAGCTTAACACATTCAGTGGATTGTAAGTATGCCGAGCCCGTCAGACAGAGCTCGTCTAGAGCTTTCAAGAGTCACCCATATATAAGGACAAACGGTCAACGGGAGGTCAATGGTCAACGCGGTCAAAGCAAAATCCGGCTGCGGAAGAATTAATAAAAAAAAATCATGAAAAGAGAATCACTGAACAGGATCCTCCGTGCCCGATGACCAAGTGGCCGTGTGCATACCAGCTTGGAGGTTAAGCATGATGCTAGCAGTCGCAGAAACAGCAGCATCGGCTTTCAAGCAAGGACTTCCTGTAGTCCTAGTACCACCGCCTACATGATGATGATGGATGTTACAGTCAGGGACCCCTCTAAAGGCGTATAAGACCGTGCTCTGCGCGTATGGCCCAAGCACCTTACTGAGATGGCTGGCTGTTGGTGGTAGGGAACCCCAACTCTGTAAGAGCGTGGGCGCACCCCTAGGTCCCCTACCGCAGCGGCAGCAAACGCATGTTGAACGCATGTGGGGAAACAGAAACGCGAGGCAGGTAAATCGCCAATCGCCAAATAGGTGTGCACCTTGAATTTATACTATGTGACTGCGCAGGCCGCAGGTGTGCCTTATGCTAGTTCCCGCCGCCGCCGTGCCCGCCACATTCTTCATACAGGCTCCCTTCCAGCAGCCGCAGGCTCCGCAACAATAGCTCCAATAGCTCCGCTGCAACAGCATCTTGTCAAATCCCCAGCGAATCTCCCGCTGTGCTGGCGCGAGGCCCGCATCCTGTGCTGTGCTGGCGCGAGGCCCGGCCCGCACCCTCCGCTGTGCTGGCGCGAGGCCCGGCCCCTGTGCTGTGCTGGCGCGAGGCCCGGCCCGCACCCTGTGCTGTGCTGGCGCGAGGCCCGGCCCCTGTGCTGTGCTGGCGCGAGGCCCGGCCCGCACCCTCCGCTGTGCTGGCGCGAGGCCTGGCCCCTGTGCTGTGCTGGCGCGAGGCCCGGCCCCAGTGCTGTGCTGGCGCGAGGCCCGGCCCGCACGCTGTGCTGTGCTGGCGCGAGGCCTGCACCCTCTGCTGTGCTCCATGCACGTGCTCTTCCCTCCATGCACGTCGCCCATGCGACCCGTCAGCAGATCCTCCCGCTGTCTCACAGTGTTGGCCACGGGCATGGTGCCTGTGCGAGTGCCTGTGCCCGGTCCCTGTCCCATGCCTGTGCTTTCTCTGCTGACTTTGCATCTGCTGCCGCATGCTTTGCATACATGGCCATCTCCTCTGCATGCATGGTCTGCATGGCCTGCATGTAGGCCTTGATGCCGGCGGCGGCGGTTCCCCCCGGTGTCCGCATGCCCCCGCCTGACGCCGCCCCCGCTAGCGCCCCCCCGACCGTTGCAGGGTCGGGGGTAGCGCGCACGGGGGTTGTGGGTTCGGGCACCACGATGGCGGCTGCCTTCTCCGCTGTCGCTGTCGCCCCGCTGCTGCGGGTGGTGCTGGTCTGCGCGTGAAACATTTCCCGCATATCTGCCCGCATGGCCTGCATCTCTCCCCGCATGGCCTGCATCTCTGCACGCATGGCCTCCATCTGCACGCATCCCCTGCACGAGATCCCCCCCTCTCGCTGCCTCTCCGCCTGCCGCCGCCGCTGCCTCCCCGCTGCCTGGCTGCTGCCCGCCCGCTGCCTTGCCGCCGATCGGTCCGCTAGGGGCGGCGAGGGCGGCGGCTTTCCTGATGGACGCTCTTGTAGGCAAAGGCTGTCGCGCCATCGCCATTGCTTGTTATTTATCAACCATAACACTCAGCTTTATAGTGGAACTAACACATGGTCACATACAAGTCCAGTTCTTGCCCTTTCGGACTCTGTGATGGGCGGTAGCCACCAACCGGCTGCCTGCCAGTGTGTAGTCCTAAAGCAAAAAATGACAGCTATTCTGTGATTCTGCGAGGATAAAAGGATGATGAGAGTTTTACAATCCACTTCTGGCGGTCACACGTACGGTTCCAAAGCTCCAGTGGGACTTAGAGAAACAAGGCTCAAGGCCCACAAAAGGTCATCCTACAAGTAGCCCACGGTAACGCCATCCACACTTGGTGGCGGGCGCCAAGCAAGCAGCACCACTGTGCAGGCTGCACACCCAGCCCCTCAAATGGCCAGAGGGCGGACCCAAGGTATAAAACCATGAAGGGACCAAACAGCCCTCCCCCAGACCACCGGAAGCGGGGCTAGTAGCACACCCGCCGCAGCACTCTACTCAGCGACCACACCGCACCCGCCACCGCACGCGTGTGGCGCCACCTCCCCTTCAAAAACACCCCCAGAGGGAATGCCATCTAGCAAGCAGGTGCAGGCACCCGCTCGCCGTCAACGACGAGGCGCGCGCGGTGGAACTGCGCCCGCTTCCCCGCAACCTTGGCGGCGAGGAAAGCGGGCCACAGCGCCTGGTGCTGCGCCTCCTCGCGGTCACTGAGGACGTCGAAGACTGCAGGAGGGCTTTTCTGCGGCTGGACTTGGGTTTAGGCGGTGGTACTAGGACTGGAGAACACGCCACGCCTTTTGCTGATGCTACTGTATTCTGCGAGGGCGCACGCAGAAGCAGCAGCAGAACCCTAAACCCTAAACCCTAACCCCCCTAAACCCTTAACCCTAAACCCTAAACCCTTAACCCTAAACCCTAAACCTAACTGCAACATCCACTGCCCAGCGAAGACAATCTTCTAGTCCAAGTACCACCGCCTAGACCCAAGTCCAGTTCTGGCCCAACAATGATGGCGCACGCACCAGTGGAGAACGCGTGCGCGCATGTGGGGGTCACCCTCACCCCTGCCAGGCAGCCAGCCAGTTTCCCGCTGAAACTGAGTTGAAGGTGTCGAGCGCCGACACGGGTCTAATAGATCATTACTGGTGTCACACAGACTGCAGTATCCATCATCATCACTGCATTCTGCGAGGGCGCACGCACCAGTGGAGAACGCGTCCCAGGCGAGCAGCGCGTCGCCCTTGGCCTGCGCGACCTCGAACGCCTTGGGCGTGGAGACGAGGATGTCGAACGTCACGTCCATCTGCACGCCACCCATGTACCTTGCAGGGTGGGTGGGTAGCATGGGGTGGGCGGTGGACGAGCGAGGGTGTGTGTTTGTGTGCCATTGCCCTCCCGCCCTGCAGCTGTGCACGCACGGCCGCCTTGCGGTCCCCTTAACCCTAGATAGACGCTGAACCCTGAACCCTGAACCCTGAACCCTGAACCCCGAACCCTGAACCCTGAACCCTGAACCCTGAACCCGGAACCCTGAACCCGGAACCCAAAACCCTACACATACACCCTCACCCCCTTTCCCCGCCCCCCCCCGCGCACTCGACCACGCGGCGGCCCGTCCACGTGGACAGTGCGGCTGCCTGCTGCTTCACGAGAAAGTACGCGGGAACGAGGAAGAGAGTAGGCCCGGCGCTCGTCCTCAAGAGCTCAGCTGCGATCCTCGTCTTCCCCGAGCCCGTTGGGAGGAGGATGATGGCGTTCTTGCGGGCGATTGTCTCTGCCATGCGCGCCTGGTACGAGCGGAGTCCAGGGGTGCCAGCCACAGGCACCATGACGTCGGCTGCAATCAGGTTGGGAAGGGGTGTGTGTTGGGGGGGGGGGGAGAGGATGGATGTTTTTGCAGGTTTTCAGGTTTTCAGGTGCAGGTCAGAAGGGATTAGGAGGAGGTGCATATCAAGCACCCACACTTTTGGACGTGCACGGAAACCGCACGACAGCGCTGGTGGGTGTTGTATGGGGCAAACAAATCGTACTAGCCCCCCCCCCCTTGAGAGGAGCACTACTGGCCAGAGGATCTCACGGACGCATACAGCGAGCAGGATGCGAGCACTGGGCACCACCACGCGTGCCGAGCTGTTGTGCCGATTGCTGTGTGACCAGTGCCACCTACCAAGATAACAGATGCTGTCGATGACTGGTGGTGGTGCAGATTTGCTCTGATGTACACCCCGCACCCGTGTGGCAGGCCTTATCAACGGCCCCCGGAGACCCGAGGCCTGAACCCTAATTTCCGAGATTCCGAAACCAATACTTGCAGCTTGGTAGTACTGCAGTCCAGCTGTAGTGTCTGCTGCTGCAGCTGAAAACGGCAGTACCGTCCCCTCACCAGCACGCGCACACCCACACGCACTACACACGCACACACCTTCCAGCACACACTCACACACACACACACATACACACACACACACACACACACACGCACGCATGCATGCACACACGCACACACACACAACGCCCAGTGGGAGAGGGGGGCAGGCACACACATGAGGCCATTGGCTGCACTCGAGGACGCCACCCGGCCATCCGCAGCTCCGACATCAACTGTTGTGAACGCGCACAGGTGACGCACAGCGGACGCTGCAAGTGTCACCTGGCAACTCGGTGGCTCAAAGCGCGGTGTGCACGTTCACGGCTCGTGTCTTGACAGGGTACGAGCACGCTCACAGCACGGGTAAAAAACGCCATCTTCGCGTCGACTGACGGCTGATGCACCCCGGCTGTCCCTACTAGGGGGGGGCGGGATGCAAAATTACCCATGTTTTTTAGGGATTGAGCACTGCCGACGGAGCGTCTCTTCGTTTTACAAACTGCCCATGCACGTAGGGGTGCCCCTACCTGACCTACCATCGTACAAAGTGTAAATGTGAGATTCAAAGCGTGGAGGCTGTAACAGTAACAGTAACACGGGGTTTCCAGCTAAGCAGGCTACTCTTCTACTAGAGACACCCGCCGATACTCAAGCACACTTAAGTACGAGAGTACCGCCGGCTCCCGGCCGATAGACTACCGCTCCCGCCGGCTAGACTACCCCAAACAGCGGTCTCTGAGAGACATGTCTGGCAAGGAGCATATAGGAGAGGACCTTCCTCAGGGTCACAGTAGTGGCCTTGTGGCCAGTCAAGCCGGCAGAGCCGACTGGCGCTGACTGGAACGGTCCCCGCCTGGCAGTGCATGGCTGTCCAGCTCTCGTTTGCATGGGGCTCAGCCGGCGCCCCATGCCTCATGCATGGCCAGGTCCCACCCTCCAGGGGTGCATGGACGGCAGAGTTGTCATGGAGGCTGCCTGAAGACCTTCCAACGCCAGTCACCGGCAGACGAGCGACCCCGAGGATGAGCGCGGTGACGAACGCTGCGATTGGTGAAGCGGATGTACTCTGTGTTGCCTCGGCGGTCGCCACCGCTGAAGCCGTGATGGTAGCCCGCCTCCACGGGCAGCCATCTTGACCAATGTCCAGCATGCATTGACGGGCGCCAGCTCCTCCGCTCGTCGATCAACTCGTCGAGATCGGTGCCGCATGGCGTCCTGCATGGGGGGAGGATAAGGGCCGTCTCCCAGCACGGGCCGTGGCAGCGCCGCGGCTACTCGCCAAGCCATGGCAGCGCCGGCAAGCCGCTTCTGAAATGTTCCACCGAGGGGCAATCTAGCAGGAGCCGGGCCAGTCGTATTTTACCCCGCCCGTCAGCGGCACGGAGATCCTCGTCACCAGCAGCGCCGCATTGCTGGGTCCAGGGCTCGGCGACGAGAACGCACCTCCGTTAATCGAGGAGTGGAGGCTGTACTGTACTGTAACGTGTAGGGTTCTCATGTGGGCCCGGGGCTTCAGAGGGACAGGCTCCTTTGCGCCATGTTACCAGCGCCCCCGGTGAAGAGACCCTCTCCTTTCACTTGCTAATGTAGTCCTCGTCGTGGCACACAATTATTCCAGAGATCGCCCTCGGGTGACGCCCCAGACGCGCTCGTCGAGAGGCGACGTACAAAAAGCCTACGCCAAGAGCCTCTTGAAAGAGAGGCGAGAGGATGTGTGTGCCGAGCACAGCTGTAAAATACTCGCCTTCCTGGCAATATGTTAGATGTGAGGGCCAACGGCTCTGCATCGTACACCATGGACCGTTTTGGCCGATGTTATAACAGTCGTTTAGTGCTCACTCGGAGCGATCAGTCGCTGATCGCGACACTGCGTGTCACTCAGGGACTGCCACTGTAGCCAGGCAGGTCGCCCTGGTTGGCTGGCGCACTGCGTGGCCTTGCGGGCACTTTTGGCAGAGCTCCCCTAGACGTGTAGTCTAGGCCTTAACTCACGCCCCGGGGTCCTCCGGGCGCGTATGTGTAAAACCTGTACAACCAGGCAAGTGGCTCCTAGTGCACCTGCTGCTGCCGCCTGCACGCCTGCCGATGCATGCCCCAGCAGGTGCACCAGAGCGGGAATGGCGCCAGCGGCAATGACTGCGGCCCGGCCAGGCTGCCCAGTGCACCTGATGCTTCCCCTTGCATGCCCGCCAAGATTCCAGGCTGCAGCAAATGTACCAGCATGCCGGCATGGCACCAGCGCCAGCAGTGGCAGTCTGAGCTTCAAGACCTTCATCCTGTAAGACGACGTCTACCAGTGCAGCTGCCGCATTCGCCTGCACACTTGCCGACATGCTGGTCTGAAGATCATGCACCAGGCCTGCGACCTCGACTGCGATGCGGGGTCTGCCAGCTGGGTGCTGGGTGCTGGGTGCTGGGTGCTGGGTGCTGGCTGCCGCTGCAGGTCTTCCACCTCATCAGAGTCGAAGTTGCATCCACAAAAGGTCCGGCTTGCGCAGCTTGTTGCATGCCTCCAGGGGAGCCAGGTTTTACAGGTTCTACACGTACGCGCCCGGAGGACCCCGGGGCGTGATTCAAGGCCTAGACTTCACGTCTAGGGGGGCTCTACTAGAAGAGCCCGCAAGGCCACGCGGCGCGCCATCCTCCCAGCCAGGGGAGCCAGGCTCACGACCTGCTTGTTGGCAGCCATCCATAGGTCCTCAAACATCTTGCTGCACGCTGCGAGCGGCGACAGATATGAAACACGCGCACACCAGCCCTACCACATTCACAACGCCTGAGGCGGCGCATCAGGCGTCCCATTCTATGGCGCGGATCAGGCGGCGCCTCAGGCGGTCGGAGCGCCTCAAGCGTCGCTTCAGGCGCTATCCAAACCGCCTCAGGCGCCCAACACCGCCTGAGGCGCACCCCGGACCGTCTCAGGCGTTATGACCGCGTTCCATGGCGCGGATCAGACGTTGGGATTTTGGCAGGGCAGGCATCCACAGGAACCCGAGCTACACACAGCTGCGAACAAAGTCGATGGAGATCAGGCTGACGCCGACTCTCCTTGCTCATGCGCCGCAGCGCAACCTTGCTGGCGCTGTCCAGCTACGGGAACAGCTGCAGGGCCCACACGTCCTGGGGGAAGAGCACAGGTCCCGGGAGAAGAGCACCTGAATGGTAGCTAGCCTCGTTAGGCAGCTCCCTCAATCCCACGCTCCGAGGGTGCGTTCTGTAAACTGTAAACTGTAAACTGTAAGCAGCACGGCAGTGTACGCACGCTGCTGTGCAGCTTCACCAGCCTTGTCAGCCTTGCAACATTTGTGCAGCTTGGTCGTCGTGTGTCGGCATCCGTTGTGTTGGCCAGTGTGCCCTTTCCAGTCTCTTTATGTTCTGAACGTGACCGAGAGCGATGACACCGAGCCGCGCTGCACACGGCTGACGCGAGTTTCTCGCCCCACCGCCGAGCCCGCGCGCGCGTGCGCGGACCGGCAACTAGTGAAGACATGGCCACGCAGGGCCAGGCGCTGCCCAGGGGGGCGTTGCAGGGGATGCTGGCAGGCCGGGTGTTGCTGGCAGGCAAAATGGTGTTGCGCGGGGCCGCGGGCCGCCGCCTCCGCCCAGGGCCGCGCGGCAGCCCCTCGTGAGCGTGCTACCACACGACCTGTATGAGCAGCTGCGGGTGCTTCCCAGGCTGGTGTTTGCGCTGAGCTTCGTGTTGCGCGCGGACCGTGACATGGCGGGCGACTGCATGGGAGTCGACCTGCGGGCTCTGTCAGACGGCGTCGTTGCCGCCCTCCGCGTGGCGTTGCAGGGCTCGGGCGTTGAGGCGCCAGGGAGGGCGCGGGCACGGGCGGCAAGGCCCCTGAGCTCGGGCACGTCGGCGCTCTACCAGGTCGACATTGAGTGTGATGAGGCCAATGCAACCGCGGTCAAGGGTGCGCTGCATGCACGCATGGCGCCCCTGGAGGTGGACTGTGGCCGCGTGCGCGCGGCACCTGCAATGCTGCTGGACTCTGGGGGTCCGGTGGACGACGCGCACTACCTGGTGCGCTTCATGCCGACAGACAATCTGCCGTGGACGCCGGCACTTGTGCACAGCTGGCTGGGGGCAAACGGGGTGCACGCTGACTGGGTGGTGCAGTACCAGTGCGGGGTTGGCGGGCCGGTGCCGGTGCAGTGGCGCGGCGCTGCGCGTGGGCAGGGCCCCGCCCCCAGCCTCGCCTGGCTGTCTGCCAGGGAGCCAGGCTTTGTGGCGTCGGTGCACGGGGGCCACGCCTTTGTGTCTAAGGCCATCCGCGCGCCGCACGTGGAGTGCCGCCAGCGCACCGACGCGCCGTCCTTCTGCCGGCTGCGCGTGTCGCGCCTGCCCCTCAGCATGATGGGGCCCGCGCGCCCCGCGCGCGCCGCCGGGGCGCCGGGTGGGCCGCCGCCGGGTGGGCCACCGCCGGGTGGGCCGCCGCCGGGTGGGCAGCTGCCCGGTGGGCCGCCGCCGGGTGGGCGGTCCTATGCCGCGGCTGCCCAGGGGCTGCCTGTGAGGCCTGGGCTGCAGCACCAGCTGCCCATCATCGAGGAGGAGGCGGACGACGGAGGCGGGGACTCTGACCACGGCTCGTACAGGCATGGTGCCGGCGACGGTGATGACGATGACGACGGCGCTGGGTCTGACGGGGGTGCGGGCTCTGCTGGGGGTGCTATGGCTGTTATTGCGGCTGCTGCTGCAGCGGCGGCGGCAGGCCCCTCGGACGAGCACGCAGCACGCCACAAGCGTGCGCTCCGCACAGACCGCCAGACGCAAGGGCGGATGCTCCAGCTCGATGCGGAGAGGCGCGCACTCGAGGGCCGACGGGAGCTGCAGGCTGCAGCAGCTGTGGGTGCAGCTGCAGCAGCTGTTGGCGAGGCGGCCCTGCTGGCGGCCCTGCTGGCTGACGAGCGCATGCTCGATGCGAGCCAGACGACTGGGCGCAAGCGTGGGGGGGGCGATGAGGAGCCCGATGCCGCTGCCGATGCCCCGCTCGACACCCCCGTGGGCCTCAGCCAGCCCGAGCCGCGGCGCGGAGAGGCGGCGCCTGAGGCGGCAGAGGAGGCGAGGAGGGGCGGCGCGTGGCACGCCGTACGACTGGTGGTGAGGAGGGTGACGCCGCCGTGCCTGCTGCTGCTCCGGCTGCGGCTGGTGGGGGCGCGGGGGCTGAGGACGCTGCTGGTGGTGGGGGAGCTGGAGGAGCGGGCGCAGGTGGAGGGGGCGGGCAGACGCAGGCTCTGGCCACTACTGGTGGTGCCGCTGGCCGTGGAGACGATGGTGGTGACTGGGTCCGCGGCAAGGTCCATGCCTTTGCATACGCGCGGGGCAGACCATGCATTGGGCCCGTTGACAACCCCGGGATCCGCAGCGGGCTCACGGACGCCATCCACTGCGGGAAATTCCTGACAGCCACGGCGGCGGAGGAGTGGATCATGAACATCCTCCACGGACACCCTGTCCAGAGCCCCGACCCGAAGAAGCAGGGCGGGCCTCAGGGCTGGCCGATGGAGCATGTCAGGAACCTCCTCAGGGCGGCGAAGCTTGACGTGATGCCGGCGCTGCCAGATGGCTGGTCCCTGGGCAAACCCCTGCCACTTGGCCACCCGTTCCACGTGCCCGATGACGCCGCCCTCTGAGCAGCCGGCACACGGAGGCCGCTTTGCCCCCGGCCTCCGAGTGGGCACGCACAACGTGCGCGGCTTGCGACAGGGGACCAAGCTGGTGGATCTCATGCGCGTCTGGGCGCGCGACCGCCGCCTCGATATGGTGTGCCTCCAGGAGGTGCATATTGCAGCTGATGACGTCGCGAGCACGGACGGCGTCGACCGCTATGCGTCCTGCTGTGCCTACCACCTGGGGACTGAGTCCTACACCTTCTTTTGGGGGGGCGGCGCGGGGACCTCGGCCGGGGTCGCCATCCTCGTGCGGTCAGACCTCTTGGCGTCGTCCAGCCGGTTGTCCAGGCGGATGGCGACGGCCGGCTGATGGTGATGGATATCACGTGGGGTGGTGGGGGCGCGGGCGGTGGGGGTGGGGGAGCTGGAGGTGGGGGAGCTGGGCGGCTGCGCCTCGTCAATGCGTACCTGCCGGCCTCGCAGCCGAACCGGCCAGCGGTGCAGGCGGCGTTCATCGAGGAGCGCATCCGACCGCTTGCTGCTGGCCAGACGCACCTCGTGCTCGCAGGCGATTTCAACTTTGTCGAGAGCCCGCGTGACCGCGCCCCGGCGGCGGCGATGGCAGCGCTGGTGAAGGACTCCCCGCTCCGTGACGCGTACCGCCTCATCCACCCCATGCAGAGGGGGTACACCTTCAGTGCGTATAATGCACAGGCGCGGCTAGACCGCCTCTACGTGTCGATGGCCCTCGTGCCACGCGTCCTCGGGTGCGACGCGGGCGAGTCGGGCGGGTCGGATCACCGCGTTGTGGCAATGCACCTCTCCCCCCTGGTGCCAGAGTCGCGCGGGCCGGGGCGGCCGCGTGTGCGTGCCCATTTCTGGGCTGATCGTGACTTGGCCGATGGGTTCAGGGCATGGTTTGGTCGGGAGGCAGCGGGGGCGCCCACCCATGGCCACACGGAGCTCATGCGGTGGTGGCAGGCTTTCAAGCCGCGTCTGGCTCGCGAAGCCGCTCGACTGCGACCTGGGTCGGCGGCGAGATGCTGTGTCGGTGGAGGTGACCCGGCTGCGTGCAGACCTGCAGCGAGCGCGCGCGGCCGTTGAGGCGGGGCGCGATGGGCTTGCGGAGCTCGCCGGGCTCTATGCGCTGCAGCGGCGCCTGGACGCGGCGGTGCGGCGGTACGCTCCAGCCCCGCCCGCCTGTGTGCGGCCGGGAGAGCGCGTTTCCGGGGGCATGGCGGCAGCCTTCCGCAAGCCAGCGGCGGCACGGCGCGTCGCCGCCCTCAGAGATGCGCGTGGCATCCTCGTCACTGATGGCAGGGGAATGGCTGACATCATGGCTGACGCCGTGGCGGCGGTCTCACGGCCGCCACCGCCATCCCCCGCTGATCGGGAGGCTGTGCTGGGGGCGGTGCGTGCGCACTCGCCGCGCGTGCCGCAGGCGGTGGCGGATGCAGCCGGCGCGCTTGTTGTCACACCCGCCGAGGTACGGGCGGCGGCCACCCACTCCAAGCCTGGCACCGCCCCGGGCCCGGATGGCATCCCAGTGGATGTGTGGCGGAAGCTGGGCGAGCCAGCCTTTGAGCTTCTGGCGGCGGTCTTCACCGCGGTGGGAGCTACGGGTGGGACGCCGCCTGGTTTTCTCGACGACGTCGTTGCCTCAATCTACAAGGCCAAGAACGCTGCGGATGCGGCAAACTACCGCCCACTCACCATGCTGGGCTCCGACTACCGCATCCTCGCCAAGGTGCTGGCGACGCGGTGGACGCCCCTGCTCTCTGCGGTGGTGGGGCCGGAACAGACCGCTTTCCTCGCTGGCCGCCGCATCTCGGACAATATCTGCCTCACGCAGATGCTGCCTGGCCTGCTGGCTGCCAACGCGGCGGATGGCGTGGGGCCGACGGGTGCAGCGCTGGCGCTCCTGGACTTCCGCAAGGCATACGACACCATCGACCGTGGCTTCCTCATTGCGGTCATGGAGGCGGTGGGCGTCGGCGACGGCGTGCTGGCGTGGACCCGCACCATCCTCACGCACACGTACGCGTCGGCCGAGGTCAACGGGTTCATCTCTGCGCCGCGCAAGTATGCGGCGGGCGTGCGCCAGGGCTGCCCCGCCGCGCCAGCCCTCTTCCTGTTCCTGGGGCATGCGCTCGCATGCTTCCTGCGCACATGCCCGGCAGTGGGGGTCGAGGTCGTGCCTGGCTGCCGAGTGACCTGCCCCCAGTACGCTGACGACTGCATGCCCTTCCTCCGGTCGTGTGCGCCGGCTGACGTCGCTGCACTGGTGGAGACGATGGCGGTGTTTGGCCGAGCGACGGGCCTTGTCCTCAACCTCGGCAAGTGCGGCATCCTGCCCCTGGGGTCGGCGGGGGAGGGCCTGCTGGCGGGTGCCGAGGTTGCTGGGCTGCGCGTGCTGGACGCGGGCGTGTCGCTGGGGGTGCCCGTCTCTGCCGGCTTGCCGCCCCCGGAGGGCGTCACCGGGGTGTGCCGTGAGAGGCTTGCGGCCGCGTATACCAAGCTCGCGCGCTTCCCCATGTCGGCGTTTGGCAGGGGGCACGCGGCGGCGACGTACGGGGTCTCCCGCATCCTGTTCCGGGCGGTGCACTGTGGCATGACTCCGGAGGCCGAGAGGGTGCTCTCCCGGTGGACGGCTACTCTGGTGGACAGGAGCGTGGGGCCGGACCCGCCGGCAGAGCTGCCGCGGTGGGCCTCTTCGGTGCCTGGTGCGCCTGCTGCGATGCTCCTGGGGCGACCGGCGCATGGTGGTTTTGGGGCGCCGGCGTGGCGGGAGATCGTGCACGGGCAGTGGGCCGTCCACCTCGCGTGCCTGTTTGGGGCGTGGGCGGCAGGCGCCCCCCATCTCCTGCTGCCGGCCCCACGGGCCGGCGGTGGCGGCGGGGCTGGCGGCAGTGGCGGCGGTGGCGGCGGCGGGACACAGCCGGAACAGCAGCCCGCGCCCCCGGCCCAGCCGGCATGGCAGCCGCTCATGGTGGAGGCGGTGCACCGCCTGTGCCCGGAGGCCCACCCGAGCCTCTTTGTGCTTATGGCTGGCCTCGCGCCCAGGGCCGGCGCCCTCCCGGACGGCCTTATTGGTGAGTGCGTGGACCCGGCTGTGAGGGCGGCGCTCTTGGCTGGGCCGATGAGGCGCATGCTCGATGGGGTGCAGGCCCTGGGGCCGGTGGCGCGCATCACGGGGCGCGTGCAAACAGCTGAGCTGTGGGGGGCGGAGGCGCCGCTCTGGGCTAACCCCCTCCTCCAGCTGGAGCTGCCGGCTGCGCAGCGGTCGGTACAGTGGCGGGAGCCCACTGGGGATGCGGCAGGGCATGCGCTCTTCAGCCCGACCGATGCGGCACGCTGGCTGGTGGACGGCCTGGCCCGCGTGCGCGACGCCCTCCCCGGCATGCGGACGGTCACGGACCTGTGCGTGCTGTGGGCGTGGCTCGCTGCTGTCGACATGGTGCGCAGCACACGCACGGTTGACCACGCCTGCCTGAGGGTGTACAGCGTGGGCGGCCTGGCCTCCGATCCACAGCTGCCCAACCTGCTCCCCTACCTGGGGGGGGCGGCGCCGCGGGCGAGCCCTGATGGGTTGGGTTTGCGCACGGCCCGGGTGTGGTGGGGAAACTGACGTGCAAGCTGGCGGTGGCGCTTCAACTGCGGGCGGTTGTGGACGAGCGGCGAGTGCGGCGGGCAGCCACGGTGGAGGCGGCTCTGGCGCTGGACCACGGGCCGCACGGGGGCCCCCGCGCGACCGACGCGGAGGTCTTCGCGGGGCTGCGCGGCCTGGCTGGCGGTGCCGACACTGTGGCGGATGCCGCTCCTCAACGCTCGCAAGGAGCCCATCTGGCGGCTGTGGGTGAGTGGTTTTCACAAGCAGGCTGCACTAGGCGTGCCCGAGTGCCCCTGCGGGTGGCGGTGCCGTGATGAGGACGGGCCGCCGGCGACGGCGTGGCGTGCGCACAGCTTCTGGGGGTGCCCGGTGGCGGAGGCGGTGGTGGTGGCGGCTGCTGCTGCCCTCCCTGCTCCTACGCCGGTCATCACGTGCTGCCAGGTGTGGCTGCTGCAGCCTCCCGCTGGGGTGCGTGCTGGTGTGTGGGCGGTGGTGGCAGCGCTCGTGGTGGACGCCATGGAGCGAGGCCGCCGCCACTTGTGGCGCATTACGTGCCCGCGTGATGGTGTGCAGCCCCCTGCTCGCTCGGTGGCGGTTGAGCGGGCGGGGGAGCTGGCGACGATGGATCTGTGGGACGCGCTGGCGTCCTTTGCTGAGGGCGGCGGGATGCCGCGCGGGTGGGCGGGTGTGGTGGGCCCGACCCACCCCTTTGTTGGAGTAGTGGACGGCGGGCTCACTCTGAACAAGACGTCCTAGATCCCTGAGAGGATGGTTTCTTTTGAGGGGAGGTGGCGCCACATGCGTGCGCTGGCGGGTTGTGATGTGGTAGCTGAGCAGAGTGCTGCGGCGGGTGTGCACAACGGCCCCGCTTCCGGTGGGTTGAGGGTGGGCTTTTTGGTCCCTTCATGGTTTTATACCTTGGGCCCGCCATCCGTTTCCTGGAGGGGTTGAGTGTGGAGCCTGCACTGTGGTGCTGCTTGCTTGGTGACCGCCACCGCGTGTGGGTGGCGCTTCCGTGGGGCATCCCCTCTTTTTTCTGTTGGCAGGTCTTCAGGACTGCTTCCTCTTAGTCCTGCTGGAGCTTTGGAACCGAACGCGTGCCCGCCAGAGAGTGGATTGTAAAAACTCATCATCATCATGCCTGTAGGTGCGTCACACACGACTGTAAAAAGCATCATCATCATCACACACTTGGGAGACACCTACTGACTCCGATGCCGCAACTGCACGCTCCCGAATGCCCGCCCAATGTAACGCACCGCACGACCATCCGGATCCGGCCACTAGTTCACGCTACAGCATTCAGGGAAACACGCCCCGGGGTCCACTGTGCGTGCTCGTGTAAAAACCTGTAAACCCACGCTACAGCTGCGCCAGCCGCGCCAGCACGCGATGCACCTGGGCGTCTAGCCCCCGTGCAATGCCTGCCTCCTCGCCTGCACTCGCGCGACCACCCACACCGTCCCCCGCACCCGCGCCTGCTGCCAGCCAGTGCCCCACGCCTTCGGAGGCGTCATCGCGCGCTTGCCGCACCAGCTGCTCCTGACGATGCTGCTGACGATGCTGCTGCAGCATGAGCAGGTCGGTTACCGGCGACGGCAGGCCAATCCGCGAGGAGGGCGCAGGCGATGCCGGCGACTGGAAGTCATCCGCTGCGCTGGCCCCGCCGCGCGCCGTCGCACGTGCACCCGCCGCGTGCGCATGCAGTGGCGCCCATGCGTGTGCGTGCGGCGCCTGCTGCTGGTGTGCTGTCGATGGATCTGGCCGCGTGCCCGCGCCCGCCTCGCTGCCTCCGCCACCCGCCTGCCGGACCACCAGTACCTGCGCGGAGCGGGTGGTGGGTGGTGGGACAGTGCTCGCAATCGTGGGCACGCGAGCGGTCGCGGGTAAGAAAGTGCCCAGGGTGTGCGTGTCAACAGAGTACCTGCGGGAGGGGGCAGGGGCAGGGGCGGTGACGTGAATAGTCCTCACGAATGTGGCGTGCGCGGTGAAAGAGGCACGAGCGTGCGCGCGGCGCGTGCACTTGTCGCCCCCACCAGACTTCACCCCCACCGGCCCAACCACCCACCTCGCTCACAACTCTGCCCCGTGACAAGTCGCGGTACACGTCCCCGCGCCCGCCTGCGCCCCTACCACCCAGCTCCTGCCCCTGCTTCCCCTGCTGCCATGCCGACTGCGCCTGGTGCCCCTGCTGGGCCTGCTGCTGCTGCTGCGCCTGCTGCCCCTGCTGGGCCTGCGCCTGCTGCGCCTGCTGCTGCTGCCGACCCTGCTGCCGCGCGTCGACCATCTTTGCCTGCAGCTGCGTGTGGCGCCGCTTCACGGTGTCGACCGACGCCATCACGTCCGTCAGGCGGGCGACGGCCTCGTCCAGGGAGGCCTGCAGCGCACGCTTGTCCCCCACCAGCCGCGCCGCCTCCCCACGCGCGGCGTCCCGCTCTGCCGCCACGCGTGACAGCTCGGAGCCGACGCGCAGCAGCTGTGTGTGTGTGCGTGTGTGTGGGGGCGTGCGCGCGCGTGTGTGTGTGTGTGTGTTTGTCGAGGGCGCTTGTGGTGTAGTTTTTTTCTCAAGTTTGCCCCCCCCCCCTCCCCCCCCCCCCCAAGTTCTTCACACCCTTGACCCGCCACACATCTGTGTGCGCAGCCGTGATCAGAGTGGCAGGCATGCCGTCCGAAACGACCTGCTGCCCTGCCGCCCACGCAACGCACACACACACGCACACACACATGCGCGCACACACAAACACATACACACACACACACACACACACCTCTGCGCGTGCAGCCGCGAGCAACGCGGCAGCCGCGCCGTCCGCCGCGCCCTGCCGCTCGCGCCCCCCGCGCCGCAGCCGCTCCAGCTGGTCTGCTAGGAGGTCCACTTGCTCTCGCAGCTCCCGCTGCTCAGCTGCATGCCCTGCACGCACAGCATCAAGCACGCCCCGGTGCGCGCGCGCCTCCTTGGCAGAGGCGCGCACGGCCGCGGCCGCGCGCGCGTCTGCCGCCGCGGCCGAGGCCTGCGTGTGTGTGTGTGTGTGTGTATGTGTGTGTGTGTGTGTGCTGCACGCGCGTCTGCCGCCGACGCCGAGGCCTGCGTGGGGGCTGTGTGTCGGGGTGTGTGTGTGGGGGGGTATGTGTGTGTATGCATGTGTGTGTGTGTGTGTGTGTGTGTGTATGTCTGTTTTTTGTGATCGTGTGTGTGCTGTGTGCACGTCTGCTGCCAACACCAAGGCCTGCGTGGCGTAGGGGCGTGTGTGTGTGTGTGTGTGTGCGTGTGTATGTGTGTGCATGTGTGTGTATGTGTGTGCAGCCATCGCCGCAGCCGAGGCCTGTGTGTGTGTGTGTGTTAACGCGCGCGTACCCCGCACCCCGCAGGTGTGTGTGTGTCTGTGTGTGTGTGCACGCAAGCGCGCCCCGCACCTCCGCAACTGCCAAACGCACACGCGCCCAAACTCGTGCATGCATGCTCGCATGCATGTTTGGTGTGGTGCATGCGTGCGTGTGTGTGTGTGTGTGTGCGTGCGTGTGTGTGTGTGTGTGAACGCGCACGCGCGCGCCCCGCACCTCCGCGGCTGCCACGCGCGCGCGCGCAGACTCCGCCACCAGCGACATCTCCTGGTCAGAACGCGAAACTTCTGCCTGTGTTTGTGTGTGTGTGTGTGTGTAGGTGTGTGTGTGTATGTGTGTGTGCGTGTGTGTGTAGGTGCGTGTGTGTGTATGTATGTATGTATGTATGTATGTATGTTTGTGTGTGTGTGTGTGTGTGTGTGTGTGTGTGTGTTTGTGTGTGTGTGTGTGTGCGTGTTTGTGGGTGTGCCTGCATGTGTGTGTGTGTGTGTGTGTGCCTGCGTGTGTGTTTCTGTGAGTGTGTGTGTGTGTGTGTGTGTGTGCATACACACACACACAAACACACTCCGTCACCAGCAACACCTCCTGGTCAGAACGTGACACCTCAGCCTGTGTGTGCGTGTGTGTGTGAGTGTGTGTGTGTGTGTTAGTGTGTTTGTGTGTGTGCGCAAACTCCGCCACAAGCGGCAACTCCTGGTAAGAAAGCAAAACCTCAGCCTGCGTTTGTGTGTGTGTGTGTGTGTGAGTGAGAGTGTGTGTGTGTGCTCAGACGCTGCCAGGGAGGCAGACGGGGGGCAGATCGGGGGGTGGGGGTGGGGGTGGGGTGGGGGCACTAGGCACGGGGCAGAAGGGGGGGAGGAAGAGCAGACGGGGACAATGGGGGGAGGTGTCCACCCCTGGCTTCCCGCCAGCTCCCGGCGCATCCCCCCCAAATATGACGGGGTCTCCAGCTTAGCAGGCTACTCCTCTTCTAGAGACAAACCGCCGATACTCCAGCCCACCTGAGTGGAGTAGAGAAACGCCGGCTCCCGGCCGATAGACTACCGCTCCATCCCCCCACAAGAGATTAAAGCCCCCCGCCCCCCCCCCCCCAGCGCATCTTCAATTGATTTTAATTAATTAATTCTTGCAGCCCGGCCGCTGGCGGTCGGGAACAAAATCGGCCGAAATCGGCAAAACCGACAAAAAAAATACAAAAATCAGGGGGGGGGGGGGGGGCAGGAAAGTTAGGAACAGACTGGGAACAGACCCCATGTCGAAATACTTCGAATTTTCACACCGGACCGGCGCCATGCCCTTCCCCTCCCTAGATGAGGGAAAATTGCACTCTAAAAAAAATTGGGAATTTGGGGGGGGGGGGTCTCGACGGTTTCTCAGAATTTTTACGTAACTTTTTTATTCTGACATCCGTTCGGCACGAGAGTCGGTGCGCTGGATTCCTCTCGTCAAGAGGAGTCCAAATCCACCCACACAGACCTCAGACCCCCCCACACCAAATAGATAGTGCAGTGGTGTGGGGGTGTGTGAGGGTCCATGCCGGGCGATTGGTGTGGACCACTGGTGCACACCCCCTCGGAGCCAAAATGCTCTGCAGACCTCCGATTGGGATGAGGAAGGACGCAATGGATTTGTCTCACGACAGGGATGCTAAATCCATTGCCATTCATGTGGTTCAATAGTTGGGAGGGTGTGGAAGGGGCCTTGGTGTGTGGGGCTGCACCGGGGCGTGTGGCCGTCTTCCGGGGCCAGTTTCAGGAGTAGGACTGGGCTTTGTAGCCTCCCAAATAGTGTGATGGAATGGGAACAATGTCACAAAGCTGCCCACCAAGTTTCAGCTCCAGCAGATAAGGTCTGGGTGTACTTTGGGGGGGGGGGGGGTCCAGGCCTGTTTTGAAAATAAGTCAACATGGGGTCTGAAAAAAACTATTCTGCCCCCTCCCCCTGACAAAAATCGACAAAAGAACGGCAAATATCGGGCGGTGAACCCAGGGTGAACCCTAAAAAAAACTAATTATTTTCGCCCAGAAAGTTTCCGCCGTAGGCGGTAACCCGCCCAATCGAAGAAGCACCCCCCCCCGGCACCTGCACGGTCACCGCATCCTCGCGCGCGCGTGCCGCCGCCGCCGCCAGCGCTTCTCCGTGGTCTCGCGCTTGTGCGACCAGAGCCTCTGTGTGTGTGCGCGCTTGCACGGAGAGGGTGGCCTCGTGTGCGCGCGTCGCTGCCTGTGTGCGTGTGTGCATGTGTGTGTGCGAGTGTGTGTGTGTGCATGTGTGCGTGTGTGTGTGCGTGTTTTGTTTGTTTGTCTGTCTGTCTGTCTGTCTGTCTGTCTGTCTGTCTGTCTGTCTGTCTGTCTGTCTGTCTGTCTGTCTGTCTGTCTGTCTGTCTGTCTGTCTGTCTGTCTGTCTGTCTGTCTGATTGTCTGTCTGTGCCACCTGCGCACCTGCAGCTGCTCGTCAGCTCTCTGCGCATGTGTGAGCGCGTCTTCTGCGGCCGCCCGTGCCTGTTCAGCTTCTTGCTGCGCTGTGTACACCTCGCCTCTCATCAGCCTGTCACAGGTAGGGGGGGGGAGTCAAATTCAGAGATTTGAATTTTGAATCGACGCCTGTTGCGCTGTGCCTGCTTCAGTCAGCATCAGTGTCTGAACTGTCTTCTTGCTGCGCGGTGTACACCTCGACGCGCATGAGACTGTGGCAGTTGGGGGAGGGGGGCGGGGGGTCACATTTGAAGGTGGTTGAATTTTGAATCGACACCTGTTGCGCTGGCCTGCCTGTTCAGCGCAGGCGAGGGGTTTCGGCAAGCATCAGTGTGTCAACAGCTTCCTGCTGCGCGGTGCACGCCCCACCACGCACGAGCCTGTGCCAGGGTCGAGGGAGCATTTGTCCCACCTCAGCATCGCGTCATTCCCTCCTTAGCGCGCGCCCCGGCCTCGGTAGCCCCGCGGTCCCGCGCGCCCGCTGCGCGCACGCGCGCCGCAACCTTGACTATATAACCTTTCCAACCTAAGGCCTGGACTTCCTTCCCAACACAAAACCCAACACCACCCACCCCACCTCAGCTTCTCGTCAGCCCCCTCCCCCACACCCGCACCCCGGTCTCGGCAGCCCCGCGGTCCCGCGCGCCCGCCCCGCACGCGCGCGCCGCAACCTTGACCACGTGACCCGTTTGACCCTAAAACCTGGACGTCCCCCCCTCAAACACACAAACCTAAAACATCCTACCCCACCCCCCACACCTAAGCTTCTCGTCAGCCCCCTCCCCCGCGCGCGCGCCGGCCTCGGCAGCCCCGCGGTCCCGCGCGCTCGCCGCGCGCGCAGCATCTGCGGTGTCGTGCGCGTCCTGCAGCTGCGCCAGCCACGCGGAGCGCACCTCGGCGAATCGGGCGGGCAGGCCCTGTGGCGTGTGTGTGTGTGTGTGTGTGTGCATGTGTGGTGGGGAGGGGGCGGGAGGGGGGGGGGCACGCACGCACGTGCAACCACCAACGCACCGTGCACCATCACACATCTACTACCGCTAAAGGTAGCATCTCTGACGCCCAGTGATGTTCTTTTCAGGATTCTCATTAATTGTCCCACTGGCGGTTGGTAGCCTATTGTTCCACAGCCATTTTCCATAGCCGCGCGGGTTTCAGGCCCCTGGCTGAAGTCCGGGGGTAGTGCCCCCGGTGGGCTTGGAGGAAATTTGCTGTGGGCACGACGGTGTGCACTCTATTCTGCTTAGGATATCATGCGTGTTCGGGGTACGCGATGGCAGACTCTTTCCCTCTCTCTCTCACGGTGGCAGCCCAGCTCCTGCATGCCTACGTGAACCAGTGGTTCCGCTCAGGATCCTCGGGAAATTATGGCCCACCCCAGGCCTCACTGCTCATTCCATGCTCACTCCCCAACCTCAACCCGACGGAGGCGATGTTTTGCGGAAAGGGTGTGAACATTCCGATTTTCACACTTTGGGGGTCGGGATTTGCGCAATTTCAACCCGCAGCTCCAGCCCTAATCGGCCAAACTCAACCTGTTGTTGCAAATTTGCGGGTTGGCTAACGGGAACACTGGCATGCAGGTCTTCTTGTAGCGCCCGCGGACCACCACCTCTTTCCACGCCCTGAGGGGGTCGGCGTACGCTGCCTGTTAGGTCACACGACTGTAAAATCTATCATCACCATCATCAGATGTTGTGTTCGTCGACGGTGTTTGAGAAGCACAGCCGCAGCACATCGGACAGGTGCGGGTTCTGCAGCCAGTTGCGCGACTTGCTCTTGATGAAGTTGCGCGCGCGCTAAAACAGCCGCTCGTCCTCCACAGACGCGGGCCCTACCAAAATCCCAACATCTGATCCGCGCAAGTATGCGGTCATAACATCTGAGACGGTCCAAGGTGCACCTCAGGTGGTGATGCGTGCCTGAGGCGGTCGGTGTGGCGGTTGAGGCGGGTTGGATAACGCCCAAGGCGACGCCTGAGGTGATCGTGGGTGCGCCTCAGGCGGCGCCTCAGGCAGTCGGAGGCGGTCGGAGCACCTGAGGCGCCGCCTGATCCGCGCAAATGAATGCGACGCCTGAGGAATGTGGTAGGGGGGCACCATGACGGTCGCCAGCTCTGCCAGCCGCTCAGCTGAAGCCTGCGTGACTAGTCATCTCGCGGCATAGGCGTGATGGATGTGGCCAACGCCCACGCGGTTCCCGGCCGCCCCCCTCCACCACTGCCGCCGCACCCTCCCCTCTGCCCTCCCCATCTGCCCGCGGGAAAGTCTAGGGGAAGTCCTTCTAGATTCGTTGCGTCTGTGAGCTCCACTTGGCTCCCCCACTTCTCGCCCCACACCAGCCTGCCCACACTTATAACAGCAAACGCTGCCGTCAAGCAGCGCAGAGTGCAGCTGTACGGAATGGAAATACAGGATGCACAGGTGGACACGGCGGCATGCCACGCTGTCTTCTTCTCGCCCGACCTGTCCCCGCAGCTTTTATCGTCGCTTGACCGCGCCAGCAAGGTCGCCCTGCGGTGCGTGAGCAAGGCCATGCGCATTCAGGTGGATGCGTCCATCAAGGTGGTGGCCAGCCCTGTTTCTGGCTTCTCTGCCGACGCGCTCAGCGCCGCGCTCGTGCGATGGTCTGGGATGCACGACCTGACCCTGCTGGGCGTCAGTGGCACCGCCGACCTGGTGCCACTCGCAACGGCGTCGCTGGCTGGGCTGAGGAGGCTCACCATGCGCGAGGTGGGGGGGACGCACGCGCATGCCAACTACGCATGCATATATATGCATGCATGCACTCGTATCGAAGCAGGGCGCGTGCCAGCTCCTTGCCTCCTGAACCGCGACCGTGCGCATGCATCCACAGGCCGACCTAGCTGAGGCTTTGGATGTGTCGGCGTTCAGCAGCAGCATGGCGACGACACTCCAACTGATCGACGTCAGCGGCTGCTACACACTGATGGACATCGACTTTGCTCGCAGCTGTGTGAAGCTCAGGTGCCTGTGGATGCCCGGATGTGTCAGAGTGTTGGATTTGTCGCCGCTCGCAGCGTGCAGCGAGGCGCTCGAGGAGCTGTGGATGGCTGCCAGCTATGACGTGAGCCTGGCTCCCCTGAAGGCATGCACCAAGCTGCGCAAGCTGGACCTCCGAGGCTGCAAGGGACTTGACCTGCAAGAACTGGAAGACCTGCGGCTGGCCTGCACCAAGCTGGAAGACCCGACATCGGTCGAGCTTGAAGGCCTGGTGCACGATCTTCAGCCCAAAATGTCTCCGAACGCACGTGCCGGTGCGTCTAAAATCCTGGCAGATGCGTGCCACGAGAGAGGCCTCGAAGCTCAGACTGCCATCGCCGCCGCTGGCGCCATTCCGGCTCTGGTGCAGCTCCTGGGGCCTGTGTCCTCGGCAGACGTGCAAACGGCAGCAGCAGGTGCGCTGGGCCACCTGGCTGCTGGCCATGCTCAGAACCAGGCCGCCATCTCGGCCGCTGGCGCCATCCCCGCGCTGGTGGCGCTGCTCAAAGTAGGGGACTTCAACCATCCCCAAGACGTGCACAGGGCGGCGGGTGCTGCACTCCGCAAACTGCCTGGCTACCGTGACGTCCTGCCTGACCTCAGGCCGACGGCGCGACGCTATCCTGGATGCCCGATCTGGATGTGACGCTGCCTTACCATATTCACAACGCCTGAGGTGGCGCCTCAGGCATCGCATCCACTTGCGCGGATCAGGCGGCGCCTCAGGCGCTCCGACCGCCTCAGACGTTATGCCCGCATTCACTTGCGCGGATCAGACGTTGGGATTTCGGTAGGGCTGTCCTGGATGCCCGATGTGGATGTGACGCTGCAAGGCGACTGGCGTGCCCTGGTCGTGGTGTCGAGCGTGCTTATGTGTCCCTGTGATAATTTGACCCGCCTCCTAGCAACGCGGGCACCCTCTCGCATATCCCTTCAAAGAGGCTCTTTACGAAGACCGTGTAGAGCTTAGCTTTCGATCACATAAATATCAGTGAAATGTGGCGTCCGAATAAATGCACGACGGGTATTTCTGAAAAAAGTAATGTTTTCCACGAACACCACCAGGCCTGCAATATGGCACGCACATGGGACTGACCACGATATTTCATTCAGGCCTTTACGATGGGCTGGCGCTGGCCCTAGGAGTTCCTTGATCCACACCTCGGGGCCCTTCACTGGGGGCGAACACGTGAAACTGTAACAACACAGTCCGGCCGTTGCTACGTCTTTAATCGATGTATCCCTGACTGTAACATCCATCATCTTCTCGACACCTCTGGATGGGAGCGCCCCGCGCCGGTCTTTTGTGTATGTGCGGGAAAGATAAATCAGGGAGGGAAAGGGGAGCGTTTGTCAATCGGGGGCGCTGGAAGCTCGGCAGCTGGGGGCACGTGGGGGCACCTTCCGCAGGCCTCATAGTTGAGTGAAGCACGGTCTGTGTCACTCAATGTCACTCAATGCGTCGCGCCCCGAGGGTCGCGACGCATGCAGCAAGTGGAGGGAAAGGGGCGGAGGTATGAATAACACCTGGCACCTGCTGTGCTGGTGGTGTGTGTACGGCCCACGGCATCGGATGATGGTTGGGTGGTTGCGGCACCATCACCTCTGCAGCGCCTGCGACCCTCTCCCTCCCAATCACAGCGGCCGGACTACGGTGTTCTTGGTACCCCCTCCCCTCCGCGTCCCCCCCCCCCATCCTCCACTGCATGCGTGCACACAACTGTGCAGACGGCAGCGTCTCCGACGCCTCGCAGACCGCGCGCACGGAGCAGTCAGATGGCAGCGCGCAGCACAACAAAAATCTGCTGCAACACCCACGCGCAACAATCACACGCAACACCCACGCGCAACAACCCTGCAACACCCTAAACCCGATATACAACAGGGTATGTACCTGCGCAAGCGGCAGCATCTCCGACGCCTCGCAGATCGCGCGCAAGGAGCAGCAACAACCCTGCGCAACAACCCTGCGCAACAACTACGTGCAACAACCACGCGCAACAACCCTGCCTCAACCCACCTGCGCAAACGGCAGCATCTCCGACGCCTCACAGATTGCACGCACGGAGCTGCAACAACCCTGCGCAACAACCCTGTGCAACAACCCTGCGCAACAACCACGTGCAACAACCCTGCCTAAACCCACCTGCACAAAGGGCAGCATCTCCGACGCCTCACAGATCGCGCGCAAGGAGCTGCAACAACCCTGCGCAACAACCCTGCGCAACAACTACGTGCAACAACCACGCGCAACAACCCTGCCTCAACCCACCTGCGCAAACGGCAGCATCTCCGACGCCTCACAGATTGCGCGCACGGAGCTGCAACAAACCTGCACAACAATCCTGTGCAACAACCACGTGCAGCAACCACGCGCAACGACCACGCACAACAACCACACGTAACACCCACGCGCGACAACCCTGCAACACCCTAAACCCTATGAAGAATAACCCCACCTGCGCAAACGGCAGCATCTCGGACGCCTCACAGATCGCGCGCACGGAGCTGCAACAACCCTGCGCAACAACCCTGCGCAACAACCACGTGCAACAACCACGTGCAACAACCCTGCCTAAACCCACCTGCGCAAACGGCAGCATCTCTGATGCCTCGCAGAGCGCGCGCACGGAGCTGCCCGGTGGCAGCGCGCACCGCAAGCGCGCCACGCGCGCCGCGGCCTCTTCTGCCGCCTGCGCACACACACCAGCAGTGGAAACCAGGCTGCTCAGGGTAGATCGCGCAGGGTAGATCGCGCAGAAAGGCGCGCACAGAGCAGCCCGGTGGCAGCGCGCAGCGCAGGCGCGCCACGCGCAACGCCGCCTCTTCTGCCGCCTGTGCACACACACCAGTTACGGGTTAAGGCTAACGGGTTTAGGGCTGCCATAAAGGGCTGCCAAATGCCCCCCTGTGTGGTTGGCAGCGGGCAGCCCCGCCACACGCCGCCGCCTTATCTGCCGCCTGCGCACACACACCAGCAGTTGAAATCAGGCTGCTCAGGGTAGATCGCGCAGGGTAGATGGCGCAGGCCGCGCGCACGGGGCTGCCCGGTGGCAGCGCGCTGCTGCCTCTTCTGCCGCCTGCGCACACACACCAGCAGTGGAAATCAGGCTGCTCAGGGTAGATCGTGCAGGGTAGATGGTGCACGGTGGATCACGCAGATATCGCGCGCGGAGCTGCCCGGTGGCAGCGCGCAGCGCAGGCGCGCCACGCGCGCCTGCCTCTTCTGCCGCCTGTGCGCACACACAGGCGTGGTGTGCGCGCACACACCAGTGGTGGAAACCAGGCTGCTTACTGGGGATCGCGCAGGGTAGATGGTGCAGGGTGGACTGTGCAGATATCGCGCGCATGGAGCTGCCCGCAGCGCAGGCGCGCCACGTGCGCCGACGCTTCTTCTGCCGCCTGCGCGCACACACAGGCGTGGTGTGCGCGCACACACCAGTGGTGGAAACCAGGCTGCTTACTGGGGATCAGGGTAGATGGCGCGGGGTGGATTGTGCAGATATCGCGCGCATGGAGCTGCCGGTGGTGCGCCTGCGCGCAGCGCTGGCGCGCCACGCACGCCGACGCCTCTTCTGCCGCCTGCGCACACACACCAGCGGTGGAAATCAGGCTGCTCAGGTTAGATCGACTAACGGAGGCGCGTTCTCGTCGCCGAGCCCTGGACCCAGCAATGCGGCGCTGCTGGTGACGAGGATCTCCGTGCCGCTGACGAGCGGGGGTAAAATACGACTGGCCCGGCTCCTGCTAGACTGCCCCTCGGTGGAACACTTCGGAGCGGCTTGCCCGGCGCTGCCATGGCTTGGCGAGTAGCCGCGGCGCTGCCGCGGCCCGTGCTGGGAGACGGCCCTTATCCTCCCCCCATGCAGGACGCCATGCGGCACCGATCTCGACGAGTTGATCGACGAGCGGAGGAGCTGGCGCCCGTCAATGCATGCTGGACATTGGTCAAGATGGCTGCCCGTGGAGGCGGGCTACCATCACGGCTTCAGCGGTGGCGACCGCCGAGGCAACACAGAGTAAATCCGCTTCACCAATCGCAGCGTTCGTCACCGCGCTCATCCTCGGGGTCGCTCGTCTGCCGGTGACTGGCGTTGGAAGGTCTTCAGGCAGCCTCCATGACAACTCTGTCGTCCATGCACCCCTGGAGGGTGGGACCTGGCCATGCATGAGGCATGGGGCGCCGGCTGAGCCCCATGCAAACGAGAGCTGGACAGCTATGCACTGCCAGGCGGGGACCGTTCCAGTCAGCGCCAGTCGGCTCTGCCGGCTTGACTGGCCACAAGGCCACTACTGTGACCCTGAGGAAGGTCCTCTCCTATATGCTCCTTGCCAGACATGTCTCTCAGAGACCGCTGTTTGGGGTAGTCTAGCCGGCGGGAGCGGTAGTCTATCGGCCGGGAGCCGGCGGTACTCTAGTACTTCAGTGTGCTGGAGTATCGGAGGGTGTCTCTAGTAAAAGAGTAGCCTGCTTAGCTGGAAACCCCGTGTTACTTGTAGGTTAGATCGCGCAGGGTAGATGGCGCAGGGTGGATCGCACAGACAGCGCGCACGGAGCTGCCCGGTGGCAGCGCGCAGCGCCACGCAGGCACGCCACGCAGGCGCAGCGCAGCGCAGGCGCGCCACGCGCGACGCGGCCTCTTCTGCTGCCTGTACCGTGTGTGTGTGTGTGTGCGTGTGTCACGCGCGCACGTTTGAATGAAAACAGTTGTCCCGAGGCGATGGCCCAGTGAGGACTAGGGCACACCCCTGGCCTGCACACACACACCAGCAATACCGGGTAACCAGCAAAACAATACGTTACCCCCCCCCCCCCTCCGCCCACACGTGCAGTCTCTTCTGCTGCCTGCGTGCACAAATACACCAGAAACTATGGAAAGCTGTACCCCCCCCCCTCTGTCCGGGTCTCCCGCAAGCCCCGGCCAGGCCTTGTTGTGAACAGCATGACGAGGGTTTGTCCCAGTCCTGCCCAAAACTTGGAGTCGAAGCGGACAGCGTGTGTCTGTGTGTGTGTGTAGCTGTGTGTGTGTGGCTGTGTGTGCGTGTGTGCATGTGTGTGTGTGTGTGTGTCTATGGCTTCGTGTCTCCCTGGGCGGCCCACTCCCTGGGCGGCCCACTCCCTGCGGCCGCGGTCGCGAGTCACGGCGGTCGGCCCATGTGAGTCGCCGTCGCCCATCCCCCCTCATCGCCCCGCCCCCCCCCCGTCGACTGCCGCCTATGTACTGCGGCCCACCCTGGACTATCCACCATCGTCATCGCCCTAAGGGGGCAGCCTCAGCGAGCCGAGCAACCTCGTCCACAGTCCCAATCCTTATCCTTTCGCAGAGCCAGTCCCATGCCCTCGCCAGCGCCGAACAGCTCCTCGGCAGACTGTCGACCGCATCATGGACCGCCCCGCCACCGCCTGACGCCGAGCAGATTCTTGGCCGCGACCCACTGCGGCGCCACGACACCATGCAACACAGAGAACCTCACATTGCCATGATCCCCCCTTTCAGCACCCTTCACTCCCCCTGACACGCTCCAAACTACACTGTCCAACTCTTCCCCACCGTCACTCACCCACAGTCGACCACCCACCCACGCTTTCACCCCCACATGGAGCTCGCCGTCCCATGTGCGCGCCATGCAGGCCCATGCACCCCCGCCCCATGCACCTCCCCAGTCCCCCCGCGCACGCTGACCCCATGCTGGCAATCCAGGCTGGCACTCCCTCCTCACACACACACACCCAGCCTCACCCCCATCCGTGAGCGCACACGCGCACGCGCACTCCCCCCTTGCCTCCCACGCCTCCTCCGATCCCTCCCACGCCTCCTTTGATCCCCCCACGCCCCCCCTGATCCCTCCCATGCCTCCCCTGATCCTTCCCACGTCTCCTCCGATACCCCTGATGCCTCACCTGACCCCCCCGATGCCTCATCTGACACCTCCCACGCCCCTTCCAACCCCCCCCTTTCCCGTCTACCGAGCCCCTATCCCAGGCCCGCCTGCCTTTGTCTGTCGCCCATCGAGTTCATCGGTCCAAGGAGCTGATCCGACGTCCTCATGACCTGCCCAACGAAAACTCAGTCTAGTAGGCCGCGGCCGAACGGATCTAGTAGTTGCGGCGACGTTTACATTGCACGACGGACAACCCCGACTATCGCCCATGGAATTAATCGGCCCGTGGGGAGATGATACGCTGCGATTGAAGTTGAAGTTGGTTGGCCAGAGTGGCAACCCAAGTTGTAGTTGGTTGGCCAGAGTGGCAACCCTAGTTGAAGTTGGTTGGCCAGAGTGGCAACCCTAGTTGAAGTTGGTTGGCCAGAGTGGCAGCCCCCCCCAGACCCCCCCAAACCAAGGATACTATCCACTCGATTCAGGCGCTGGTCGGTAACCCGCTATTCGAAAGACATCCCAGTGCACGGGTCAGACTTCGTAACAATTGCCGGGGTGTGTTGCTGTTAGTAGTACAGGCATTGCCGGTGCATGCGTACGGCCTCATGTAACGCTTGGTTGGTTGGTTGGTTGGTTGTGTCTATGTGTGTGTCTATATGTGTGTGTGTGCGTGTGTGTGTATTTGTATCTGGGGCCACCTCGTCTCGCTGGTCGACTTGTCAGTGGTCGCCGACATCTCGAGGGCCCAGGTGCGTGTTGTGTGTGAGTGTGTGTGTGTGGATGTGTGTTTGTATCTGGGGCAAACTCGACTCTCTGGTCGACTTGTCAGTGTTCGACGACATCCTGAGGGCCCAGGTGCGTGTTTGTGCGTGTGTGTGTGTGTGTGTGTGGATGTGTGTGTGTGTGCATCTGGGGCTACCTCGTCTCTCTGGTGGACGTGTCGGTGGTCGCTGACATCCTGAGGGCCCAGATGTGTGTGAGTGTGTTTGAATAAGTGTGTGTGTGTTTGTGTGTGTGTGTGTGGATGTATGTGTGTGTGTGTGCGTGTGGGTGGGTGGGTGAGTGGGTGGATGGGTGTGTACATCTGGGACTGCCTCGTCTCTCTGGTCGACTTGTCAGGGGTCGCCGACATCCTGAGGGCCCAGGTGCGCGTGTTTGTGGTGGGTTGGGGGGGGGGTGCATGTGCGTGTGTGTGTGTGTGTGTGTGTGTGTGTGTGTGTGTGGATGTGTGTGTGCATCTTGGGCTGCCTCGTCTATCTGGTCGACGTGTTGGTGGTCACCAACATACTGAGGGCCCAGGTGCGTGTGCGTGTGTGTGTGTGTGCATGTGTGTATGTGTGTGTGTGTGTGTGTGTGTGTGTGTGTGCATGTGTGTGTGTGTGTTTGTGTGGATGTGTGTTTGTATCTGGGGCAAACTCGACTCTCTGGTCGACTTGTCAGTGGTCGACGACATCCTGAGGGCCCAGGTGCGTGTGTGTGTGTGTGTGTGTGTGTGTGTGTGTGTGTGTCCAGTCCACAGTCCACAGTCCACAAGCCCTGATGGACGCGTTCGCCGCGATGTTCGTCGCGATACTGCTCGGCCTGATCATCATCGGCCTGACGCTTTTCGCCACGCTCGTCACCATCTTCGTCGCCAGTCGCCCATGGGCCCGCAAGACCGCAGGCCACGCGCTTGCCAGGGTCGCCGTGTGGGTCGCAGGGTCAAACGATTTCAAATCACCCATGTGGCGCACCCACATCCGCATCGCGCTCTCCCCCCCCTCCCCCCCCACCCACCCCCGACGCGAAGGCCGATGCAGGAACGCGTGAGGCCAAGCGCACGGCAAAGGCCGCCAGGCGCAAGGAGAAGCTCGCCCGCAACAACCCCTCTCCTGCCCATGCAGCCCAGCCCCATGCAAGGCGCGCACCCCATGCACAGGCTGCGGCCGCTGCTGCCCCCCGCGCACAGCTCCCCCCAGTTGCCACACCGGAGCAGACTGAGGCCGCAGCGGCAGCCGCAACCTCCGCAATGGCTGGCCTCGCCGCGCCTGCCCAGCCCGCCCAGCCCATCCCGCCCGC
>VFSX01001050.1:0-14783 GCA_016618255.1 Chlamydomonas sp. UWO 241 | reverse complement strand
TAGCGTGCGGCAACAGCGCTCGTCACGCCCAACAAGCCCGTGGCGATCGAGCTGCCGAGTAGGGATCGTTGCGCGGTCGCGGAGGGCGCCCGCGCTGATTCCAGCCTCGCTCGGGAGGCGCCACGCTGGGGGGAAGATCGCTCCGTCTGTTCGGACCCCAAAAACGTTGGAGCCGAAGCCCATGTCCTCACTGGCTGCCGTGGTGTAGCGCAGGCGCAGCCGCGCAGCACGAACGGTCATTTCGAGGAGAGAGACGGTATCTTGGCCGATCCCTGCGACGGCCGGGATGCCCCAGGCACACGGGTCAAGCTGCATGGTGTCCCACACACCCACCAGCCATGGCTCAGCGACAGCGCGGCGATCGTCGGGGTCAACCTTGACCATTTCGGCCGCGTAGAAGTTGTAGTCAGCACGGAGCCAGCGCTGACGCGGCTTTGGGCGGATGACGACCATCGCCGCCTGACCAGGCCGCCCCGCGCCTCCCGGCAGCGGGTGCAGCCTACCAGACGGCCAAACCAACCATCGGCGCACTGCTGCCGAGCCTGCATCCTCTGGCGCCATCGGGTCAGCACCGCGTATGATTGCCCAGCCTGTTGCCGCGTCAGTGCCAACACGCGACCAGGGGGCAGTCGGCGCAGCGCTGCATTGCACATTGATGCGCCACGCGGCAGGCAATGCCGCGATGATGAGGTCAAGGTCAGAGAGAGCAGCCGCTGACAGGGCGGCGCGCTGGAGCCATGCATCACGCACGTCGCAGAGGCGTCTCCACCGCCGTGCCGCATCGGTGCGGAGACCCTGGAAATCGATGCCCGGCACGGCGTCGTTGCCAAAAGTGGCCTCGCGCATGACGGACTCAAAAGACAGCGAGTCTGGAGGCATGATGCGCGTGATGCGCAGCTGCATGAACGCCTTGACGCCTTCCCGCACAATAGACGTCGCATCCATGCTGAGGCCGGAAACCGCCCCCGGCTGCGTAGCGACCCAGAGTGGCCCAGGCGGGAGATGGGGGACGGCAGCAGCAGGCTTGGCGACTTCCGACGCGTACAGTGCTGCCCACGGGTGTGAGTTGAAGCCGAACAGCTGCCAGATGGCCTTCGCCCTCATGGCCGTCGCGTGCGAATCGAGGTCGGGCAGGCCAATGCCCCCCATGCCCCGGGGCAGGTGGGACACAGCAGCGCACGGGTAGAGGCACCCCGCGTTTGGAGTGACCTCCTCCGCACGCGCAGAGGCTGCAACGTAGCGGTTTGTGACCTGTTGCATGGCCTGAAGCAGGGCACGTACGGTCATGGTGAAAACCGCCTGGTAGACGAGCTTGGCCGCGATGCACTGCGTGGCGACGTGAGCACGGCCAATGAGCGTGGGCGCGACGCCTGCCCACCGCCTAGTGGCAGCAAGCATGGAACCCGCCATGGTGCCGTACGCGGCGGCAACGACGGCGTCCAGGTTATCAGGGGCGATAGGCACGCCGAGGTGGCGAGAGACCGCAGCTGCAATGTCACGGAGGGGGTACCCAGTCGCAACGTGGCGCTCGCGGACACCTGCCTGAAACATGAGATCATCGGGGGTCGGACCGGCGAGCCGTGTGAAGAAGAACTTGTTGACCGACTCGCCCGGGTTGCCAGCGCTGCGGGAGAGGGCGAGCGCCGTCTGGAACCTCGCGATGTCGCTCTCGGGGCAGCGCGTGGCGAGCGTGACGTCATCCGCGAACGCCTGCGCCGGAGGGGCCTCCGACCCCTCACCGACCCCGTTTGGTCCGGGCAGCCTGAACGTGGTGAGTGTACCGCCAGCCTGCAGCGACGACAGGTAGGACATCACGGGCTGCAGAACGATGACCCACTCCATGCATGAGAGCGCCGAGCCCTGAGAGAGACCAGAGTCCATGGGGAAATCTGGCGTGAAGAAGCCGTTGACGCGCACCCTGACCTTGGCCCCTCCGAGGAGGATTCGACACCACCTAACCACCCCGTCGGGTCGGAAACCCATGCGGATCATGGCTTGGTCGAGCCAGCCCCTGTTCACCGTGTCGTACGCCTTAGTCAGGTCGCTGTGCACCAGCCAGCCCGGCAGGCCGAGGTCGCGGAAGCGGGCAGCCAGCGCGAGATGGTAGCGCACGTTGTGAGAGATGTCACGGCCATGGATGAACGCGCCCTGCCCGATGTCAATGAGGTAGTCAAGCGGGACTTGTAGGCGGTTGGCTATGATGCTCATCACATGTTGCTTTGATGTAATACATTTAAAAAAAAAGGGAGCGTGGGGGGGGGTGGGAGGTGAAGACCAGGGAGCGTGGGACGAGCAAACAGAACAGAGAGAGGGGGAGACGGATCAGAGCGGGGAGAGGAGAGAGGGAGGAGGGGGTAGGGAAAGGAAGAGTGGAAGAACCGGGAGGCGGGCGTGGTGGCTGAGAAGAGAGCTAGTGGCAGAGGAGAAGATCAGGGGGAGGGAGGAAAGGGAAGGGGGCGGAGCTGCAAGGCAGATGGGGAGGCAGAGGCACACGGAAAGGGGAGGGGGACTGGCTTTTTTTTTTTTTTTTTTTTTCAGGGGCCAACGTAACACTCAAGCAACGCAGCCATGCCGACACTTTTTTTTTTTTTTTTTAAAAGGTATAACATCAAAGCAACACCTTATGCCGACGCCTCGGCTACAGCAACACGGGAACTGAGGAACAGGGAAACTGGTATTGGTATTTTTTGGTAAACCGGAAACCAGAAACCGGTGAGCGACCCAGGAATCGAACCTGGAGCCTTTAGGATTGCAGATAACATCGTTAACCACTATCCCAAAGGGTGGAACCATCCCCCCCAACACACACCCCCCCGACACCTAAGCGACAGCAACACAGGAAATTAGAGGAAACAAGAGACCCTGGTGTTGGAACGGAGACTCCCGAAGGCACGGCCGGAGCCGTGGCGGCCCCTGAAAACACAGTGACCACGCAAGCCAATCCATCTAGAGCACCAGCCTAGGCGTCGGCATAGGGTTTTGCTTTGATGTAATACTTAAAAAAAAAAAAAAAAAAAAACAGAGCTGACAGGACTAAAGGAACTTGGACTCGTGGGAACGGGACTTGAGGATAAGGACGACGAAAGGACACGGACACGAGTGAATGGAAATCAATAAACTGGAGGCACGTGGGACGATGGAACGATGAGGGAACGACTGGAAGAAAGCTGAAAAGGACTGAAGGGGAGAGGGAGACGTAGAAGCAAAAGACGACAAAATAATACCTTTTTTTTAAAATGTATTACATCAAAGCAACACACTATGCCGACGCCTAGGCTACAGCAACACGGGGACCAAGGAACAAGGAAACTGTTTTTGGTATTTTTGGTAAACCGGAAACCAGAAACCGGTGAAACCTGTGCGGAGGGGGAGGGAGGGGGGGAGGCACGGGTGTTGGGCGTGACGAGCGCTGGTGCCGCACGCTAGAGGTGGTCAGGAACGGTTTCCCGCCAGAGGACGTTGACAACCCCGTGGCGTGGGTGCGCGGGGTCCAGTCAGGTGCCGGCCCCTCCGCGCCTCGGCAGCCCAACCGCCTGCAGGTGCGTCGCTCCGAGGGGGAGGCTGCTGCTCAGGCCCAGCCTCCTCCCAGCGGGGCGCCGATCAGCGACCCCGACCTACCAGAAGGGTTTTGCTCAGGTCTGGACCCGCCTCCTCGACCCGACCATCCACCGGCCTTTTGTAATCACCGCTTGGCGCATCCTCCACTGCTGCCTTGGCTGCAACGCCTTCATCGCGGTCAAGCTCCTCGACCCGGACACCGCGCCGGCTGATGCGGACGGTAACCCGGACGTGTCAACTGCGTGTTGCGGTCACCCGTTCTGTGCCTCTCTCACCGACCCGCCTTTCGAGACCCTCGCTCACACGTTTCTCGACTGCCCGGCGGCACGACCAGCCATGCAATGGCTTTGTGACACGTGGGCGGCGCTGACGGGTGGCGCGCCGCCGCCGCTCACCGCCGCCGTTATGCTTGCCGATGACATGTCCGGGTGGAGCGGCGCGCCCGTGGCGAAAGCTAAGAAAAAGGAGCTGCGCGCGTGGACGCGCCTCCGTGTCACGGTCATCGGCGCCATCTGGCGTGTTTTTTTTGTGTTTTTTTTTAAAGGTATTACATCAAAGCATCACCTTTTTGCCGACGCCTGGGCTACAGCAACACGGGGACCAAGGAACAAGGAAACTGGTATTGGTATTTTTGGTAAACCGGAAACCAGAAACCGGTGAGCGACCCAGGAATCGAACCTGGAGCCTTTAGGATTGCAGATAACATCGTTAACCACTAGCCCAAAGGTGGAACCATCCCCCCCCTTGATGGGGGGACAGGGAGAGGGCTGGCGGATTTTTTTTTTTTTTTTTTTTAAAAGGTATTACATCAAAGCAACACCTTATGCCGACGCCTAGGCTACAGCAACACGGGGACCAAGGAACAGGGAAACTGGTATTGGTATTTTTGGTAAACCGGAAACCAGAAACCGGTGAGCGACCCAGGAATCGAACCTGGAGCCTTTAGGATTGCAGATAACATCGTTAACCACTAGCCCAAAGGTGGAACCATCCCCCCCCGGAGGAGCGCCATGCCTCCACCAGTCCTCACCCCCCCCCCCCCCCACCCGCCTTCAGGCTCGAGCCAGAGGGCCGGTGGGGGGCAGGGAAAAGAAGGCAAAGCAGAAGAAACCAAAAAGGACAAAAAGGGCAGCGCAGACACGAGGAAGTCAGCCAAGCAATGGCGTACGCACAGCAGGAAACCTTTCACGCCGGCAGCGGGACCTGCCCCACGACGCCCACGCGGACGTCGAGGGTGTACGTTGTGTCGCCTGTAGTGGCACCGGGCGCAGCAAGCACCGCGCAAAGGAGCGGCGGTGTCGCCCATTGGCTGCAGAACCAGTCCTTGTCACGCTCTGCGTCAAAGCCACGCCACCAGTCCACGCAGAAGAAGCCATCATCCACATGGTGATGTCCTCCTCGGTACGCTGCCAATCCCGCCGGATGGCACCGGTGACAGAGTCGAGGGCCAGGCGGACGGCGCGAAGGGCAAGGCTGTCCCCCAACAGCCCACTCGCCTGGCGGTCACAGCGCACACGCCAGATGGCGCCGATGACCGTGACACGGAGGCGCGTCCACGCGCGCAGCTCCTTCTTCTTAGCTTTCGCCACGGGCGCGCCACACCACCCGGACATGTCATCGGCAAGCATAACGGCGGCGGTGAAAAAAAAAAAAAGGTGAGCGGCGGCGGCGCGCCACCCGTCAGCGCCGCCCACGTGTCACAAAGCCATAGCATGGCTGGTCGTGCCGCCGGGCAGTCGAGAAACGTGTGAGCGAGGGTCTCGAAAGGCGGGTCGGTGAGAGAGGCACAGAACGGGTGACCGCAACACGCAGTTGACACGTCTGGGTTACCGTCCGCATCAGCCGGCGCGGTGTCCGGGTCGAGGAGCTTGACCGCGATGAAGGCGTTGCAGCCAAGGCAGCAGTGGAGGATGCGCCAAGCGGTGATTACAAAAGGCCGGTAGCTAGAGGGGGGGGGATGGTTCCACCTTTGGGATAGTGGTTAACGATGTTATCTGCAATCCTAAAGGCTCCAGGTTCGATTCCTGGGTCGCTCACCGGTTTCTGGTTTCCGGTTTACCAAAAATACCAATACCAGTTTCCCTGTTCCTCAGTTCCCGTGTTGCTGTAGCCTAGGCGTCGGCATAAGGTGTTGCTTTGATGTAATACCTTTTAAAAAAAAAAAAAAAAAAAAATAGAGGCAGAGGAGAAGATCAGGGGGAGGGAGGAAAAGGGAAGGGGGCGGAGCTGGAAGGCAGATGGGGAGGCAGAGGCACACGGAAAGGGGAGGGGGACTGGCGTTTTTTTCTTTTTCTTTTTTTTCAGGGGCCAACGTTACACTCAAGCAACGCAGCCATGCCGACACCTAAGCGACGGGGGGGGATGGTTCGTCGGGGGGGATGGTTCGTCGGGGGGGGATGGTTCGTCGGGGGGGGATGGTTCCACCTTTGGGATAGTGGTTAACGATGTTATCTGCAATCCTTAAGGCTCCAGGTTCGATTCCTGGGTCGCTCACCGGTTTCTGGTTTCCGGTTTACCAAAAATACCAATACCAGTTTCCCTGTTCCTCAGTTCCCGTGTTGCTGTAGCCTAGGCGTCGGCATAAGGTGTTGCTTTGATGTAATACCTTTTAAAAAAAAAATAAAAAAAAAAGCAACACAGGAAATTAGAGGAAACAAGAGACCCTGGTGTTGGAACGGAGACTCCCGATGGCACGGCCGGAGCCGTGGCGGCCCCTGAAAACACAGGAAACACGCAAGCCAATCCATCTAGAGCACCAGCCTAGGCGTCGGCATAAGGTTTTGCTTTGATGTAATACTTAAAAAAAAAAAAAAAAAAAAAAGAGCTGACAGGACTAAAGGAACTTGGACTCGTGGGAACGGGACTTGAGGATAAGGACGACGAAAGGACACGGACACGAGTGAATGGAAATCAGGAAACTGGAGGCACGTGGGACGATGGAAAGATGAGGGAACGACTGGAAGAAAGCTGAAAAAGACTGAAGGGGAGAGGGAGACGTAGAAGCAAAAGACGACAAAATAATATTTTTTTTTAAATGTATTACATCAAAGCAACACACTATGCCGACGCCTAGGCTACAGCAACACGGGGTCCAAGGAACAAGGAAACTTTTTTTGGTATTTTTGGTAAACCGGAAACCAGAAACCGGTGAAACCTGTGAGGAGGGGGAGGGAGGGGGGGAGGCACGGGGGGGGGCGGGGGCGGGGCGCCCAAGGAGGGGAGGGAGGGCAGGGAAGGGGACCAAGCAGGATTTTTTTTTCTTTTTTTTAATGAATAACACCAAAGCTACTCATCATACCAGTTTCCTTGTTCCTCAGTTCCCGTGTTGCTGTAGCCTAGGCGTCGGCATAAGGTGTTGCTTTGATGTAATACATTTAAAAAAAAAGGGAGCGTGGGGGGGGGTGGGAGGTGAAGACCAGGGAGCGTGGGACGAGCAAACAGAACAGAGAGAGGGGGAGACGGATCAGAGCGGGGAGAGGAGAGAGGGAGGAGGGGGTAGGGAAAGGAAGAGTGGAAGAACTGGGAGGCGGGCGTGGTGGCTGAGAAGAGAGCTAGTGGCAGAGGAGAAGATCAGGGGGAGGGAGGAAAGGGAAGGGGGCGGAGCTGCAAGGCAGATGGGGAGGCAGAGGCACACGGAAAGGGGAGGGGGACTGGCTTTTTTTTTTTTTTTTTTTTTCAGGGGCCAACGTAACACTCAAGCAACGCAGCCATGCCGACACTTTTTTTTTTTTTTTTAAAAGGTATAACATCAAAGCAACACCTTATGCCGACGCCTAGGCTACAGCAACACGGGAACTGAGGAACAGGGAAACTGGTATTGGTATTTTTGGTAAACCGGAAACCAGAAACCGGTGAGCGACCCAGGAATCGAACCTGGAGCCTTTAGGATTGCAGATAACATCGTTAACCACTATCCCAAAGGTGGAACCATCCCCCCCCAACACACACCCCCCCGACACCTAAGCGACAGCAACACAGGAAATTAGAGGAAACAAGAGGTCCTGGTGTTGGAACGGAGACTCCCGAAGGCACGGCCGGAGCCGTGGCGGCCCCTGAAAACACAGTGACCACGCAAGCCAATCCATCTAGAGCACCAGCCTAGGCGTCGGCATAGGGTTTTGCTTTGATGTAATACTTAAAAAAAAAAAAAAAAAAAACAGAGCTGACAGGACTAAAGGAACTTGGACTCGTGGGAACGGGACTTGAGGATAAGGACGACGAAAGGACACGGACACGAGTGAATGGAAATCAATAAACTGGAGGCACGTGGGACGATGGAACGATGAGGGAACGACTGGAAGAAAGCTGAAAAGGACTGAAGGGGAGAGGGAGACGTAGAAGCAAAAGACGACAAAATAATACTTTTTTTTTAAAATGTATTACATCAAAGCAACACACTATGCCGACGCCTAGGCTACAGCAACACGGGGACCAAGGAACAAGGAAACTGTTTTTGGTATTTTTGGTAAACTGGAAACCAGAAACCGGTGAAACCTGTGCGGAGGGGGAGGGAGGGGGGGAGGCACGGGTGTTGGGCGTGACGAGCGCTGGTGCCGCACGCTAGAGGTGGTCAGGAACGGTTTCCCGCCAGAGGACGTTGACAACCCCGTGGCGTGGGTGCGCGGGGTCCAGTCAGGTGCCGGCCCCTCCGCGCCTCGGCAGCCCAACCGCCTGCAGGTGCGTCGCTCCGAGGGGGAGGCTGCTGCTCAGGCCCAGCCTCCTCCCAGCGGGGCGCCGATCAGCGACCCCGACCTACCAGAAGGGTTTTGCTCAGGTCTGGACCCGCCTCCTCGACCCGACCATCCACCGGCCTTTTGTAATCACCGCTTGGCGCATCCTCCACTGCTGCCTTGGCTGCAACGCCTTCATCGCGGTCAAGCTCCTCGACCCGGACACCGCGCCGGCTGATGCGGACGGTAACCCAGACGTGTCAACTGCGTGTTGCGGTCACCCGTTCTGTGCCTCTCTCACCGACCCGCCTTTCGAGACCCTCGCTCACACGTTTCTCGACTGCCCGGCGGCACGACCAGCCATGCAATGGCTTTGTGACACGTGGGCGGCGCTGACGGGTGGCGCGCCGCCGCCGCTCACCGCCGCCGTTATGCTTGCCGATGACATGTCCGGGTGGAGTGGCGCGCCCGTGGCGAAAGCTAAGAAAAAGGAGCTGCGCGCGTGGACGCGCCTCCGTGTCACGGTCATCGGCGCCATCTGGCGTGTTTTTTTTTGTGTTTTTTTTTAAAGGTATTACATCAAAGCATCACCTTTTTGCCGACGCCTGGGCTACAGCAACACGGGGACCAAGGAACAAGGAAACTGGTATTGGTATTTTTGGTAAACCGGAAACCAGAAACCGGTGAGGGACCCAGGAATCGAACCTGGAGCCTTCAGGATTGCAGATAACATCGTTAACCACTAGCCCAAAGGTGGAACCATCCCCCCCCTTGATGGGGGGACAGGGAGAGGGCTGGCGGAGGAGCGCCATGCCTCCACCAGTCCTCACCCCCCCCCCCCCCCACCCGCCTTCAGGCTCGAGCCAGAGGGCCGGTGGGGGGCAGGGAAAAGAAGGCAAAGCAGAAGAAACCAAAAAGGACAAAAAGGGCAGCGCAGACACGAGGAAGTCAGCCAAGCAATGGCGTACGCACAGCAGGAAACCTTTCACGCCGGCAGCGGGACCTGCCCCACGACGCCCACGCGGACGTCGAGGGTGTACGTTGTGTCGCCTGTAGTGGCACCGGGCGCAGCAAGCACCGCGCAAAGGAGCGGCGGTGTCGCCCATTGGCTGCAGAACCAGTCCTTGTCACGCTCTGCGTCAAAGCCACGCCACCAGTCCACGCAGAAGAAGCCATCATCCACCATGGTGATGTCCTCCTCGGTACGCTGCCAATCCCGCCGGATGGCACCGGTGACAGAGTCGAGGGCCAGGCGGACGGCGCGAAGGGCAAGGCTGTCCCCCAACAGCCCACTCGCCTGGCGGTCACAGCAAAAAAAAAAAATGGCGCCGATGACCGTGACACGGAGGCGCGTCCACGCGCGCAGCTCCTTCTTCTTAGCTTTCGCCACGGGCGCGCCACACCACCCGGACATGTCATCGGCAAGCATAACGGCGGCGGTGAAAAAAAAAAAAAAGGGGAGCGGCGGGGGCGCGCCCCCCGTCAGCGCCGCCCCCGTGTCACAAAGCCATAGCATGGCTGGTCGTGCCGCCGGGCAGTCGAGAAACGTGTGAGCGAGGGTCTCGAAAGGCGGGTCGGTTAGAGAGGCACAGAACGGGTGACCGCAACACGCAGTTGACACGTCTGGGTTACCGTCCGCATCAGCCGGCGCGTTTTTTTTTTTTTTTTTTTAAAAGGTATTACATCAAAGCAACACCTTATGCCCCCGCCTAGGCTACAGCAACACGGGAACTGAGGAACAGAGAAACTGGTATTGGTATTTTTTGTAAACCGGAAACCAGAAACCGGTGAGCGACCCAGGAATCGAACCTGGAGCCTTTAGGATTGCAGATAACATCGTTAACCACTAGCCCAAAGGTGGAACCATCCCCCCCCTCTGGGTCTGGGTTACCGTCCGCATCAGCCGGCGCGGTGTCCGGGTCGAGGAGCTTGACCGCGATGAAGGCGTTGCAGCCAAGGCAGCAGTGGAGGATGCGCCAAGCGGTGATTACAAAAGGCCGGTAGCTAGAGGCAGAGGAGAAGATCAGGGGGAGGGAGGAAAGGGAAGGGGGCGGAGCTGCAAGGCAGATGGGGAGGCAGAGGCACACGGAAAGGGGAGGGGGACTGGCGTTTTTTTCTTTTTCTTTTTTTTCAGGGGCCAACGTTACACTCAAGCAACGCAGCCATGCCGACACCTAAGCGACGGGGGGGGATGGTTCGTCGGGGGGGATGGTTCGTCGGGGGGGGATGGTTCGTCGGGGGGGGATGGTTCCACCTTTGGGATAGTGGTTAACGATGTTATCTACAATCCTTAAGGCTCCAGGTTCGATTCCTGGGTCGCTCACCGGTTTCTGGTTTCCGGTTTACCGAAAATACCAATACCAGTTTCCCTGCTCCTCAGTTCCCGTGTTGCTGTAGCCTAGGCGTCGGCATAAGGTGTTGCTTTGATGTAATACCTTTTAAAAAAAAAATAAAAAAAAAAGCAACACAGGAAATTAGAGGAAACAAGAGACCCTGGTGTTGGAACGGAGACTCCCGATGGCACGGCCGGAGCCGTGGCGGCCCCTGAAAACACAGGAAACACGCAAGCCAATCCATCTAGAGCACCAGCCTAGGCGTCGGCATAAGGTTTTGCTTTGATGTAATACTTAAAAAAAAAAAAAAAAAAAAAAGAGCTGACAGGACTAAAGGAACTTGGACTCGTGGGAACGGGACTTGAGGATAAGGACGACGAAAGGACACGGACACGAATGAATGGAAATCAGGAAACTGGAGGCACGTGGGACGATGGAAAGATGAGGGAACGACTGGAAGAAAGCTGAAAAAGACTGAAGGGGAGAGGGAGACGTAGAAGCAAAAGACGACAAAATAATATTTTTTTTTAAATGTATTACATCAAAGGAACACACTATGCCGACGCCTAGGCTACAGCAACACGGGGTCCAAGGAACAAGGAAACTTTTTTTGGTATTTTTGGTAAACCGGAAACCAGAAACCGGTGAAACCTGTGAGGAGGGGGAGGGAGGGGGGGAGGCACGGGGGGGGGCGGGGGCGGGGCGCCCAAGGAGGGGAGGGAGGGCAGGGAAGGGGACCAAGCAGGATTTTTTTTTCTTTTTTTTAATGAATAACACCAAAGCTACTCATCATACCAGTTTCCTTGTTCCTCAGTTCCCGTGTTGCTGTAGCCTAGGCGTCGGCATAAGGTGTTGCTTTGATGTAATACATTTAAAAAAAAAGGGAGCGTGGGGGGGGTGGGAGGTGAAGACCAGGGAGCGTGGGACGAGCAAACAGAACAGAGAGAGGGGGAGACGGATCAGAGCGGGGAGAGGAGAGAGGGAGGAGGGGGTAGGGAAAGGAAGAGTGGAAGAACTGGGAGGCGGGCGTGGTGGCTGAGAAGAGAGCTAGTGGCAGAGGAGAAGATCAGGGGGAGGGAGGAAAGGGAAGGGGGCGGAGCTGCAAGGCAGATGGGGAGGCAGAGGCACACGGAAAGGGGAGGGGGACTGGCTTTTTTTTTTTTTTTTTTTCAGGGGCCAACGTAACACTCAAGCAACGCAGCCATGCCGACACTTTTTTTTTTTTTTTTTAAAAGGTATAACATCAAAGCAACACCTTATGCCGACGCCTAGGCTACAGCAACACGGGAACTGAGGAACAGGGAAACTGGTATTGGTATTTTTGGTAAACCGGAAACCAGAAACCGGTGAGCGACCCAGGAATCGAACCTGGAGCCTTTAGGATTGCAGATAACATCGTTAACCACTATCCCAAAGGTGGAACCATCCCCCCCCAACACACACCCCCCCGACACCTAAGCGACAGCAACACAGGAAATTAGAGGAAACAAGAGGTCCTGGTGTTGGAACGGAGACTCCCGAAGGCACGGCCGGAGCCGTGGCGGCCCCTGAAAACACAGTGACCACGCAAGCCAATCCATCTAGAGCACCAGCCTAGGCGTCGGCATAGGGTTTTGCTTTGATGTAATACTTAAAAAAAAAAAAAAAAAAAACAGAGCTGACAGGACTAAAGGAACTTGGACTCGTGGGAACGGGACTTGAGGATAAGGACGACGAAAGGACACGGACACGAGTGAATGGAAATCAGGAAACTGGAGGCACGTGGGACGATGGAAAGATGAGGGAACGACTGGAAGAAAGCTGAAAAAGACTGAAGGGGAGAGGGAGACGTAGAAGCAAAAGACGACAAAATAATACTTTTTTTTTAAATGTATTACATCAAAGCAACACACTATGCCGACGCCTAGGCTACAGCAACACGGGGACCAAGGAACAAGGAAACTGTTTTTGGTATTTTTGGTAAACCGGAAACCAGAAACCGGTGAAACCTGTGCGGAGGGGGAGGGAGGGGGGGAGGCACGGGTGTTGGGCGTGACGAGCGCTGGTGCCGCACGCTAGCGGTGGTCAGGAACGGTTTCCCGCCAGAGGACGTTGACAACCCCGTGGCGTGGGTGCGCGGGGTCCAGTCAGGTGCCGGCCCCCCGCGCCTCGGCAGCCCAACCGCCTGCAGGTGCGTCGCTCCGAGGGGGAGGCTGCTGCTCAGGCCCAGCCTCCTCCCAGCGGGGCGCCGATCAGCGACCCCGACCTACCAGAGGGTTTTGCTCAGGTCTGGACCCGCCTCCTCGACCCGACCATCCACCGGCCTTTTGTAATCACCGCTTGGCGCATCCTCCACTGCTGCCTTGGCTGCAACGCCTTCATCGCGGTCAAGCTCCTCGACCCGGACACCGCGGCCGGCTGATGCGGACGCGTAACCCCAGAATCTGTCAACTGCTTGTTGCGGTCACCCGTTCTCCTGTGCCTCTCTCACCGACCCGCCTTCGAGACCCTCCCTCACACGTTTCTCGACTTGCCCCGGCGGCACACCAGCCATTGCTATGCTTTGTGACACGTGTGGCGGCTGCTGTAACGGGTGGCGCGCCGCCGCGCTCACGCGCCGTTTATGCTTGCGATGACATGTCCGGGTGTAGGGGCCGGCGCCCGTGGCGAAAAGCTAAGAAAAGAGCTTCGCGCGCTGGACGCGCCCTCCTTGTCTCACGGTCATCGGCGCCATCTGGCGTGTTTTTTTTTGTGTTTTTTTTAAAGGTATTACATCAAAGCATCACCTTTTTGCCGACGCCTGGGCTACAGCAACACGGGGACCAAGGAACAAGGAAACTGGTATTGGTATTTTTGGTAAACCGGAAACCAGAAACCGGTGAGGGACCCAGGAATCGAACCTGGAGCCTTCAGGATTGCAGATAACATCGTTAACCACTAGCCCAAAGGTGGAACCATCCCCCCCCTTGATGGGGGGACAGGGAGAGGGCTGGCGGAGGAGCGCCATGCCTCCACCAGTCCTCACCCCCACCCCCCCCCACCCGCCTTCAGGCTCGAGCCAGAGGGCCGGTGGGGGGCAGGGAAAAGAAGGCAAAGCAGAAGAAACCAAAAAGGACAAAAAGGGCAGCGCAGACACGAGGAAGTCAGCCAAGCAATGGCGTACGCACAGCAGGAAACCTTTCACGCAGGCAGCGGGACCTGCCCCACGACGCCCACGCGGACGTCGAGGGTGTACGTTGTGTTGCCTGTAGTGGCACCGGGCGCAGCAAGCACCGCGCAAAGGAGCGGCGGTGTCGCCCATTGGCTGCAGAACCAGTCCTTGTCACGCTCTGCGTCATAGCCACGCCACCAGTCCACGCAGAAGAAGCCATCATCCACCATGGTGATGTCCTCCTCGGTACGCTGCCAATCCCGCCGGATTTTTTTTTTTTTTTCAGAGGCCAACGTTACACTCAAGCAACGCAGCCATGCCGACACCTAAGCGACAGCAACACAGGAAACAAAGAGGAAACAAGAGACCCTGGTGTTGGAACGGAGACTCCTGAAGGCACGGCCGGAGCCGTGGCGGCCCCTGAAAAAATAGGGACACGCAAGCCAATCCATCTAGAGCACCAGAGCCGACAGGACTAAAGGAACTTTGACTCGGGGGAACGGGACTTGAGGAGAAGGAAGACGAAGGACACGGACACGAGGGAATGGAAGTCAGGAAACTCGAGGCACGTGGGACGATGGAACGATGAGGAAACGACTGGAAGAAAGCTGAAAAGGACTCGAGGGGAGAGGGAGACGTAGAAGCAAAGGATGACGAAAGAATACCTGTGCGGAAGGGGAGGGAGGGGGGGCAACGGGGGGGGGGGGGGGGGCGGGGCACGCAAGGAGGGGAGGGAGGGCAGGGAGAGGGAACAAGCAGGGAGTGGGCAGGCAGGGAGAGGGAAGGGGGAATGGCAGACAAGAAGGGATGGTGGTGCAGGCAGGGCGGAAAGGGGCAGGCAGGGATGGGGGGGAGAGACAGACAGGGAGATGCGGGGGAGGGGGCAGGCAGGGATGGGAGGGAGAGGTAAAGACAGGGAGATGCGGGGGCCAATAAGAACAGTGAAGGGAGAGAGAAACAGGCAGGATGAGCGGGGAGCACGGGGGAGAGAAGAGGGCAGGGGAAGCAGGGAGGCGTGGGAGAGTGGGAAGGAGCGTGGGGGGTTTGTGGGAGGTGAAGACCGGGGAGCGTGGGACGAGCAAACAGAGCAGA
>VFSX01000580.1:89615-94449 GCA_016618255.1 Chlamydomonas sp. UWO 241 | reverse complement strand
GAGGGAGACGGGGGCGGTGCGGGGGAGGTGGGTGTGAAGATGAGGTGGGAGGCGAGGGTGGCTTCGTCGACTTCCGAGCGGAGTGGAGTGTGGAGGACACGGAAATATTCTCCAAACGCGTCTGCCACCGCCTGAGCTCCAAAGCACAGGTGGTCGCCGACACGGAGGGCAGGGAGGGCGGCGGAAGGGGGGCGGTCGACGAGTTTGGACAGCATGCGGTGGGCGGAGTGGGGTTGTTGTCGTCAAAATCGTGTTGCACGCGTTGAGCGACACCGTCCCAGTGCTTGTTGGTGGCGCGTGCGATGGCAGACTTGAGCTCGGCAGTCATGCGCGCCTCCTTGGGGGCGTCGCGGTTGCCAGTCAGTGTACTGTCGGAACGCATGGACTGAAGGTCGTGGGCGAGTTTGAGAGTCTCGGGGGGAGGTAGAAGTGGATGGGGACCTCGCGTGGGCGGGGCCCAAGGGTGGATCTTGCCGCTGAGTGGATGGCCGCGGTGAGGTGGCTCGTCATCTGGTCTAGGGTGGGGGGGGTCGGGGAAGGGGGGAGGGTGGCCAGGGCCTCCTCGACTGCTGCCGCGAAGTGGAGCCGCGTGTCTGGGTCTCGGAGCAGGTCGGTGAAATAGCGGGAGGGCGGAGGAGGACGGCGGGAGTGGGTGATGTTCCAGGCTCTGGAGAAGCGGAAGAGGATGCGCGCGGTGACAAGGGCGTGGTCAGAGCGGGCGATGGTGTCAAGTCCCGGGTCTTGGGGCATCGTGCTCGCACGTCTTGCACGGAGCCCAGGTGAGGGCAGCGGACGAGGATGTAGTCTGGGATGTTGCAATCCTTTTGGGTCTTGAGAACACACACACACACACACACACACACACACGCGCGCACACGAAGCTGGTTAGAAGGTGGGTAAAAGCTGGGCAGAAGCTGGGTAGAAGCTGGGTAGAAGGTGGGTACGCACCTGGAGCGGCATGCCAGCCACCGGCGTCGCGGGAACAGTGAACAAGATCTCGTGGCGCGTAAACAGGCGCTTGAACACAAACACACACACACACACACACGCGCGCACACGAAGCTGGTTAGAAGGTGGGTAAAAGCTGGGCAGAAGCTGGGTAGAAGCTGGGTAGAAGGTGGGTACGCACCTGGAGCGGCATGCCAGCCACCGGCGTCGCGGGAACAGTGAACAAGATCTCGTGGCGCGTAAACAGGCGCTTGAACACAAACACACACACAAACACATACACACGCGCGCACACGAAGCTGGTTAGAAGGTGGGTAGAAGCTGGGCAGAAGCTGGGTAGAAGCTGGGTAGAAGGTGGGTACGCACCTGGAGCGGCATGCCAGCCACTGGCGTAGCCGGGACGGTGAACAGGATCTCGTGGCGCGCAGACAGGCGCTTGAACAGCGCCTCCGCCTTGTTGTAGAGCTTCTTAACGGCCTGTTTGTTTGTGGGTGGGTAGGTAGAAGAGTAGCCTGCTTAGCTGGAAACCCCGTGTTACTGTTACTGTTACTGGGTAGGTAGGCTGGGTAGGTGCATGGGTGCATGGGTGCATGGTTGCATGGTGGATATGCGCTTGAACAGTGCCTCTGCCTTGTTGTGAAGCTTCTTGACGGCCTGTTTTGTGGGTGGGTGGGTGCATGGGTGCATGGGTGCATGGGTGCATTGACAGAGGCGATTGAACAGCGCCTCAGCCTTGTTGTAGAACTTCTTGTGGCCGACACCGTCGTGCGCTCCCGCCGCAACCTGCGCGACGTGGACCCGTCGGCTGCCGTCTTCGACGTCCTCAGTGACCGCGAGGAGGCGCAGCACCGGGCGCTGTGGCCCGCTTTCCTCGCCGCCAAGGTTGCGGGGAAGCGGGCGCAGTTCCACCGCGCGCGCCTCGTCGTTGACGGCGAGCGGGTGCCTGCACCTGCTTGCTAGATGGCATTCCCTCTGGGGGTGTTTTTGAAGGGGAGGTGGCGCCACACGCGTGCGGTGGCGGGTGCGGTGTGGTTGCTGAGTAGAGTGCTGCGGCGGGTGTGCTACTAGCCCCGCTTCCGGTGGTCTGCGGGAGGGCTGTTTGGTCCCTTCATGGTTTTATACCTTGGGTCCGCCCTCTGGCCATTTGAGGGGCTGGGTGTGCAGCCTGCACAGTGGTGCTGCTTGCTTGGCGCCCGCCACCAAGTGTGGATGGCGTTACCGTGGGCTACTTGTAGCTTGACCTTTTGTGGGCCTTGAGCCTTGATTCTCTAAGTCCCACTGGAGCTTTGGAACCGTACGTGTGACCGCCAGAAGTGGATTGTAAAACTCTCATCAACATCATCATTCTTGACGGCCTGTTTTTGTGGGTGAGTGTGTGGGGGTGGTCGGGGGTGCATGGGTGCATGGTGGCCATGCGCTTGAACTCTGCCTGTAGAGCTTCTTGACTGGGTTTTGTGCGTGTGTGTGTGTGTGTGTGTGTCATTGACCCGCAATTTCCCCTTTCCCCCACTGCTATTTGAATGAGGTGATCCACCCTCTTGTTGGCGCACGGTTGGTCACCAGTGATGTCCTTAGCGCCCCCGCAGCCCCCGCAGCCCCCGCTGCGGGGGCAAAACGGGAAAATCGGGGGGAAACTGCGGGGGCAGACGGCCGGCGCAGCCGGCCGTCCCCCTGCAGGCGGGGGCAGATACGTTTTTTGAGAGGGCGCGTGGAGCGCCAGGGGCCGCCTAGGATTGCACCTCAGAGCAAGTGCATTGCTGCCTGGCGACCCAGATGGGGCTAGCGGGGATCGGTCAGTTACCGTGTCGCTTGCGCACTGTGTGTCCGCGGTCGCGTTAGAGGGGAGGGCGCGGACTGAAGGTGTGCTACGCGAGGGAGAGGGGTCTGAACAGTGCTAAGGATGCGCGCATGGCATGGACATGGTGCCCGTGCCCATGTGCATGCATGCGCATCTGCGCGCACCCAGCGCGCACCCATCAGTGGCGTGCGCGCACGCACGCGTGTGTGTGTGTGTGTGCATGTGTGTGTGTGTGTAAGGTGTGTGTGTGTGTGTGGTGTGTGTGTGTTTGTGTCACACCCTGCTATGTGATACACAACCATGTGTGTGTCACACCCTGCTATGTGTGTGTGTGTGTGTGTGTGTGTGTTGGGTGTGTGCGCGCGTGTGTGCGCGCGCTTATGTGGGTGCGCGTGCATGTACATGTATCTGTGTGAGCGTGTGGGAGACCATATAATAAGAGCTCGCCTGGGGGGGGCTTGGCTTGGCTGAATTGCCACGTCGCCCCGCGGCTAGCTCAAGCCCTTGCCGGGCTGTCACTAGCAACAGTATGGCTAGTAAACCAAGTAAGCGTATTGCGTAAGTATACCGAAAGAACAAAAAAAACTCCGCTGCGCTGGTTTCAGTGTGGAACCGAACGTGTGACCGCCGGCAGTGGATTGTAAAACTCTCATCATCATCAGTGTCTTTGGAATCAGATTATTTTTTATTTTCTGGGGCTAACGGCCAGCTATTAATAACGGCAGGCGCTAACGGCCGTAACAGTAACCTCAGCTTTCCAGCAAAGTCATCCTTCTAGTCCTAGACTAGCTAGGACTCTTGGTACCACCGCCTGGACTTAAGTCCAGTTCTGACCCCAGCAATCACTTGTGAGGGGCGTACCATGGGGCGTACCCACCAGCCGGCTGCCTGTTAATGCTTAGTCATAGTCCGCATAGCGCGCAGCCCCGTGGGAAGCCGCATGCGCGAGTGGCTGCTGCTCGCCAAGCTGGCCTTCACTCTGGTGCCCGGGTTGGTGGAGGAGGAGAGGATGTTCTCTACCATGAAGTTCCTGAAGAACGTCCAGCGCAACCGGCTGCTGGCTGAGTACCTGACTGCTGCGGCGCGGCTGTTCAAGGCCCCCAAGAACTTGGTCGACAACTTCGACTTCCCAAACGCACTCAAGTTCTGGCACGACAAGAAGCTGCGCCGCACGGACGCGGCCAAGAGGCGCAAGGCTGTGCTGCAGCGGGGGCAGTAGCTAGGTAATTAGCTAGAAGAGCAGGTGGATGTACATGTAACTATGCTGGTTCTGGCCTCACATTTCTTGCCTCACATGTCATCTCAGCTCAGTTCGGTAAGCGGGGGTCCGGGGGCGCAGCCCCCGGCCGCTGGCTTGACCCTCAGATGGCGGCGGGGGCAAACCAAGGTTTCGGCCGCGAAGCGGCGGAGGCAAACACGACTGTCATTTTCCTTAGGGACACCACTGTTGGTCACCCCCCACCGATCGGAATCTTCCCAATAATGTCCCAATAAGATACAGACTATGTAGGTCTGCCGTGCAGAGTTCTCTGTAATGATCTCTCTCACTCTCTCTCTCTCTGTGTGTGTAGGTGTGTGTGTTGGGGTCCTGGTGATTAGGGGGAGTGGTTGGGGGGAGCCCCTCCACCACGGCGGTCAAGTAGATTGGCAAGCGCCACTTGACCCCCTATCCCCTAGAAGCAGTTAGGACCTATTTTGGAGGCGTCGCACAATAGCTCTCCTTTTTGCTCTGGGACTACACGTTGGCAGGCAGCCGGCTGGTGGCTACCGCCCCTCACAAGTAATTGTTAGGGCCAGAACTGGACTTGGGTCTAGGCGGTGGTACTAGGACTAGAGGTAGTCTTTGCTGGAAAGCCGATGTAACTGTAACTGGTTGGGGGGATGTTTGAGAGGGGAAGGGGTGGGGTGGTATGGGTGCGGGTGTGCATGGGTGCATGGTCGACAGTGCCTCTGCCTGTAGAGCTTCTGGACGGATTGTTGTGTGTGTGTGTGTGTGGATGTGTGCAGGTGCGTGTGTTGGGGTGGTGGTGGTTAGGGGGAGTGGTTGGGGGGATGTTTGAGAGGGGAAGGGGAGGGATGGTATGGGTG
>VFSX01000580.1:72115-82115 GCA_016618255.1 Chlamydomonas sp. UWO 241 | reverse complement strand
CGCGCAAGTGAAGGCGTCGCCTGAGTCGCCGCCTCAGGCGTTGGGAATGTGGTGGGGCACAATGTTATCACATACCGTGCAATCCTGCCTCCGTGTCTCCATTCCGCTTCCAAAAGGCTGCAGAAAGACCAGGAAGGATGCATCAGGCTGGGATCGGTGTGTGGCAGTATTTTCTGTTTCGGCGTTTCGAGCCGGATTTGGGCGCCACGGAGCCGGGTTTCCAGTCGAATGGCTCCAGAAAATCAATGCATGCATGCATGACTATGATGGCATGTCATGCCATCATACCACGACCTTCTTTTATGGACTCTGCACAGAATGGCTGGGGGCCCATGCGTGTGCGTGCGTGCCTGTGAAATCCGCGGGAGGCGGCGCGCACACACAAACAAAGTGCACACACACACACACACACACACAAATGCATTGAAACTCATGAAAAGGAAACCACTGGTGTGTGGCAGAGCAACACAAACCAGTAACAGCATGCCGACGCTAGTTGCCCCCCCCCCCCCATAGTCCTACTATTCATGAATAAAACCGATCACAACCGACAAAACCGCCCTCACATGCGGCGCCGCGCGTCCTGCTGCTGAAGCGCCTCAACGCGCACGTCCCAGGGCACACAAAACCGAAAAACACAACCTAGCAAATGAAACCAATAGTAACAGATGAAACCGATGGTAACTGAAAAACACACCCTCACCTGCGGCGCCGCGCGTCCTGCTGCTGCAGCGCCTCAACGCGCATGTCCAGCAGCGACGCCTCGCTCGGGCCGCCTGGTGTGTGTGTGTGTGTGTGTGTTTTGTGTGTGCGTGTGTGTGTGTGTGCCACCACACACACACCGTCACCGCCAGCTGGAAGTCCGTGTACGCGTTGTTTTCGACGGCCACAAACACACACACACACAAACGCACACGCACACGCACACACACACACACATACACACGCGCACGCACACACACGCATACACTCACACACACACACACGCACACACACACGCACAAACACATACACACCTGTCACCGCCAGCTGGAAGTCCTTGTACGCATTGTTTTTTACACACACACACACACACACACACACACACAGCCCCCTACATACACACATACACACTGCGCCCTCCGCACACACAAACCTGTCACAGCCAGCTGGGGGTCCTTGTCTGCATTGTTGTCGACACGCACACACACACACACACACACACACTGGCCCCTACACACACATACGCACACACATACACACTGCTCATCGTGGCAGGCGGCTCTCAGCGGCGCGCATGGGACTCTTCACAACTGCGGCGCCCGGCTGTCCGTCGTGAGTTCAACCTCCAGCTGTCCGATCGCTTTGGGCTGCTGGAGGCCGTGCCGCCCGAGGGCGCTGATGCCCAGGCGGAGTACGACGCGATGGCTGCTGCCATTCGCGAGGTGGCCACCAACCACCTCGCTCCACGCGGCAGCCGCCGGCGGCGCGGCTGGCAGTTCACTCTGTCGCAGCGCACCCTTCGGCTCATGGACGCCCGGCAGCGCGCGCACACGGCATGGCTCAGGAGCAAGTCTGCTGCTGCCAAACGAGAGCGCAACCGCGCCCACCGCGCGGCCAACGCAGCTGTGCAGAGAGACAGGGAGAGGTGGATCGGCCAGCAGGTGGCGGAAGCGCAAGACATGCTACGCAAGAAGAATCTGCGCCAGTTTGCGCGCGCGTGCGACAGGCTGGCTGGCCGCAGCCGCAGCCATCAGATCCCACCTGCCATGCGGGACGTCTCGGGCGCGCTGCACAGCGGTCCAGACGGGGTGCTGAAGGCCATGACAGAGTCATTCGACAAGCTATATGGCGGGGAGACCAAGCTCAGCGACGAGACCCTGAACCAGCTGGAGAACGATGTAGCGGCGTTTGAGCTCACACGCGCCACAGAGGTGGACGAGGCGCACGGGCGCCCCCCTGACCTGGCTGAGACGGAGGCGTGTTTGCGAGCGTTGCGCTCGGCCGCCGCTCCGGGCGGTGACCAGCTGGACGCCATGCTGTTGCGGTGCCCACCTGCCATCGCATGGCTCCACCGGGTCATCATCGCCGTATGGCGGTCGGGGAGAGCCCCGAGGGAATGGAAAATTGCTATTATCACACCGTTATACAAGGGGAAGGGTCCGCGTGACTCCCCTGGTAACTACCGCGGTATAAGCCTTCTCTCTATTGCCGGGAAAGTGTACGCTGCCATACTTCTGCACCGCGTCTCCACGCAGGTTGATGGTCAGTTGCATGAGCTCAGTGTGGTTTCAGAAAAAGCAGAGGCACTGTTGATGCGATTTTTACTCTGCGCTCGCTGAGCGCGGCACATGCCGAGTACAAACAATGCATGGCTGTGGCATTTGTCGACTATTCTAAAGCTTACGATTGCATGAACCGTGCGGCACTGTGGAGAGTCCTTAGATTATATAGTGTTCATCCGCACATTATTGATCTGTTGGAGGATCTTCACACCAACACCGCAGCTGCCGTGCGGCTGGCTGGGAAAATCGGGCACGAATTTCCCGTGTCGTCTGGTGTGCGACAGGGGTGCGTCATTGCTCCTGTGTTGTTCAATGTTTTTATTGACCACATAGTGAAAAAGGCGCTAGACATGATATGCCAGAGGGGGCTGGTGTGTCAGTCGTGACCCGAGCCGGCGGCTCTGTGTTGTCGTCGTCGGTTGAGCGCATAGTAATGCTGATGTATGCCGACGATTTATGTTTGTTCTCGCATGACCCAGCTCAGTTGGCGCTTATGCTGAAAATCCTTGACAAAGTGTCCTCTAGCTTTGGCATGCAAATCAACGCCGCCAAGACAGAAGTGATGATTTTGCCAGCAGATTTTGTCGCGGATCTGCCCACGTTTGCGCTGACTGGTGGTGAAGTGAAGACCGTCTCTGCATTTAAGTATCTAGGGAGTTGGATAACCCAGAGTGTGGTGTGGAAAAGGAGATCGGTGTGCGTGTCGGTCGCGCGCTGGGCGTGTTTGCGTTCTTTTGATAAGATTTGGGCCAGCAAGAAGATGCAAGTGCAGTCTAAGATGCGGGTTTACAACACTTTCGTGCTGCCCCACTTTCTGTACGGCTGCGAAACATGGGCCCCTACTAAAACACAACTGACTCGATTGGAGGTTGCCCACTCTAACTGCCTTCGCATTCTGGGTGTGCGCCTGGTCGACCGGCACAGATTAACTTATATTCGGCAGGCGTGCGACACTGAGCCAATTGAGAGCCTTGTGGCAAAGCGATCAATGCAGTGGCTAGGCCATGTGATGCGCATGCCGGCTTCTCGTCTTCCTCGTACAACTTTTGACTGCACAATGGATGTGGCTCGGCAGCAAGGCCGGCCTCCAGCCTCCTCCCGACTATTTTCTTAAGCTACTGATTCAGCAGCTAGGCGAAACTAGTGGCACTCGCTCTGATTGGAAGACTTTTTCGGACACGGCGTTTGAGCGTGCTCAGGATAGGGTCGGGTGGAGAGCCGTGGTGTACGGTCCGGCTGCCCCTCAGGCGCCGGCCCCTCCACCACGGCGGTCAAGTAGATTGGCAAGCGCCACTTGACCCCCTATCCCCTAGAAGCAGTTAGGACCTATTTTGGAGGCGTCGCACAATAGCTCTCCTTTTGCTCTGGGACTACACGTTGGCAGGCAGCCGGCTGGTGGCTACCGCCCCTCACAAGTAATTGTTAGGGCCAGAACTGGACTTGGGTCTAGGCGGTGGTACTAGGACTAGAGGTAGTCTTTGCTGGAAAGCCGATGTAACTGTAACTGTATACACACTGCGCCCTCCGCACAAACACATACACACCTGTCACCGCCAGCTGGAAGTCCTTGTACGCATTGTTGTAGACACACACACACACACACACACACACACTGCCTCCTACACACATACGCACACACATACACACTGCGCCCTCCGCACACACACCTGTCACAGCCACCTGGAAGTCTGTGTGCACATTGTTGTTGACACACACACACATACGCACACACATACACACCGCCCCCTCCACACACACACACACACCTGTCACAGCCAGCTGGAAGTCCTTGTACGCATTGTTGTCGACGGCGGGCTCTGCAAAGCCCGGCGCCGCAAATGCCTCCTGTGTGTGGGGGGGGGGGAGCGCGTGTGTGTGTGTGTGTGTTGTGGTCAACGGAAGACTCCGCAGAGCCCAGCGTCTTCTGCACAAGCGAGTTCAAACCGTGAGTAGAGCACCATCAGAGCACCGTCAGAGCCCCCCATCAGAGCTCTCATCAGAGTACCATCAGAGCACCATCAGAGCACACCATCAGAGCACACCATCAGAGCACACCATCAGAGCACCATCAGAGCACCATCAGAGCACCCCATCAGAGCACCATCAGAGCCCCCATCAGAGCACTATCAGAGCACCCCATCACAGCACCATCAGAGCACCATCAGAGCACCATCAGAGCCCCATCAGAGCACCCCATCACAGCACCCCATCAGAGCACACCATCAGAGCACCATCAACGCACCATCACAACACCATCAGAGCACCACATCGGAGTACCATCAGTGCACCATCAGAGCCACGTCACAACCCTACCACAGCCACATCAGACCTCCATCACGGCCTCATCAGAGTCCCATGAGACCACTCCACCAGAGCCATCAGAACCCCATCAGAGCTGCCCCTCCCCACAACACGCCCCATACGACGCACCTGCACGACAAAGTCGATCCGGAAGATCTCGTACGGTAGCTCCAGGCAGATGAACCACCAGCCCTGCGCATGAACAAGGGAGTGAGCATACACCACGGGTGAGGGTGTCGCAAACTGTGCATGCAACACAGGCAATAGGAGTGTACTGCCATATACTACCAGTAGCTCCAGGCAGATGAACCCCCAGCCCTGCGCATGAGCAAGGGAGTGAGCATAAGCAAGGGGTGGGCGTGTCGCAGACTGTGACGCACACGACAGCAGCGCCCATGCGGGGTGAAACTCACCGGCAGCACAGGCCCCACTGGCGCCATGTCGACCACGTCGACCGTCTCCCACTTGTTCGTCCCGATCTTGACCTGCGCGCGCGCGCGCGCGTGTGTGTGTGTGTGTGTGTGAGGGTTCATGGAAGTGTGGCAAGGTCGACCGCCCCCCCCCCCCCCCGCCACACATACACCTGAAGCGGCGACGACTCGTGCACAGTTGGTAGAGCCACACGCATGCACACGCGGGCGCATACACACACACACCTGCAGCGGCGAGGAGCTGCCAGACAGCGGGCCCCGTGCACGGTTGTAGTAGAGCCACACGGGGCCGTCCACGGGAACTGGCGCGGGAGGATGTGCGAAGGTAGACTGTCCCGCGGCGGTGGCCTGTGTGCAAGTGTGTGTGTGCATGTGTGTGTGTGTGTGTGTGTGTGCAAGTGTGTGTGCAAGTGTGTGTGTGCAAGTGTGTGTGGAGGGGGCACACTGGGCCGTCGACCGGCACCAGACCGGGAGGGTGCGCAAACGTGGACTGGCCGGCTGCGATGGCCTATGTGGGGTCCAGCAGGCATGTCTGACTCCAGCAGCGGCAAATGGTATGCAGGGCAACACACACACACACACAAACACACACACCGCAGCAGCCAGAACAGGCATATACGATTCCAGCGGCGACAAAAGGTGCACCGGGCGCCGCTTTTGGGGCTGGAGCACAAACACACAAACACAAACAAGCATACACACACACATACACACACACAAGCACGCGCACACACACACGCATGCCCCCCACCATCACCACGCACACGCATGCCCCCCACCCCACGCACACACGCACGCACCGCAGCTGCGAGCGCGGGCATGTCCGACTCCAGCGGCGGCAGCAGGTACGCGGGCAGCCGCCTGCTGGGCGCGATCACCGGCCTGCTGAGTGGCGCGGCCGCGGCCTCCTCCTGTCAGGGTGTGTGTGTGTGTGTGTGTGCATGTGTGTGTGTGTGTGTGTGTATGTGCGCGTGTGTGTGTGTGCGCGCTTGCGTGTGTGTGTGTGTGCGTGTGTGTGGCGCGAGGCGCGAGCTGGAGGCAGCTACACGGCAGCCACCCAGCAGATGCCCATCTACCCATCAGCAGCTGCCCTGGGCACACACGAACACACACACACACACACACACACACACACACACACACACACCAGCGACGACAGCGCTGGGGGTTGCGGGGCCACGACCGCCGCCGGTGCCGGCGGCGGCGGCAGCGGCGGCGGCGCCACCGCTTGCTGCACGGGCGGGGAAGGCACCACCGTCGACGCCGCTGCCGCGGCGGCGGGCGGCGGCGCTGGCGGCGCTGGCGGCGCTGGCGGCGGCGGCGGCGCGCGCGCCTCCGGGGCGGCGCGGGGGGGGGCGGCGCGGCGGGGCGGGGCTGGCGCAGCCGGGGCGCGCGCTCGGGGGCGGGGGCCGCGGCGGCGGCGGCGCGGGAGCGGGAGGGCGGGCAGGGTTGGGCGTGGGGCGGCGCCTGCGTGTGTGGGGTGTGTGGGGGGGGCGTGTGGGGGGCGCCTCGGGGGCGGGGCGGCGGGCGGCGCGGGCTCGGAGAGGGGGGGGCGGGGGGGGCGCGGGGCGGTGCCTGCGTGTTGGGTGTGTGGGGGGTGAGCGTGTGGGTGGACGTGGGGGTGGGCGTGTGGGTGGGCGTGTGTGCTGGCGCAGCCGGGGTGCGCGCCTCGGGGGCGGGCGGCGCGGCGGCGGAGGCTTGGGAGGGGGGCAGGGGGCGCGGGGGGTGCTGCGTGTGTGCGGGGTGGGGGGGAGGCGTGCGTTGTGGGCGTGAGTGGGCGTGTGCGTGTGCGTGCGTGTGGGCGTGTGGATGGGCGTATGGGTGGGCGTGTGGGTGGGCGTGTGGGTGGGCGTGTAGGTGGGCGTGTGGGTGGGCGTGTGGGTGGGTGGGTGAGATTCCAGCACACTCGGGGTTTAGGGCTAGGGCCTAGGGTTCACTCAATGGCTGCAGCTCCCTTGGTGCCGCAGCCGCCACACACACACACATACACCCCGGCCGTGCTCCCACGGGGGAAGAGTCAGATCTGGCGGCCGACTGCCCTGTCTAGGTCCAGCCCCGACCCACTAGCCCCCCACCACGAGTGGCCGGCTACATGTCTGTAGCGCTCGGGCGCTATACGCCGAGCAAGGTCGAATACGCTGCCGGTAGGTGCGTCACACACGACTGAAAAATCCATCATTATCATACACACACACACACACACCGGTTACGCCTCCCTCGACGTCGCAGCCGCCACCATCAGACACAGATACACACACACACACACACACACACACACGCGCACACATGTACACACACAAACACAAACACACACACGTGCACACACACACACACACACACACCAGCTGCACGTCCGACGGCTCCACAACCGCTACCAGCACACAGAAACACACACACACACACACATACAGACACAAAATGCAGCGGCTACACCTCCCTCGGCGCCGCCACCATCGCACACACACACACAAACACACACACACGCACACACACACACACACATGCACACACGCACACACACACACACACACGCACCGGCAGCACCTCCCTCGGCGCCGCAGCCGCCGCCATCGCCGCCGACCAGATTGCGTCTTCGGCCTGCAGGTGTGTGTGTGTGTGTGTGTTTGTGCGCGCACATGCGTGTGTGTGTGTGTGTGTGTGCGTCTGTGTGTGTGCGCGTGTGTGTGTATGTGTTGCTGTGTGTGTGTGGTGAGCGGCCATCGCCGCCAACCAGATTGCGTCTTTGGTCTGCGTGTGTGTGTGTGTGTGTGTATGTGTGTGTGTGTGTGTGCGCGCATGTGTGTGTGTGCGTGTGTGTGTGTGTGTTTGTGTGTGTCGCACGTGTTGTCCTCATTGGACTGCCTGCACACGTGCGTGTGTGTGTGTGTGTGTGTGTGTCGTGCGTTGTCCTCATTGGACTGCCTGCGCACGTGCATGTGTGTGTGTGTGTTTTACACCCTATGTGTGTGTGTGTGTGTGTGTATGTATGTGTGCACACGCGTGTGCACGTGCGTGTGCGCGCGCGTGTGTGTGCGCATGTGACACACACACACACATTCCATTCCATTCCATTCCAGATCGTTACAAAGATAACGGCGATATCGTTCCAGAGGTCGGCGAAAGGGCGTCTGTCAATAGCGGGAGACCACTCGTCGCTATGAGGGGATATAATGCCACTCTGCTGCGGGGGGGCTGCCTCTGAGGCACTGCATCTAAGTACGCTGTGTTGTACGCTGACTAAACTGACTGTGATCACTCTCACTCTCTCTGAGGCTGTGTGGTGGTCGCAACCTCTATCCCGCCTTTGTCAGATCGCCGCATATGGACTCCCACAGCTGTGGAAATCTTGCTAGGGTGAGCCATCTGGGTGGGACTCGGTTGTCGAGGATGCGCGTGAGCTCTGGGTACGCGGCGTACTTGGCTCGCTCTCGTTTGAACTGGTCAAAGCGATTCTTGACGGCGTCTCGAAACCGTTGGGATGTGAAAATGTCACCTGCATTTTGCCGGTACGACGTGATGGCCCCTCCCGCGTGGAGGCCATCCGCGTCCGGTCGACGGCACATGAAAAGTGCGGCGGTGGCTGGGAAGATGGGGTGTGGAGGGTGAAGGGGCTGGGGAGGGGGAGGGGAGGGGAAGATGGCGGGGCTGGGGTGGGGAGGGTGGAGGGGCTGAGGAGATGGAGAGGGGGGGAGGTGGCGGATGAGGGGACCGATGAACGCAGCTCGGTGTTTGTTGATGGTGTCGATGATGGGCGCTGTGGGTGGGTCCTTGGCGTGCATCTCGATGGTGGAGGTGTGAGGGGAGGAAGGGGAAAGGTTGTGGGGGATCCGCTTAAGGCGGCGTAGGAATCGGTTGTGAGTAACCTCGAGGCGGTGGATGTGGGCTTTGTTCAGTGTCCATGCTTGGCATCCATAAAGGAGTGCGGAAACAACATAGGCATTGTACAGACGGATCTTAGTAGAGTCAGAGATGACTTCAGGGGGGGCGTCCCAGAACCGTAGGGTAAGGCGTTTGTAGGCAAACCAGGCAGAGCCAATGCGGCGTGAGATCTCGGCATCGAGTATCCTGGCGTCTGAGTGGGAGACAGGGTGTGCATCGGAGGGGGAGGGGGCTGCGGGTGTGGAATAAATACTGCCGAGGTATTTGAACTTTGTCTGTGGGGTGGACGAGGTGGGGGTTAGAGGAGGAAGTGGAAGGGATGGAGATCGGTGCTGGGGTGTCGGTGTGGGCAGACGGGTGACCCAGGGTTTGGTGCACGGTCTTGGCGTAGTTGATCTCGAGTGCGAGGTCGGAGCAGATCTGGTCGAGGCGGGCGAGCATGTCTTTGAGGGCATCGATGTCGAGTGCCATCAGAGCTATGTCGTCCGCGTAGAGGAGGAGGGGGAGTAGGGTAGAGTCGAAACCGTGGCGTGGGAGGGGTGTGTGGAGAGTGCCGTTCACCACGTAGCCGATTTGGATGCCTGCGTTGGGGAGCTGGGCTATCAGGGATCGGATGACGGTGTCGATGAAGATGTTGAAGAGGAGGGGGGAGAGGGGGCAGCCTTGCTTGACTCCAGCTTCGAGGGGAAAGGAGGCAGAGTAGGCGCCGCCTACACAGACTCTGGCGGTGGCACCAGAGTAGAGGCTCTCGAGGCGGGAGAGGAGGTCGGGGTGTACGCCTCGACGGAGGAGGGTGTGCCAGAGGGCGGTGTGGTTGACTCGGTCAAAAGCCTTGGAGACACACACACACACACACGCCCAAGCACACACACAGACAGAAAGAGAGAGAGAGAGAGAGAGAGAGAGAGAGAGAGAGAGGGGGAGAGAAACAACACACGCACGTTCACAACCACACACACACCGTACGCCGCTCAGCCGCCTTCTTATTTGAGGGACACACATCCAAACAAACGCACTCTCAAACACACACACACACACACAGAGAGAGAGAGGGAGAGAGAGGGAGAGAGAGAGAGGGAGAGAGAGAAAGAGAGAGGGAGAGAGAGAAAGAGAGAGAGGGAGAGA
>VFSX01000580.1:0-71861 GCA_016618255.1 Chlamydomonas sp. UWO 241 | reverse complement strand
AGAGAGAGAGAGAGATATCGTTACAGAGAACTCTGCACGGCAGACCTAGATAGGCTGTTTCTGGTCATCATTGAGGAGATTCCATTTGGAGGCGGGTGACCAACCGTGCGCCAACAAGAGGGTGAATAACCTCATTCAAAAAGCAGTGGGGGAAAGGGGCAAATGCGGGTCACTGACGGCTGTGTTCGTCACTCCGCTTCGACTGAGTTTAAACTAGGTGTCCGCAGATTGACATCCACAGTTTTGGAAATCTCGCTAAGAGGATCCACTCGGGGGTGACTCGCTTGGACTAGAGGTCCATGAACTCGGGGTGCTTGGAGATGTCGCGTTTGAAGTTGGAAAAGTGTGTGTTTGCGGAGGAACGGAACTTGACGGAGTGGGCGAAAAAAGTCGCCGGCGCTGAGCCGGTAAGATGTGATGGCGCCGCCGGCATAGAGCGAAGTCATGTCCGGTCGGCGGTACGCGAAAAGGGCGGCAGTGGGGGGTATATGATGTCGGGAGGGAGTGGGGGGGGAGAAGGGACGGGCGGGTGCGTGGAGATGGAGGGGCGGGGGGACGGGGGAGATGGGAGGCGGCGGATGAGGGAGCCGATGAACGTAGCATGGTGCTTGTTGATCGTGTCGATGATGGGGAACGTACAGGGGGGGGAGGCATGCATCGTGGTGGTCGAGGTGTGCTCTGTGGTGTGAGGAGGGATGCCCTTGATGAGTCGGAGGAAACGGTTGTGGGTTACTTCAAGTCGGTGGATGTGGGCCTTGTTCAACGTCCATGTCTGGCAGCCATACAGTAGGGCAGAGATCACAAAGGCGTTGTAGAGGTCGATCTTGGTAGTGGGAGAGATTGAGTTGGAGTTTCAGAACCGGGGAGTGAGACGGTTGAAGGCGTACCAGGCACTTCCGATCCGGAGTGAGATCTCTGAGTCGAGGATGTCGGAATCAGACGTGTTGGGAGCGTCATCAGAAGGGGCGGCGGGGGAGGACAGAATACTTCCCAGGTATTTGAACTTGGAGGTGGAGTGGACCAGGTGGGGGGTAGATGAGGAGTTGGAGGGGATGGTGATAGGGGCGGAGGGGACGGTGTGGGCAGAAGGGTGGCCAAGAGATTGTGCCACGGTTATGTCGTAGTTGATCGCAAGGGCCAGGTCTGAACAGATGTGGTCGAGGAGGGTGAGCATGGTGCGGAGGTCTTCCTCGGAGGGGGCGAGCAGGGCGATGTCGTCGGCGTAGAGAAAGAGGGGGAGGATGGTGGTCAAAAAGTCCTTGCGGAACTCAGGGGTGTACAGTTTTCCGTCGATCATGTAGCCAATTTGAATGCCAGCGTTGGGGAGCTGGGCAATCAGGGACCAGACAACTGTGTCGATGTAGACATTGAAGAGGAGGGGGGAGAGGGGGCAGCCTTACTTGACGCCAGCTTTGAGAGGGAAAGGGGCGGAGTATGCACCGTTGACTTGGGCTCTGGCGGTGGCACCAGAGTAGAGGCTTTCGATGCGTGTGAGGAGGGCAGGGTGCGCGCCGCGGTGGAGGAGGGTTTTCCAAAGGGCGGCGTGGTTGACACTGTCGAACGCCTTGGACAGGTCGACGTAAGCCACATGGAGGGGGGCGCGGGTGCGGTGTGACTCCTCTTGGAGGCGTCGTAGGGTGAAGATGGCATCGGAGGTGCCACGGCTCGGACGGAAGCCGAACTGGGAAGTGTGGAGGGTGGGCTCCAGCTGGAGCTTGAGGCAGTTGAGGAGGATGTGAGTGTAGACCTTGCCAGCGACGGGCAGGAGGGAGATGCTGCGGTAGGACTTGCTGCGCGTGGGTGGGCCCGAGGATGCGCCCTTGTAGAGGGGGCAGATGTCTGCTTGGTTCCACGCGGCGGGGGTGGAGGTGGTGTTCCAACAGGTAAGGATGATCTGGTGGAGGGCGGTTGCGGTTGCGGTGCCGCCGTGTTTGAGGAGGGGGGAGGTGATGTCGTCAGAGCCGGGGGCAGAGTTCCTGAGGGATTTGATCGCGGAGACAACCTCGCTCAGAGAGGGAGGGGAGGCAAGGGGGGGGGAGTACGGGTGGGGAAAAGGGGTAGGGGGGGCCGAAAGTGTGGAGGAGGAGGAGTGGGAGTGGAAGGGGACGGGGGGAGGGAGGGGACGGGGGGGGGAGGGGGGGGGGGGGGGGGCGAGGGGGAGGGGGGAGGGGAGGGGGGGACGGGAAGGGGGAGGGGAGGGAGGGGGAAACACGCACACACACACATACACACACACAAGCACACACACACACCTGTGCTTTCTTCACAGGAGTAACCTCTGGCGCTTGCTGCTCGACTTGCACACAAACACACACGCACACACACACACACACAGTAACAGTAACACGGGGTTTCCAGCTAAGCAGGCTACTCTGCTACTAAAGACACCCACCGATACTCCAGCACACTTAAGTACTAGAGTACCGCCGGCTCCCGGCCTATAGACTACCGCTCCCGCCGGCTAGACTACCCCAAACAGCGGTCTCTGAGAGACATGTCTGGCAAGGAGCATATAGGAGAGGACCTTCCTCAGGGTCACAGTAGTGGCCTTGTGGCCAGTCAAGCCGGCAGAGCCTGACTGGAACGGTCCCCGCCTGGCAGTGCATGGCTGTCCAGCTCTCGTTTGCATGGGGCTCAGCCGGCGCCCCATGCCTCATGCATGGCCATGTCCCACCCTCCAGGGGGGCATGGGCGACAGAGTTGTCATGGAGGCTGCCTGAAGACCTTCCAACGCCAGTCACGGGCAGACGAGCGACCCCGAGGATGAACGCGGTGACGAACGCTGCGATTGGTGAAGCGGATTTACTCTGTGTTGTCTCGGCGGTCGCCACCGCTGAAGCCGTGATGGTAACCCGCCTCCACGGGCAGCCATCTTGACCAATGTCCAGCATGCATTGACGGGCGCCAGCTCCTCCGCTCGTCGATCAACTCGTCGAGATCGGTGCCGCATGGCGTCCTGCATCGGGGGAGGATAAGGGCCGTCTCCCAGCACGGGCCGCGGCAGCGCCGCGGCTACTCGCCAAGCCATGGCAGCGCCTGGCAAGCCGCTCCTTGTAGTGTTGCACCGAGGGGCAGTCTAGCAGGAGCCAGGCCAGTCGTATTTTACCCCGCTCGTCAGCGGCACGGAGATCCTCGTCACCAGCAGCGCCGCATTGCTGGGTCCAGGGCTCGGCGACGAGAACGCGCCTCCGTTAATCGAGCCCCCCCCCCCACACATATACATACACACACGCACACACACACACCTGCGCCTTCTTCACAGGAGTCACCTCTGGCTCTGGCGCTAGCTGCTCGATAGGCACTTCGTCAAGGGTTGAGACCGAGTCTGCATGTGTGTGTGTGTGTGTGTGTGCGTGTGTGTGTGTGCGTGTGTGTGTAGGTGTGCGTGTGTGTGAGTGTGCGTGTGTGTTTGTGGGCGCTGCTCGATAGGCACTTCGTCAAGGGTTGAGACCGAGTCTGCATGCGTGTGTGTGTGTGTGTCAGTGATGTCCTAAACGCCCCCGAAGCCCCCGCAGCCTCCCCTGCAGAGGCAAAACGGGCAATTTGGGGGGAAACTACGAGGGCATAGCGCGGGAATTTCGCTCCAAAAAATGTGAAATTTTGCAGTTTTCACACTTTTCCCGCAAAAAAAAACGCCTTCTGTGGGGGCAATTCGGCACGTTCCCTCCCATCTTGCGTGGGCAAACAGGACATTATCGGTTTCCTTCAGGACACCACTGGTGTGTGTTTGTACATATGTGTGCTTGCTAGCATGTTATCGATATTTGGGATGGATTCTGGGAGGGGGAGAGGCGGAGAGTGGGAGAGGGGGGGAGGGGGAGGGTAGGGGGCGAGGGGCGGTGGGGGAGGGGGAGAGGGGGAGGGGGGGAGGGCGGCGCATGCTGTGGACCCCCCCCCCCTGCGCCTCCAGTGCCTCCCGCAGGCTTGAAACGCGCAGCGAACCAGTGATTTCCATTTTGGCTCTACACGGCCATTTGGCTGTATTCTGGCTGTACTTTGACATGAAACACAGCTCAACCCATCCAGTGGATTGTTAGTCTGACGAGCCCGCCAGACAGAGCACATCAACAGCTTTCAAATGACCCCTGTATGCAGACAAGCGGTCAATGGGAGGTCAACGGTCAACGCGTTCAAAGCAAGAAACGGTTGTGGAATAATTAATTAAAATTCACGAAAAGGTAATCACTGCAGCGAACCCTCCCCGCCGAGCCACTACAGGCAAAAAAATGCGAAGAAAGCAAAAAAAACGCACACCCGCACCCACCCATGCTGTGGACCCCGCTCTGCGCCTCCACCGCATCGCGCAGGCTCGAAACGCTCGGCGGCCTCTCCCCGCCAATTCACACAAAAACAAGGAAAAGGCGACATAAATGAAAGAAATGCAAGACATAAATGCGAAAGAAAACGCGAACAAAATCCCACCCCCATCCACCCATGCTGTGGACCCCCCCTCGCGCCTCAACCGCATCCCGCAGGCTCGACACGCTCGGCGGCCCCTCCCCGCCGATCCAATAACAGGGCAAACAAATGCGAAGAAAGCGAAACGAAATCAAACAAAAAGACAAAAATCCACCGCACCCCCACCCCCACCCACCCATGCTGTTGACCCCGCCCTGCGCCTCCACCGCATCCCACAGGCTCGACACGCTCGGCGGACTCTCCCCGACGGGCCACACCAAAAAAGAAAAATGCGAGTTCTTCAGATGCAAAAAGGTGCATAAAGAAGAAGAAGAAGAAGATGAAGAAGAAGAAGAAGAGGAAGAAGAAGAACCTAGCACGCACACGCACCCATGCTGTGGACCCCGCCCTGCGCCTCCACTGCATCGCGCAGGCTCGACACGCTCAGCGGACGCTCCCCCCCGATCCACACGAAAACACGGAAACCGTAAAAATAAATGAAAAAAGATACGAGAGAAATGCGGGAAAAACACGATCAGAACTCCACACACACACACCCATGCTGTGGACCCCGCTCTGCGCCCCAGTGCCTCGCGCAGGCTCGGCACGCTCGGTGGACCCTTTCCGTCAATCCACAAAAACAAGGAAAATGCGACTTCTTCAGAAGCAAAAAACATAAAAGAAGAAGGTGAATGAAGAAGAGGAAGAAGAAGAACCTAGCACGCACACCCACCCATGCTGTGCGCCTCCACCGCATCCCACAGGCTCGACACGCTCAGCGGACCCTCCCCGCCAATCCACCAATAGGCAGAAAAATGAAGAAGAAAAAAAAGAAAAGAAAAAATCGACCACACACCCACTCACACCCACCCATGCTGTGGACCCCACTCTGCGCCTCCACAGCGTCCCGCAGGCTCGACACACTCAGCGGACCCTCCCCGCCGATCCCACTGGAAAGCACGGCCTCCAGCTTGTCGCGGGAAAGGCCCCCGAGCGCGCCGCCGTCGGCGCCCGACGCTGCGAGGTCCATCAAGAGGCGCTTGAGGGCGTCGTTCTCGGCCTTTGGGGGTGTGGGGGAAAGTGTGGGGGAGTGTGAACACATTTTCAAAATAAATAAATAAAAACTAGTGGCGAGCGCGCCGCTGTCGGCGCCCGACGCGGCCAGGTCCATCAGGAAGCGCTTGAGGGCGTCGCTCTCGGCCTGTGGGGGTGTGGGGAAAGTGTGGGGAGTGTGGACACATTTTTCAAAAAAATGTATACATAGTGGTGAGCGCGCCGCCGTCCGCGCCCGACGCGGCGCTGTCGACCAGGAGGCGCTTGAGGGCGTCGTTCTCGGCCCGTCACGGGGAGTGTGGAGCACACACACACACACACACACACAGCACAACCTGAGCCGCTCAAGCGAGACTTTGCCCGAGTCCGCCTTTTTGAGCGCGCGCGAAACGCTCTCTTCCCACACACACAGACACACACACACACACGCACACACACACGCACACACCCACACCCTCAGCCGCTCGAGCGAGACCTTCCCCGAGTCCGCCTTTTTGAGCGCGCGCGAAGCGCTGTCTGCCCACACACACACGCACACACACACACACACACACGCACACGCACACGCACACGCACACGCACACGCACTCACCCTGAGCCGCTCGAGCGAGACCTTCCCGGAGTCCGCCTTTTTGAGCGCGCGCGAAACGCTGTCTGCGCGCGCGGCGCTCGCTGCAGCTGCGACAGACGCATCCTCCATTGTGCGCATCACTTCGGGCTCAATGGGCGCGCCCTGCTCCAAGGCCTGGGGCGGGGGAGGGGGGGCATGTGCATGTCTGGGTGAGAGAACAAGAGAGAGTGTGTGTGTGTGTGCCAAGCCACTGATGCATCCACCATTGTGCGCATCACTTTGGGCTCAATGGGGGCACCCTGCTCCAAGGCCTGGGAGGGGGGGGGGCATGTGTGTGTGTGTGTGTGTGAGAAAAAATGTGTGTGTGTGTGTGCGCCAGATAAAGAAAGAGGACGTTTGTGTGTGCAGCGCTCGCTGTAGCTGCGAAAGACGCGTCCTCCATTGTGCGCATCACTTCGGGCTCAATGGGGGCGCCCTGCTCCAAGGCCTGGGGGGGGAGGGGGGGGAGCATATGCGTGTCTGGGTGAGAAAAATAGTGTGTGTGTGTGTGTGTGTGTGCACCAGATAAAGAAGGAGAACGTTTGTGTGCGCAGCGCTCGCTACAGCTGCGACACGTCCTCCATTGTTCGCACCACTTCGGGCTCAATGGGGGCACCCTGCTCCAAGACCTGGGAGGGGGGGGCATGTGTATGTCTGGTGAGAGAAAAAGAGAGAGTGTGTGAGTGTGTGTGTCTGTGTGCCAAGCCACTGCCGCGTCCTCCATTGTGCGCATCACTTCGGGCTCAATGGGAGCACCCTGCTCCAAGGCCTGGGGAGGGGGGGGGGGTATGTGCGTGTCTGTGTGTGTGAGAGAGAGAGAGGAGAGAGAGAGAGAGAGAGAGAGAGACGAGCCATAGACGCGTCCTCCATTGTGCGCATCACTTCGGGCTCAATGGGGGCACCCTGCTCCAAGGAGGGGGCATGTGTATGGTGGTGAGGTATGCCACGCCCGGGAGACAAAAGAGAAAAGAGACAAAAGAGAGAGAAAGGAGATTGAGGAGAGGGCGTGCGTGCTCATGCGAATGCACGTGCACGCGTGCCCACGTCGTCTCTCTCTCGCACTGTCTCTGTCTGTCTGCCTCTCTCTCTCTCTCTCTGTCTCTCTCTCTCTACCTCTCTCTGTCCCTCTCTCTATCTGTCTCTCTCTCTCTCTGTCCCTCTCCCTCTCTCTCACCAGGGAGGCTGCCGTGCGAGCGTGTTTTGGATCAACACACACGCACATGCACACGCACACACACATGCACACGCACACACACACACACACACACAAACTCTGCCCCTCACACAAACACACACATGCACACACACACACACACAAACACGCACCAGCGAGGCAGCCGCCCGCTCGTCAGCCAGCCGCCGCGCGAGCGTGCGTGCCGCCGCAATCTTGGCCGCCATCGCCGACGCCGACGCCGCGCTGGCGAGCGGCTTTTTGCCAACCGGCGCCCTGTCCAGCTCTGCTCGAAAAGGGGGGGGGGCGGGCGGGCGGTTGGTGCCCCGCAGGATTCGCGGTATGTGTGTGAGAACGTCGCTTGCGAGCGGCTGTTAGCTGACCGGCGCCCTGTCAAGCTCTGTTTGAAAGGGGGGGGGCGGCGGGGGGGGGGCGGACTGGCGTTGGGTCCCGAAGGGGTGGGCGGTATGTGTCAGAACGTCACGGGCTATATGTTTTTTGCTGACCGGCGCCCTGTCGAGCTCTGTTTGAAAAGGGGCGGGGGTGGGGGCGGGCGGGCGGTTGGTGCCCCAAAGGTGTTGGCAATTGGTGGGCGACAACGTCGCTGGCGAGCGGCTTTCTGCCGACCGGCGCCCTGTCGAGCTCTGTTCGAAAAGGGGGGCGGTTGGAGGCGGACTGGGCGGTTGGCGCCCCGAAGGGGTTGGCGGTATGTGTGTGACAACGTCGCTGGCGAGTGGTTTTTTGCCGGCTGGCGCCCTGTCAAGCTCTGTTTGAAATAGGGGGGCGGGCGGGCGGAGTGGAAGGTTTGTGCCCCGCAGGGGTTGGCGGTTGGCGGGCGGCAACGTTGCGGGCTATAGGTTTTTGCCGGCTGGCGCCCTGTCGAGCTCTGATTTACAAAGGGGGCGGGTGGGGCGGACTGGACGGTTAGTGCCCCGCAGGGGTGGGCGGTATGTGTGTGACAACGTCGCTGGCGAGCGGCTTTTTGCCGACCGGCGACCTGTCGAGCTCTGTTTGAAAGAGGGGGGCGGGTGGGGTGGAGGATACGAGACGGTCAGTGCCCCGAGGACGAGTGTCTCAATCCCCACCGGCATGTCGGTGTGTCGCAAAGTCCCCACAAGTGCGTGTCCAGCTCTGTTCGAAGAAGGGGGGCGGGCGGGCGGTTAGTGCCCTGACAGCTTGTCACACAGCCTGCACAGGCACCCCGTCCTACTCTGTTCGAGAAGGGGCTGTGCGGGGCCGGTAAGTGCCTGGACGGTGTGGCGGTCGGTGGGCGACGAAGTCCCTGGCGAGCAGCTTGTTTCCGGCTGGCGCCTGTCGAGCTCTGTTTCAAATAGGAGGGCGGGTGGGGTGGGCGGACCGGACGGTTAGCGCCCCGAAGGAATTGGCGGTATGTGTGTGACAAATTTGATGGCGAGCGGCTTTTCCGGCTGGCGCCCTGTAAAGCTCTGTTTTAAAAAGCGGGCGCAGGCGGCGGTTAGTGTCCCGACGGAGTGGCGGTGTGGCAAAGTTGCTGGCGAGCGGCATTTTGCCGACCGGCGCCCTGTCGAGCTCTGTTTTAAAAAGGGGGGGAGAAGAGTAGGGGGCTCGATTAACGGAGGCGCGTTCTCGTCGCCGAGCCCTGGACCCAGCAATGCGGCGCTGCTGGTGACGAGGATCTCCGTGCCGCTGACGAGCGGGGTAAAATACGACTGGCCTGGCTCCTGCTAGACTGCCCCTCGGTGGAACACTTCAGGAGCGGCTTGCCCGGCGCTGCCATGGCTTGGCGAGTAGCCGCGGCGCTGCCGCGGCCCGTGCTGGGAGACGGCCCTTATCCTCCCCCCATGCAGGATGCCATGCGGCACCGATCTCGACGAGTTCGATCGACGAGCGGAGGAGCTGGCGCCCGTCAATGCATGCTGGACATTGGTCAAGATGGCTGCCCGTGGAGGCGGGCTACCATCACGGCTTCAGCGGTGGTGACCGCCGAGGCAACACAGAGTATATCCGCTTCACCATTCGCAGCGTTCGTCACCGCGCTCACCCTCGGGGGCGCTCGTCTGCCGGTGACTGGCGTTGGAAGGTCTTCAGGCAGCCTCCATGACAACTCTGTCGTCCATGCCCCCTGGAGGGTGGGACCTGGCCATGCATGACGCATGGGGCGCCGGCTGAGCCCCATGCAAACGAGAGCTGGACAGCCATGCACTGCCAGGCGGGGTCCGTTCCAGTCAGCGCCAGTCGGCTTTGTCGGCTTGACTGGCCACAAGGCCACTACTGTGACCCTGAGGAAGGTCCTTTTCTATATGCTCCTTGCCAGACATGTCTCTCAGAGACCGCTGTTTGGGGTAGTCTAGCCGGCGGGAGCGGTAGTCTATTGGCCGGGAGCCGGCGGTTCTCTAGTACACTCAAGTGGGCTGGAGTATCGGCGGGTGATCTCTAGTAGAAGAGTAGCCTGCTTAGCTGGAAACCCCGTGTTACTTGTTACTTGTTACTTGAGAAGAGTAGCCTGCTTAGCTAGAACCCCCGTGTTACTTGTTCCTTGGCAGGCGGCGGTAAGTGCCCCGACGGTTGAGGTGGGGACAAAATCGCCGGCTAGAGGCCTCTTCTTCTTCTGTCCGGCTCTGCTCGAAAATGGGCTGTGCGGGCGGGCGGTTAGTGCTCCGAGGGGGCGGCGGTTGGGCGGCGGTTAGTGCCCCGACGGAGTAGCGGCTGGTGTATGTCAGTCGAGTTGGCCGTCTTGCCGGTTTTGACAGGCCAGGCGGTGGCTCGTGGCCTGGCGGCGGTATGCGCCCCGAGGTGGTGGCGGCTGATGGCCGGGCGGCGGGTACTGGCCGGGCGGCAATTAGTGGCCGGGCGGCGGTTTGTGGCCACAAGGCCATGCGGCGGGAAGTGGCCAGGCGGCGGTTAGTGCCCCGAGGTGGTGGCGTTTGGTGTGCAGTCTTGCTGGGGTTGCTAGAGGACGCGCACGCGCACGCGCACGCACACGCACACGCACCTGACGAGGAGCCGGGCCTGCCCTGAGCGGGCAGCATCGGCGGCTGTGGCGCCTGCGGAGCTCCCGCTGCGGCCCCGGCGGCTGGGGGTGCCTCCTCAGTTCGCGCCACCTCGGCCCTGCAACAACAACGTACACCAGGTGTGTGTTTGGGGGTGCAGAGGGGGTGGGGTTGGGTGTGTACGTGTGGCAACACACTACTGTGCAGAGGCTGTGCAGAGGGGGGTGTATGTTGGGGGAGGGGGGGGGAGGCGTGCACGTCGTGGCGTGCCGTGTGTGTGTGTGGCAATACTTGTGCCTGCCGTGCGGCAGTGGTGGGCAGTAGTAGTGGGCGGGAGTGGTTGACACTGTTGCCAGCAGCGGTAGTTGCATATGCATGCCGACACACCCAGCATGCGCATGCAATCTTTGCCCCCAGGGGACGCACACACACTGCATCGGAGCCGTGCCCTTGTCATGCATGGGCTGTGATGCAACACCCCTCTCCAGCGTGCGTCTTGCGTCGCCCCACCTCATCCTGCTGCTCGTCCTGCTGCGCACAGGATGCACTCCGTGTCGTTGCGTGAGCTGGGACGCCGCCATGCACGGTGCCCTGTGCCCAACGCTTAGCTCAGGCCGCATGCTGTGTCGCATGTCTGCGGGAGCGGCGGCAAGATAGTGCTTTCTCATCAAAATCTTGGCGAGTGCAGATCCCAGACGCTCCCCGACCAACTACGCAGGCCATCGATGTGACACATACCACAACAGTGGTGTTCCAGGTAGCTCCGACCTGAGCTGTGCCTGCCAAGCCCTTTTCTGGCGTATCGCCAGTGCCGCAACCAGTGCTGTCCAGCACTAAAATAAACTGTATTGCTGCGATGAGCAACTTTTCTCGCTGATTGCCAAAAGCGAGGTGGAGGGTAACCTCCAAAACCCAAACCCCAACCAAAATCGTCAAATTGATTAGCTCAACGTCCAGCACTGCACAGAACTGACATCAGTCACAATGCGCTCGTCCTCTACGCAAGGCACGGCGAGCTGCTCCGGCGCTCGCTCGTCAGTTCGCCATGCTCCATGCACCATGCGCCATGCGCCCTCTGCGCCGAGGCCCTCGGTCGTCATGCGCACGTACCAGAACGAGGCGGAGAACCTTTACTCAAGCATGCCGCTGCAGGAGGGCATCATCAACAGGCGCCTCATGCAAAAGCAGGTGGGTGTGGTGTCCCAGCCCACCACCGCTCTCTTGGTCGCCCTGCTTCGTCCACTGGCGCTCGCTTACACGCACATGCACACTGCCACTGCATGCGTGGGCTCTTATGGGAGCCAGGGGGTGCCTGTGTGACCCAATCCGATTTGGGTGCCGCCGCCCAACCGAATCCTTTTCCGCAGCTTGCCCTCTCAGCGGTCCTTCTTCCGCATGCATGCGCAGATGGGCAAGGATGGCAAGGCGTATGCCGCAGCCATGAAGACGGCCGAGGAGGACGACAGGCAGGAGATAGTCATGAGGCGCGAGTCGCGTGGCGTTGCTGAGACGAACGAGGTGAGAAGCAGTGCACACTGCAGTGCAGTGCATGCATGGATGTATATGCAGGCGTGCGCATCCCCAGCGAGCTGCTGTGCAGGCGGGCCACGGGCGTGCCTGTTGCATGCATGCATGCATCCATGCGCCCATGCGGCACTCCTTTCCCCCTCCACCGCTCACCACCACATCCCCCATCCCACCATGTGCAGGAGATTGTCGAGTACTTCATGAACACAGTCGCCGTGGACATGGATTTTGAGATCGTGCGGTACCGGCCGAAGCTCACCGAGGGCTTTTTCAAGTGCGTGGGGGCGAGCTTTATGCGTGCGCCATGTGTGCGTGTCCTCCCACCAGCTGGGCATTCAAGTGCGCCTTGGTCTCGCGCGTGCATCCGTGGACGTGCCAGCGCCGTGGCTGTGAGCATCAGCAGCCACCACCTACCAACACACACACACGCACACATGGCAGGGTGTGACACACACACACACAGCCCTCTCGACAGGCACCTCGACAATATCAGACGCTCAGTCCTCCGAACCCCTCTTCGCACACACACACACACGCACACACACGCATGCACACACATACACACACACACACACACACATAGCAAGGTGTGACACAAACACACGCACACACACACACCGCCCTCTCGACAGGCACCTCGACAACATCAGGCGCTCAGTCATCCGAACCCTTCTTCGCGTACACACACTCACACACACGCACACTCACACACACACACACACACACACACACACTCACAGACACACGCGCGCACACACACACGAACACACACACACACACTCACTCACTCACACACGCACACACACACACACACACACGACCGGCACCTAGACAGTCATCGGCGCGCTCAAGCTTTCCGTCGATTTGTGTGAAGACCCCCTCTCCACACGCACACACACACACACACACACAGACACTCACAGACACTCACAGACACTCACACAGACTCACAGACACACACTCACAGACACACACACACTCACACACAGACACTCACAGACACACTAACAGACGCACACACACTCACAGACACACACTCACAGACACACGCGCGCACACACACACGAACACACACACACACTCACTCACACACGCACACACACACACACACACACACACACACACACACACACATGACCGGCACCTAGACAGTCATCGGCGCGCTCAAGCTTTCCGTCGATTTGTGTGAAGACCCCCTCTCCACACGCACACACACACACACACAGGCACCTCGACAACAACATCGGCGCGCTCATGTTTTCCGTCTGACCTTCTCTTCACACACACACGCACACGCACACACACACACGCACACACACACAGGCACCTTGACAACAACATCGGCGCGCTCAAGTTTTCCATGGACTCGGAGGACGACAAGGACACGCTGAATGAGCTCGAGGCGCTGCGCGAGTACCTTACATCCGCGGTGAGAGAAAGAACAGCTGAAGGGTTTAGGGTTCAGAGGGTGTGGGATTTAGGATTTGGGGCACGCTGAATGAGCTCGAGGCGCTGCGCGAGTACCTTGTATCCGCGGTAAGAGAAAGACAGCAAAGCTTGAGGGTTTAGGGTTAAGAGGGTTTGGGGTTAAGGGTTTTGGGCACGCTGAATGAGCTTGAGGCGCTGTGTGAGTATCCTACGTCCACCGTGAGGGTCCGCATGGGTTAGTGGATGCCCAGAGAGAGCATGCACACACACACATACAACACGCACATACACACACACACACACACTCACACACACACACACACACACACACGCACATAGGTCAAGAGCGTGGACGCTGCCCTCGGTGCAATGGCTTCCGCGAAGGACCGCGTGGCAAAGCTGCTGTCGTCACGGGACAAGAAGGAGGAGATCCTCTCAATGGTGGGTAGCCAGACCACACACAACACACTCGAGTTTCCCAGTGCTGGTCGAATCGTGCAAAGCCACCGAGTGTTTAGGGAGTACACCAGGAGTATGGAGTATGCATGCCGGGGGGGGTGGGTGTCAAAGCTGCTGTCATCCCGGGTAGGAAGAGATCAAGGAGGAGATCCTCTTGATGGATGGTGGGGTGGCAAGTCCTCAGGGGGGAGAGGGAAAGAGGGGGGGGGGGCTACTGGCAAGATTGACCACTCCAAGCACAGACGCTATGATCTTCCTTCTAGGATCCTGCTTTACCCTACGCAAGGACCACTTATAAACCCCAAACCCCTACTGAACCCGAAGCAAGGACCACGCCTAAACCCTGAACCCTTTTGACCCCAAACCCTTAACCTGCACAGGCTGAGAAGGGCGAGATCGACCAGGCGCTCATGGACCTGCTGGCCCAGAACATCCAGGTGCGTCTGCGCTGCAACATGCATGCAACACCCATGCAACATGAAAATCGCATGCTGCGCGCACTCGGTGCCCACGATATGTGTGTGTGTGTGTGTGCGAGCGCATGCCGGTGCCCACGCATGCACGTACACACGCACACGCATGCACGCTGACGGCACGGGGGGCGGAGCAGGAGGACGCAGATGACAAACACACACACGCACACATACACACAGGCGGCGCGGGCAGCGGAGCAGGAGGACGCGGCAGGATTCATGGAGAAGGTGGGTGGGTGGTGGGTGGGTGGTTGTCAGGTGGTGGGTGGGTGGTTATCAGGTCGTGTGTGTGTGCGCCAAGAAAACGTTGATACTATGGAGGTCAATCACACACACACACACACACACACACTTGCGCGCACACACACACAAACGCACACGCATACCACCACCAGGTCATGCGTGCTTGCGCCAAGTTTTAAGTCGCACCTGTCAAGGCAGCAATGCCGGCACACACACACACACACATGCACGCACGCACGCGCACAGGTCATGCATGCGTGCGCAAATTACTACGTCGCAGCTGTTCAGGCCAGCCACACACACACACACACACACGCACGCACACACACACACCCCACCAGGTCATGCGTGCGTGCCCCAAGTACCACGTCGCAGCCGTAAAGGCCAACCACACGCACACACACACACACACTCGCACGCGCACAGGTCATGCGTGCGTGCACAAAGTACTGTCGCGGCCGTCAAGGCCAGCCACACACACACACACACACACGCGCGTCTTGTATACGCCATCAGACGCGTCCGACAAACTGCACAATCGACCACGCACGCACAGGTCATGCGTGCGTGCGAAAAGCACTACGTCGCAGCTGTCGAGACCAATTACATGCACACACGCACGCACACACACACACACACACGCACGCGCACAGGTCGTGCGTGCGTGCACAAAGTACTAAGTCACGGCCGTCAAGGCCAGCCACACACACACACACACACACACGTCTTATACGCCATCAGCGGCGTCCGACAAACTGTGCAATCGACCACGCACGCACAGGTCATGCGTGCGTGCGCATTGTACGTCGCAGCTGTCAAGGCCAGACACACACACACACACACGCGCGCGCGCGCACAGGTCATGCGTGCGTGCGTAAAGTACTACAGCGCGGCCGTAACGGCAGCCATGCCAGCACACACACACACACACACACTTCCTATATGCCATCAGAGGCGTCCGACAAACTGTAAAATCGACCACGCACGCACAGGTCATGCGTGCGTGCGCAAAGCACTAAGTCGCAGCCGTAAAGGCAGCAATGCCAGCACACACACACACACACACACACACACGCGCGCGCGTCTTGTACGCCATCAACCGCGTCCGACAAATTGTGAATTCGACCACACACACAGGTCATGCGTGCATGCGCAAAGTATTACGTCGCTGCCGTCAAGGCGGCCATGCCGGCGCCCCCGTCGATGCCGGCGGCTTCGGCAGCGGGAGCTACGATCGATGTCGAGGCTACGACAATGGTGGAGGGCAGCTTTGGGACAGGTGTGTGTAGGGGGGGGGGGTGTCTGAAGAGGCTCAATAGGGCTGATCCGAGGTGAGGTGGTTGGTGGTGAGGGGGGCGGCAGCGGGCGCCACGATCGATGTCAAGCACGACGGTAGAGGGCAGCTTCGGGACGGGTGGGGCTCTGGTGCTTGCTCTGGTGCTTGCTCTGATGCTAGCTCTGATGCTTGCTCTGGTGCTTGCTCTGATGCTTGCTCTGATGCTTGCTCTGATGAGACTCTAATGTGGCTGATCAGGGGCGGGTTGTCCGGGGTGGTGAGGGGGCGGCAGGGGGGGGGGGGCACGACCGACGTCGAGGCTACGACGATGGTGGAGGGCAGCTTTGTGACAGTTATGGGTGGGTGGGTGGGTGGGAGCCTCTGATGCTTGCTCTGGTGAGACTCGACTCACAAGCACGCACCACACACACCACCTGCTCACCCACCTCCTCCACACACACACCCACTCACACACACACACACAGCCCGCCGCCCCTTCCCCCAACTCACCCACACGCACGCACGCACGCTCGCGCCCCACCCACCCACTCACCCCCACATATCCACCCACCCACACGCACGCACGCACGCTCGCGCCCCACCCACCCACTCTCCCCCACATATCCACTCACCCACCGCGCAGCCCCAAAGCCCGCCGCGCCCGCGCCGGGCGGCAACCCCGGCATCTCGCGCGGGGGGCTCATCCTTCCGGGCAAGGGAGGGGCGATGCCGTTCAAGGCCAAGGCAGCGCCGCCGCCGCCGCCATCCGGCAACACCAACGGCGGGGGCGGCTCTGGCCTCATCATCCCCGGGCGCTGATCGATGAGCCGCGTTTCGTCTTGCTTTCCCCCAACAATGAGGTTTATAGTAGGTTTTTTAGTAGGGTCCTGCGCATTGCCCCATTGTGATGCGCCCGACTGGAGTGAATAGGGGGTTGTGGGGTGATGGGGCGCAGGACTGTCCTTGTCGCTGGGCCTGCCCCTATGTCTGTGAGCGGTGTAAAGACGACACGAATAACAGCGTGATGCAGACAGCCTGACAGCCTGAGTGACAACTACATGTGTGTTTGTGAGCGCGCGTGTGTGTGAGTGTGTGTGCGTGATCATATGGTGCCTGAATGGTCAACGGGACAGCGCGAGGCAGCTGTTGGCGACCGCGCGGCCTTTTTGCAACTGCTGCTGTCCCCGGGTGTCGCAGCTTGCTCGAGCTCTCAGTAGCACGGCCGCCGCACAGCACTTCTGTCGCCATTTGACTGCCTCCCAGAAAAAGGCGATGCGGCTGTGTTGCACTGCCTCTGCACTACTAGGAGGAGCGACCTAGGGCTGCGTGCCACCCATGCTGTGAAGACTAAGGCAACCCAACTCGTGCAGCAGGCGAGCCTTGGCAGGCGAGGATTCGCGGCGCGGTTCTCCGCATTGTTGCGAGCGCGGCGGCCGGGTGCTGCTGCAGCCGCCTCGTGCAAGTCAGATGAAGAGCCAGGCACCAGCAGCTGCACCAGTGGAGGGATGCCCCCAGCAGCAGCGATGGTGACCGCATTCTCAGTCCTCAGGGCGAGGTGCTTGATGAGTGCGCTCGCTGCCTCCACCTGCAAGATGGCTGTCCGGCCAGGACCCAGCAGCTGCACCAACGCTCTTTACACCCGAACATTTCTTTACACCTTATAATACCTAACGCGTACGTGTAAAGCCTGTAAACCCACGGTTAATTGACTCTTTGAAGCGGGGTAGTCTCCTTAACAGTCCAGTCCCTTTCTAAGGGGGTGTAATTGTGGGCCCCGCTGATGGGCCGCCTCTTGCCCGCCCAGACCATCGGACCGACTTTGAGCTCGTGGTTAAGGAGCTGGGCTGAGTCTCTGAACCCCCTCGATTAAAGCGATTCCACTTTGGGGTGTGGAGAACCCTAAGTTTGAAGGGGGTGGCCAACAACGACTCTCACCCCTAATTTTTTTAATAACAAAAAGCGTAGTACGGGTAAAAAACGTTGTATTACGGGTAATACGGGGTCATCATCTAAGACTAAAGGGGGGTTAAGGTGGTTTGGCGGGGGCGCGGCGGAGTGCACGCCTCGCAGCCGAGGACAAGGAGAACGCGGGCGATGACGAGGACGGCTGATACCCAGAATGAACCCATCATTTCTGAGCACTTCACTCAGGGGGGGGGGGGGCAGGAAAGTAAAGAAAAGACATCATGTCGAATTACTTCGAATTTTCACATGGGACCGGCGCCATGCCCTTCCCTCCCTAGATGAGGGAGAATTCCACTCTACACAAAATGGGAATTGCGGGGTGGGTGGGGGGGTCTGGACCGTTTCTCCAGAAATTGCCATTTCTCAGAATTGTTAGGTAACTTTTTATTCTGACATCCGTTCGACACGAGAGTTGGTGCGGATGGATTCCTCTCGTCAAGAGGAGTCTAAATTCACCCACAGACCCCCCCCCACACCCAATAGATAGTGCAGTGGTGTGGGGGTGTGAGAGGGTCCACACCGGGCGATTGGTGTGGACCACTGGTTCTCACCCCCTCGGAGCCGGAATGTTCTGCAGACCTCCGATTGGGATGGGGAAGGAAGCAATGGATTTGTCTCACGACAGGGATGCCAAATCCATTGTCATTCATGTGGTTCAATAGTTGGGAGGGTGTGGAAAGGGCCTCGGTGTGTGGGGCTGCACCAGGGCGTGTGGCCATCTTCTGGGGCCAGTTTCAGGAGTAGGAGTGGGCTCTGCAGCCTCCCAAATAGTGCGATGGAATGGGAACGACGTCACGAAGCTGCCCACCAAATTTCAGCTCCAGCAGATTAGGTCTGGGTGTACTGGGGGGGGGGGCCCAGGCCCGTTTTGAAAATAAGTCGACATCAGGTCTGAGAAAAACTTTTCTGCCCCCGGCCTCCCCCAGTGAACCTCCCCCCAGGCCGGCCAAAAAGCGGCCAAACTGCAAACCCTAAAGTTTTCGTATTTTTTACTCTGCCGTGAGGGGGTCAAACTCAGTGCTCCCGACGTAATTCACTTGCCGATATGTTCATATCGACGCCTTCGTCGTGGGAGACTGTGCGGTGGAGAGACGGCGAAATACGGGGCAAAAATGGGGGAGGCCCCCCTGACTGACTTCACTTGACACTTTTGAGCCCTTGAGCTTATTGTGTCGCTGTCGCTTATTGTGAGCACGTGTGCACACAATTGAGCGAGCAACCAAACCAAATCAACATATTGTTGTTGGGCCACACATGCTAGCTTGAGCTTGTATAAGAAGCCTGTAAGACGCTGAAGAACATCGCCCATATTCAGATTGTCCACACTCAGATCGCCCACACTGTCTTCGCGGGATCATCCCGGAGCGATCCCTGGCAGGGATTTTACCCCGCTGCGATCAATCCCAGTTTGTAAAATCCCGGTGCTTTCCCGGTTTTGTGCGTGACTGTCCCGGTCCGGGATCGCAGCAGGATCGCCGCGGGGCTCCGGGATTGAAATCGTTTACCAGAGTGCAGGCTGCATGCATGGGCTGCATGCAGTGTGCCGGGTGCATGAGGGTAAAGGTGAGCAGGGGAAGGTGAGCGAAGCTACTGCATTGTTCTGCAGCTAGAGCAACAACAAGATGATGAGTTTTTACAATCACAGGCCGGCGGTCACAATCAGTTCCAGAGTTCCAGCAGGATCAAACAAAGCAGGAGCCCTGTCAAAAGTCAAAAAGCGGGGGGGGGAACCCCACGGCAGCGTCACCCACACGTGGCGGCGGGCACCAAGCAAGCAGCACATCAGCCAGGCAGTACACCCAGCCCTGAAACAGTCAGAGGTAGGCCCCAGGTAAAACCGGCTGTAAAGCCAGGACCATGAAGGGACCAAGAAGGCCCACCCCCAACTAACCCCAAAAGGCCGAAGCACGGCACCAGCTGCAACACTCTACTCAGCGGCCACACCTCACCCACCATCGCGCGTGTGTGGCACCACCTCCCTCACACACACCCTCAGGGGTCTAGGATGTCTTGTTCAGAGTGAGCCCGTCGTCCACCACTCCAATAAAGGGGTGGGTCGGGCCCACCACAGCCGCCCGCCCGCGCGGCACCACGCCACCCTCAGCGAAGGAGGCCAGCGCATCCCACATCTCAGTCGTCGCCAGCTCTCCCGCGCGCGTGGCCGCCGCCGCACAACCAAGTGGCCGCACACCATCACGCGGGCGCGTGATGCGCCACAGGTGGCGGCGGCCACGCTCCATTGCGTCCACCACGAGCGCAGACACCACCGCCCACACACCAGGCCGCACCCCAGGGGGTGGCTGCATCAGCCACACCTGGCAGCACGTGACGACCGGAGTAGGGGCAGGGAGGGCAGCAGCAACCGCCACCACCACTGCTTCCGCCACCGGGCACCCCCAGAAGCAGTGCGCACGCCATGCCGTTGCCGGCGGCCCGTCTTCCTCACGACACCGCCACCCGCACGGGCACTCGGGCACGCCCAGCGCAGCCTGCTTGTGGAAACCACTCACCCACAGGTGCCAGATGGGCTCCTTGCGGGCATTAAGGAGCGGCACCCGCCACAGCGCCGGCACCGCCGCCTCCAGGCCTCGCAGCCCTGCGCAGACCTGCGCGTCGGTCGCGCGGGGCCCCCCGTGCGGGCCATGGCCCAGCGCCAGAGTCGCCTCCACCGTGGCCGCCCGCCGCACCCGCCGCTCGTCCACCACCGCCCGCAGCTGCAGCGCCACCGCCAGCTTGCACGTCAGCTTCCCCACCACGCCCGGGCCATGCGCAAACCCCACCCAACGAGGCTCATCCGCGGTGCCGCCCCTCCCAGCTGCAGGCAAAGGAACAGGTCGGGCAGCTGTGGAGCGCAGGCCCGGTCGCCCACGCTGCCAGCCAGCCGGCGTGACGACACTCGGCAGTTGCCAGCCGACCAGCCGCAAAATCTCCACAACGGCCGCGCACTCGCCTGCTCTGGGGAGGGGGCAGAACTGGCGGAGCGGCCTGAGCGCAGTGAGGGCGGCACCACCAGCCGCCGCCTTGACCCAGGCAGCAGGCAGCGCCGCAAGCACGACCGCCACTGCGGTGTAGAGGGGGTCGAGCGTGCGCCACACACACAGCAGGTCTGGCTCACCCCTAGTCACTGGCGGCGGCGCGTCCGGGAAGAGGGCACAGCACAGGACCCCCGTCCAGGCACCGCCTCCGTCGTAGGCGCCGCACGCCAGCGCCGCGCGAAGCCGCCCCAGCACGAGCGGCGCGCGCGCCGGAGCCGCGGCCGCGTACGCCACCAGGCACGCGTGGTCGACCGTGCGCGTGTTGCGCACCATGTCAACAGCAGCGAGCCACGCCCACAGCGCACACACGCAGAGCAGTGTATGATGATGATGAGAGTTTTACAATCCACTTCTGGCGGTCACACGTACGGTTCCAAAGCTCCAGTGGGACTTAGAGAATCAAGGCTCAAGGCCCACAAAAGGTCAAGCTACAAGTAGCCCACGGTAACGCCATCCACACTTGGTGGCGGGCGCCAAGCAAGCAGCACCACTGTGCAGGCTGCACACCCAGCCCCTCAAATGGCCAGAGGGCGGACCCAAGGTATAAAACCATGAAGGGACCAAAAAGCCCTCCCGCAGACCACCGGAAGCGGGGCTAGTAGCACACCCGCCGCAGCACTCTACTCAGCGACCACACCGCACCCGCCACCGCACGCGTGTGGCGCCACCTCCCCTTCAAAAACACCCCCAGAGGGAATGCCATCTAGCAAGCAGGTGCAGGCACCCGCTCGCCGTCAACGACGAGGCGCGCGCGGTGGAACTGCGCCCGCTTCCCCGCAGCCTTGGCGGCGAGGAAAGCGGGCCACAGCGCCCGGTGCTGCGCCTCCTCGCGGTCACTGAGGACGTCGAAGACAGCAGCCGACGGGTCCACGTCGCGCAGGTTGCGGCGGGAGCGCACGACGGTGTCGGCCACAGCGTCAGACGCCACGGTAAAGAGCACACGTAGCACGCCGCTCCGGCGCGGCTCCACACCAATGCCCCCGACGGCAGGCTTGGCGTTGAGGAACGACGCGGACACGACCCCGCCACCAGCCGGCCTATCCCGGCCAGAGACGTCGTGCACAAAGCGCACGAGATTCATAGCCAGGCAGACGGGCAGGCTGACGCCGTCCGCGGCGGCTGCAGCAACCCGCACAGCCGCCGCCGCCACCGCCGTCTCCTCGGGACAGTGTAGTGTTCTGCACGCCACCCGTGTTGATGATTGATGTTTTTATCGTATGGTCCTTGCTTGGTGCTTGTTGGCATCTGAAACACTGCGGACGATTAAACAGTGTTTTTTCCGGAACGAACGGGACGAACACGTGAGTGCGAAGTGTGAGATTGTGAATTTGCAGGGGATCAGGGGATTTGATCCCTGATTGCATTGCCCCCCTCCCCCCGAGCCAAAGCCGCCCCCCAAGCCCCTCTCCCACGCCCCCCCTCCTCCCAAGCCGCCGAGCATATTGTCCGCTCATGTTTGCAGTCCAGGCGCAGGCGCAAGACAACGCAGAAAAACACAGAGCGGAGGGCTCGCTCGTATGGGTGATCGCCGCAGCGGCGTCCAGGCTGCTGCTGGGCAGGACTTCTCCAATTTCGTCAGATGCACACACGGCGTTGTGTACGAGACCTGGCAGTCGCGCCTACCTTCCTCGGGGGTCTGCCACGCAGTCGACCCCCTGATACGGTGAGGGACACTGCTATGCCTCTTATGTGCTTCTTTCAAGCTGGGGAGGGGGGCCGTGAGGGCCGTGAGGGCCGTGAGGGCCGTCAGGAGAGAACACGAGAAGGCGCAACAGCTGGGAGTCACTAGTCACTGGTGAAGTAGCCGTGTCTTGGGGTCCCGCAGCGCCAACAGGATGTGGGAACACTGAGAAGGTTCGGTGCACGTGTGCTTCGAAAGTCGAAAGCATATTTTTGGTGTGCGTCACCCCTGTGCCCGGCACGCAGGCCTTCGCGTTGCTTGGCGGAGGTGCTGGGAACGAGCCCAGACGCCGTTTTGATCAGCTTTGGCGATTTCCTGTGCCGCCTGTGAGTGACTGCTGAGTGGATGTGCATGCAGAGTGCATGTTGCATGTGCACGCACGCACGCACACACACCCCCTGCCCTCCCGCCCACCCACCCCGCGTATGCAGCAAGCTGAACGAGCCGCGCTTTGCCGCGCACATGCGCGCCGCGGGGCCCTCCCCACTCGAATCCATGCTGGCGCTGCTCAACGACGTGCACGTGTCGCTGGCGCCGCCCCCGCCGTCGGCCGCGCCGGTCGACGTGTGCCCGTTTAGCGTGCGCGATGTGCGTGCGCAGGCTTGCCCTGCAAGAGCGCGCGTTGCCAGGTCCCCATGACACAGCACCACCCCCGTGTCGCACGCACACCCACACACGCACACGCACACGCATGCACACTCCCACGCACGCCCACGCCCACACACAGGTCGCACCCTCGTCCGCGCTGCTCCTCTACCGCGGCAAGATGCAGACGATGCACCACGTTGCGGTCGGCGCGGGAGCAGCAGTGGTGGGTCGCGAGTGGAGCGGCGTGTGGTTCGATTGATGTTGTGTACGGCTGTTGGCAGCCGGTCCGGCTGCATGCAGCTGTACGCGCAAAACCAAGGGGACGGAGTCGCGGTGGGAGCCTCTAATTACATGGGACACAGAGCCTCGGCGGCTAGCGGCATTGGCGGGCAGCATCGGCGGGTAGCTGCATCAATGGCGCTCGCGCACACGACGTCCAATACGTCATAACATTCATAGTTATACAGTTATACAGTTATAATACGCTATAACTGTATAACATTTATAGTTATATAGCTATACAGATACAGTTGCACAGTTAAAATACGCTACGTAGGTGCGGCTCGCGACCATACCCCCCCTCCCCTTCACCCCTCTTCTCAGGCGTCGGTCCTCCACGAGGCAGCCCTCTCACTGGAGCCGCTTCAGCCACACGCGGCTGTTGCGGCCGGTGTCGCTGCTGTTGGGGCTGTTGCGGCGCCCGGCGCTGCTGCATGCGGCCTCGCGTGGCGCGTTTCGCTGGCGCCGACGAGGAGGAGCCCCCTCACGGCAGCGGAACTAGAACATGCACCGGCCGCAGCAGCCGCGCCCGCTGCGGCAGCTGCGACGGCGGGAGCGGCAGAGGCGTCGCCCTCGGCGGCAGATGCAGCGACGCTCGACGCGTGGTGCGTGCGCCAGCTCGACCCGGACGCTGAGGCGGCGGCAGCACCGGCCGCAACAGCCGCAGCAGCCGCAACAGCCGCAACAGCCCCGCACGGGGCATCGTGGGACGTGTCGAGCCGCCCGGCGTACGCAGGCTCGGAAGCTGCGGCTCGAACACCTGCGACATCCGCAACACATGCAGCGTCACTCGAAGCAGCCGGGACGTGCCCCTCTGGGTGGGACATGTCGCGCCGTTTGTCGGAGGCAGACGCGAAAGCGGAGGCGGCGACGTTCCAGCCGTGTGCGTCGACGTTCTTCCGATTGAACCCGTTCCACTTTGTTCTCGACAAGGACTGCTGCTTGCTGCAGGTGCGCCTTTTTGAGATCTGATATGTCTGTATACAGGCGCCTTATTGAGATCTGATATGTCTTTGTACAGGCGCGTTAATACGTGCCCCGGACCCTGTGCCCCGGGACCCCTGCAGAGGACGGTGCGTGCTGCGCTCCTCCTGACTGCCTTTGCTGGGCGCTGGGCACGCGAAGTAACAGTAACAGCAACATCGGCTTGGTGGCCTCCTTCTTGCGCACGCAGGGCTCGCTCCATTGGCGCGTTAGTGCAGCTGCACACACACATGCACACACACACACACACACACACACACACACACACACGCAGGGCCCCGCATGGGCCGAGGTGTCAACACCAGCGACAGCCATCAGATCGTTACAACAACAACAACAACAACAACAACAACAACAACAACAACAACAACAACAACAACAACAACAAAAACAATAACAACAACGACAACAAAAACAACAAAAACAACAACAACAGTACACTTGTGACGTTGGCTTCCTTGCACAGAGACATGGGTCACATCACCACTGACACACGCACACACACACACACTGCGATAGGTGGGCGCCAAGCTCGGCGACGTGTGCGGCCTCGTGCGCGGCTCCCACGCGTCAGCCGGGCTGTCAGTTGCCGTGCCCCATGGGGTGCTCGGGTGGGACTTTGACGAGCTCGCGGCCCTCGAGGGGACGCAAGTCATGGTGTATGCACGGGTAAGGATCCAAGCAACTATGATCGACTGACTATACAACATTACCATTTTTTCCGTCTATTCTCGACTTTCCAATCCAGGACGACTCTTGTGAGACCCAGGCCAGGCCTCCCGATGGCAGATAGGGGGGGGGGAGTCGACGCATGTTCGATAGCATACAGCGGGTCGGCGCATGCGCATGCGCCGTATTGTGTGTCGGCATTGGCCGCTGTGCAACCTGCCTCTTGCACTTCAGGACTGCTCAACAGCCATGCCGGCGCGGGTCTTATTGACCGAGCGACCCCCTCCTGATGATGATGGATTTTACAGTCGTGTGTGACGCACCTAACAGGCAGCGTATTCGACCTTGCTCGGCGTACATCGCCCGAGCACTTCAGACGGGTGGCTGGCTACTTGTGGTGGGGGTTTAGTGGGTCGGGACTGGACCTAGACAGGGCACTCGGCCCCCAGATCTGACTCCTCCCCGTGGGGGCACGGCCGGGGCTCCTAATTTTCCGCATGCCCAACTCGCCTCGACCTCCCCTCGCCTCCCCTCCCCCACCTCCTCCCCCCACCTCCTCCCCCCCTGTGTGCAAGCGCAGCTCGCCCCGAACCTCCAAGCCCGGTTGTCGACCCACGACGCAGCCACGTCGTCGTGGCCGACGAACGGTCACGGTCTCATGCTGCGCGGGCAGGTGGTGCGGGTCGCGGCGCCCGCGCCCGCGCTGCTGTTCGTGGGCCACGTGTTCACTGGCCTCGAGGACCTCCGCAAGTGTGGCGTCCACATGTGTGACCTGCCGCCGCACGACGCAAGCGGCGCGCTGTGCCAGGTGTGGGGGTGTAGGGGTGCGGGTAGTGTGGGGTGTGTGCCCACTTTGCGCGGGTGCGGCGCCATGCGACGTGCGCTAAGTGCGGGGTGTGGCCACATGGACACCGCGCAGCCATGCACATGGGCACCACGCAGCCATGCACACATATGCCTTCTCCACAAAGGCAGCATGGTGGCGCACACATGCTCACACATGCACGCGCTCACCCACGCACGCGCACCCACACGCACACACACAACCAGACCCACACTAGAGATTGGAGCTCGGACGGGCCCCTCCCTCCCTGTTCCCTCCGGGCTCAGCACCCATGTGTCATCTCGCACATGCACGCACACGCGCACAAACACACACAAACGCACGCCGCTGCCCGCCCCCCTCCCATGCGTCTCCCCCCAGCAGATGGCCGACGTGCTCAGCAGCAAGGAAGCCCACGCCTCCGGGCTCCGAACCCGCGTGTCATGTGTCATCTCGTATACACGCACACACGCAAAAACAGACACAAACGCACGTCGCTGCCCCCCCCTCCCCCCCTTCCCATGTCTCTGCCCCCGCAGATGGCAGACGTGCTCAGCTCCCTGCTCCCTCTCGGATCAGCACCCATGTGTCATCTCGTACATACACGCACACGCGCACAAACACACAAACGCACGCCGCTGCCCCCCCTCCCCCCCCTTCCCATGTGTCTCCCCCCCCGCACATGGCAGACGTGCTCAGCAGCAAGGAAGCCCACACCTCCCGGCTCAGCACCCATGTGTCATCTCGCACGCAAGCACACACGCAAAAAAAAAAACACAAACGCACGCCGCTGTCCCCTTCTCCCCCCTTCCCATGTGTCTCCCCCCCGCATATGGCAGACGTGCTCAGCTCCCTGCTCCCTCCCGGCTCAGCACCCATGTGTCATCTCGTACACACGCACACACGCGCACAAACACACATAAACACGCGCCGCTGCCCCCCCCCCCTCCTTCCCATGTCTCCCCCCCCGCAGATGGCCGACGTGGTCAGCAGTAAGTAAGCCCACGCCTCCGGGCTCCGAACCCGCGTGTCATGTGTCATCTCGTATACACGCACACACGCACAAACACAAACGCACGCCGCTGCCCCCCCTCCCCCCCCTTCCTATGTCTCTGCCCCCGCAGATGGCCGACGTGCTCAGCAGCAAGGAGGCCCACACCTCCGGGCTCCGAACCCGCGCCTCACTCACGTCAGGAGGCAGCGGCAGCGGCGCGCGCGGCCCTCCCTCCTCGCCGAATCTCCTCAGGATGAACACCGCTCCGCGCGTTGCCTCCGGGAGTGGAAGCGGCGCGCCCGGGGCCCTGTGGAGCGATGGCGCGTCCGCCCAAGACCTGGCACGGATGAGCTCCACCCCGCGCACCGGCTCCGGGAGCGGCGGTGGCACGCCCGGATCCGGCTGGGGCGGCGGCGTGTCTGGCCTCGACCTCCTCAGGAGGAGCCGGCTGTGCTCCGTCCCCGGGATCAACGGCGGCGCGGCCGGGGCGTCGTGGGGCGGCGCGCGTGCCCCCTCATCGCAGCACCCGTCGCTCGCATCCACGGCCGCCGCGGTGTGCGCAGCGTCGCCCGCCGGCTCCCCGCGCGCGGGCGCGCACGCCGCGCGCGCGCACGCCGGCGACGCGGGCGGCACCGCGCCGCGCGCGGCCGTGTGCGTGACCTTGCTACCTGTCGGTGCGCTGCCGTTCGGTGTCGGGCACTCGCCGCCGTCGGCGTCGCAGCAGCTGCTGGAGGGACAGGTGCGTGCGTGCCAGGGGTTTCCTTGGGGTCGGTCATCCTTTCGTTTTTTCTTAAGAGGCTTTCCCAGTTTCGTCGAGATTTTGGGCTGCAGCCACGGCTGCAGCCCAGAAGAATCGCTTCGAAAAGTGTGAACATCGACGATTTCACATTTGTCCTCGGAAAATTCGCCTCCGCACGTCGTTTTTCCCAAACACACCCTCCCCAAAACCATCCGGGGTGCGCCCTTTGGGCACGTTTTTGTTTCGTGTCCCGATCGAGAAAAAACTCGCTGGTGTGTGCGTGTAGACGGATGGATGGATGCATGCCTGCTCGTGTGTGTGCGGTGCGTGTGTGGATGGATGGATGGATGGATGTGTGCGTCCACGTGTGTGTGTGTGTGTGTGTGTGTGTGCGAGCGCGCGCGTGTTTACGAGAGCTTCAAGTGTCGGCGCCGCAGATGCCCATGTCGCCCCCCACACCCCCGCCCCCACCTCCACCTCCCACACGTACTCACACACGCACGCATGTGCGCATGCACACATGCCCCCCCCCCTACCAAACCGCACCATACCCGAACACGCACGAACACATGAGCACACACACACACGAACACGCACCACACACACGAACACGCACCACACACACGAACACATGAGCACACCCACACACACGTGAGCACGCGCGCTCACCACACCCCCACGCGCGGCAGGCGGGCGCGAACGCGGTGGTGGCTGAGACAAGCGAGCCCCTATCGCTCATCAGCCACCGCCCAGGTTGCCCCACCCACTCCGCCCACCTCCACCCCACACGCGCACTCACACACGGACGCACGCACGTGCGCATGCACACATGCCCTTCCCCCCCCCCCACACACCACACCGCACCACAAATGAACACGCACCACACACACACACACACATGAGCACACGCACACACACACGCACCACACGCGTGATCACACTCACACGAGCACTCACACACATAAGCACCCACCCACACACACATGAGCACGCGCACTCACCATGCACCTCCACGCGCGGCAGGCGGGCGCGGTGGTGGCTGAGACGAGCAAGTTCCTATCGCTCATCAGCCACCGCCCAGGTCGCCCTCCCACCCCCGCCCCCACCTCCACCCCACACGCGTACGCACACACGCATGCACGATGCCCCCCCCCCCTACACACCACACCGCACCACACACGAATACCCTGAACCCTAAACCCTAAACCCTGAACCCTGAATCCTAAACCGCACACACATGAGCACGCGTGCTCACCACCCACCCCCACGCGCATCAGGCGGACGCAAATGCGGTGGTGGCAGAGACGAGCGAGCCCCTATCGCTCATCAGCCACCGCCCAGGTTGCCCCACCCACCCCCGCCCCACCTCCACCCCACACGCGCACACACACACGCACGCACGCACGTGCGTATGCACACATGCCCCCCCTCCCCCTACACACCACACCGCACCACACACGAACACGCGCAGACATGAGCACGCGCGCTCACCATGGCGGCACACGAACACGCACACACACACAAGCACACACACAAGCACACACACACACATAAGCACCCACACACACACACATGAGCACGCGCGCTCACCACACACCCCCACGCGCTGCAGGCCGGCACGGACGCGGTGGTGGCCGAGACGAGCGAGCCCCTATCGCTCATCAGCCAACCCTCGGTGACCGACCAATGGGGCGCCACCCTTTGGACGACCAACCAGTCGGGCGCGTTCGACTTCAGCGCACACGTGCCCCCGAGGGTGCCCCCGACTCACACGGAGCCCATCACGCGCGAGATGCTACTCATGGCGTTCAATTCGTCCAACGGGCCGCAGTCTTCGCGGCCGCACTCGGGGCCGCAGTCGTCCGGGCACGCGTGCAGGTGTGTGCACGAGTCTGTGTCTTCGCTAGCGAGGAGTCAGAGAGGCTCCCAACGATGACGCCTCGTTTTCCGACTTTGTATCGGCTAATCGGTTGACTTAAAACCATGTCATGTGCGTCTATCATACCGTCTTTACTACCTTTAAGTGTAGTTCACGTCGTCCAACATGGCTCCACATCCTTCTTGTGACGCAGTGTGAATATCGGCCGCCAGTGCTGGCACCAGCACCCCTCCCGTCACCCACTCGACGCCTCAGAAAAATGCAATTTTGGTGAACGCGTTTCATTGACGAGTGAATTATTATGATGTTTGGTTACAATCCACTTCTGGCGGTCACACGTACGGTTCCAAAGCTCCAGTGGGACTAAGAGAAACAAGGCTCAAGGCCCACAAAAGGTCAAGCTACAAGTAGCCCACGGTAACGCCATCCACACTTGGTGGCGGGCGCCAAGCAAGCAGCACCACTGAGTGAATCTAGTCTTGGTTCACGGGGTTAACGTTGTACGGGTACAACGCTTTTCACCTCCATTTCGTATGCATGGCACAGGAGCTATGGTTGGTCGATTGGGATTGGAGGTTGCTTGTCGGACAGCTTATAGTTCAGGCTATCTGCTGGTTCCCACTTTCCGTACATAAACGTGCATCGGCACACGCTGCACTTGGGGGAGGGTGTCAGCATGTGGTGGGCTAACCCTATCAATACCGTACACCCGCTGGCCATCCCCACCCAACCTGGGCCCACCTCAGGGGGCAAAGTGGCCAAAACGGGCGACACCAAACTTTGGGAATTTCTTGTGGCTTCCCTGGTTGACCAAATCCACTTTTGACGCGTGCTTTATAGTTGCCGCCAATCTCATTTAGACGCATGCGTCGTGGGCGGGCGTGGCTTGGAGAGACGGTAAAATGCGGAACGAAATCGTTTGGCGTCAAACGTTACACGTCACGGGTGCGTTTGACGCCAAACGGTTTCGTTCCGCATTTCACCGTCTCCCCAAGCCACGATCACCCACGACGCATGCGTCTAAATGAGATTGGCGGCAACTATAAAGCACGCGTCAAAAGTGGATTTGGTCCTGAGGCGACGCCGAAAAATATGCCGAAAGTTTGGTGTCGCCCAGCACAGCGACCGCGGCAACGCGGCACGGCACGGGACCCAGCGCCTCGTCAAGTTCATGCCACGGGTGGTCTCGATCGGTAGGAGGCGTCGCGGGGGGCTGGCTCCCCGCAGCGGCGCGGCAGGGGGTTGGGTGCGACTGTTGCATGGCGCTCCGCGAGGCCCGTGACGGCCCCACAACGTATCCCAGCACACGATCTCGACACGCATGTCTATATTACATGTCGAGAAGTCATTCTGCACGCGCGATGGGGCCGTTTTATCGACTTAAGAATTTTGGGTGTGCCACATTTTGGTCACAGGTTGCGTGAGGATGGCCCGCTTAGACTTCGCATGTATGTATTTTTAAATCTCCCGCAAAGCCAGCCGCGAAGCTGAATATGAAAAAAATATCGCGATTTTTCGTGATTTTGGAAGTCAACTCGATTGAAAACGACGAAAATGACCTCCGCGGACGAGTAAACAAAGAAATTGTTCACCCCCCCGCGAAGGCTAACTGCGCGCACGGTAGAGCCATGTTTTTGTTTTCACGGTCTTCTCCTCCTTCCCCCCCCTCCTCCCCTACCCTCCTTCCCACCTTATCTTCCCACCCAGTGAGATCCTTTTCGGCTCTACACAGCCGTTTGGCTGTATTCCGGCTGAAGTTTGACCTTGCACACAGCTCTTCCCATGTAGTGGATTGTTGGTCTGACAAGCTCGCTAGAAAGAGCACGTCAACAGCTGTCAAACGACCTATCTATGAGGGGAAACGGTGAACGGGAGGTCAACGATCAACGCGGTCAAAGCAAAATCCGGCTGTGGAATAAATTATTTTAACCCCTGAAAAGGACATCACTGTTCTCACTACACCTTCTGGCAGGGGCAGGCACAGTCTCCACAATTGACGAGTAAATCTAGGTCCCCACTTTCCGTGCAGGGACACACATCGTCACACGCTGCACTTGGGGGAGGAGGCGAGCATGTGGTGAACTCACCCTAGTAACAGAGTTACGTTTTTATTTGAAAACAAACCATGAAATCATGGTCTTCTTCTCCCCCCCCTCCCTCATCCTCAACCCTCCTTCCCCCTTAACCTTCCCACCCCACCTTCTGGCAGGGACAGGCACAGTCTCCACTCGGGGGATGCGGTGGGCGAGCGCGTTGTCGACGATACGCCTGCAAACCGTGCGCTCAAGCTCATCGACGCCATCCTGTTTGGCGAGGTGGGTGTTTGGGGCTGGGTGGAAGGTGAAAAGTGGGTGAAAGGTGGGTTCAAGGTGGGTCGAAGGTATAAGTCTTCGCAGGAAAGCCGATGTGACTGTTACCATTGTCGACGACACACCCGCCAACCGTGCGCTCAAGCTCATCGACGCCATCCTGTTTGGCGAGGTGGGTGTTGAGAGCTGGGTGGAAGGTGGGTGGAAGGTGGGTGGAAGGTAGGTGAAAGGTGGGTGAAAGGTGCGCGGAAGGTATAAGTCTTCGCAGGAAAGCCGATGTGACTGTTACCGCTGTCGACAACACGCCCGCCAACCGTGCGCTCAAGCTCATCGACGCCATCCTGTTTGGCGAGGTGGGTGTTTGGAGCTGGGTTGGTGGGTGACAGGCTGGTGAAAGGTAGGTGAAAGGTGGGTGAAAGGTGGGTGGAAGGTATAAGTCTTTGCAGGAAAGCCGATGTCACTGTTACCATTGTCGACGACACGCCCGCCAACCGTGCGCTCAAGCTCATCGACGCCATCCTGTTTGGCGAGGTGGGTGTTTGGAGCTGGGTTGGTGGGTGAAAGGCTGGTGAAAGGTAGGTGAAAGGTGGGTGAAAGGTGGGTGGAAGGTAGTCTTTGCTGGAAAGCCGGTGTTACGGTTACTGTGGTCGACGGCACGCCTGCCAACCGTGCGCTCAAGCTCATTGACGCCATCCTGTTTGGCGAGGTGGGTGTCTGGAGCTGGGTTGAAGGTGGGTGAAAGGTGGGTGAAAGGTGGGCCGAAGGTAGTCTTCGCTGGAAAGCCGATGTTACTGTTACTACGGAAGGGCGGTTGAGTTGTAGTGGGCTACATCCACGCACGCCGACACCCACACCGCGCCCACATGCCCCCCCCCCCCCCCCCCCCCCCCCACACACACCAGTGATGCAGAAAATGTGTGGCATGCTTGCGGTCTCATGACGTGAAATACGCCCCGCAGGGCCGCTTTGGAGTGATTGGGGTCGATCTTATGACGCGAAAGTGTGAAAATCGCTGCTTTCACACCTTTCACTCCGCGCTCTGGCATGATGCGGATGTCCCGCCAAACGACCCTCCCATATGAACGCACGTATCCGCGTCACTCGATTAACGGAGGCGCGTTCTCGTCGCCGAGCCCTGGACCCTGCAATGCGGCGCTGCTGGTGACTAGGATCTCCGTGCCGCTGACGAGCGGGATAAAATACGACTGGCCTGGCTCCTGTTAGACTGTCCCTCGGTGGAAACTACAGGAGCGGCTTGCCCGGCGCTGTCATGGCTTGGCGAGTAGCCGCGGCGCTGCCGCGACCCGTGCTGGGAGACGGCCCTTATCCTCCTCCCATGCAGGACGCCATGCGCCACCGATCTCGACGAGTTGATCGACGAGCGGAGGAGCTGGCGCCCGTCAATGCATGCTGGACATCGGTCAAGATGGCTGCTCGTGGGGGCGAGCTACCATCAGGGCTTCAGCGGTGGTGACCGCCGAGGCAACAACAGAGTTTATCCGCTTCACCATCGCAGCGTTTGTCACCGCGCTCACCCTCGGGGGCACTCGTCTGCCGGTGACTGGCGTCGGCATTGGTCTTCAGGCAGCCTGCCATGACGACTCTGTTTGCCCAGGCCCCCCTGGAGGGTGGGACCTGGCCATGCATGACGCATGGGGCGCAGGCAGAGCCCCATGCATGGAGTTGGACAACCATGCACCATGCCAGGCGGGGACTTTTCTGCTTCAGCGCCGCCAGTCGGCACAGCCGGCGTGGTTGGCCTCAAAGGCCAGGAGGAGGACGGTCCTTTCCTATACGCTCCTTGCCAGACATGTCCCTCAGGGACTTTTTTGGGTCTAAACTAGCCGGCGGGAGCGGTAGTCTAGACGGCAGGTAACCGGCTGGTGGCTATCGTCCTTCACAGGGCGGTGGCACTAGGACTAGTGTTGTCTTAGCTGGAATGCCATGTAACTGTAACTGTATCCGCGTCACGGCTTTCTGCACCACTGACACGCACACGCACACGCACACGCACACGCACACGCACACGCACACGCACACGCACACGCACACGCACACGCACACGCACACGCACACGCACACGCACACGCGCATGCGCACACGCACACGCACACGCACACGCACACGCACACGCACACACACACATACACACTCTCTCACACATACACACACACACACACACCAGGACGTCAACATGGACGAGATTCTCGAGGCGAGGGCTACGTTGATGAACAGCAACGAGCTGCACCGGCCGGTGCAGGTGTGTCACGTACACCCCCACTAGCCTGTCATGCCTGTGCCCCTTAGCTGGGCCAAGGCTCTACAGTGGCTAGCAGGGACTGTATGCGCCCTCTAGCTGGGGGTGGGAACCAAGTGTGGGGTTCCCACTGGGCTTGCCTACTCCCCTGGACCGGGTGGGCAAGACAGTCTAGTGCGAGGCAGGAGCACATTGACACCCAACACACGGCAACAGCGCTGTGTGATACAAGGTGTGTGAGTGTCACAAACCTTACTCTGAGCCAAGCCTCTGAAGGATGCTCCAGTTTAGTGTAAGTATGGAGGTCTCACACTTCCACACTTTGGACCTCTCATAAGCTAAGCTTTGGATGGAGAGGACAATCAAGAGCGAGGCGGGGCTCCTGATGTTCACAAGCACGAACCCCTCTTCTAGAGCTTCAACAACCCTGAGAGCTGCTATAGTGAGTCGGTGTCGGTGGTGGCTGACTGTACATTCGGTCGGACGCCCAGTGGCGCAATCAACCGCCCTCCCAACCGCCCTTCCAACCGCTCTCCCAACCGCCCTCCCAACCACCTTCCCAACCGCCTTCCCAACCGCCGTCCCAACCGCCCCATTGCAGCTGCGAGAGCGTCTGACTCGGCAGCTGCACGAGGCAGGTGTCGACGATGGCGAGGTGACCGAGTCGCTGGCGCAACTGCTCGACCAGGTGTGGGAAGTGTGGGGGAGTGTGGGAAGTGTGGGAAGTGTGGGAAGTGTCCCACAGTGGGAAGTGTGTGGGAAGTGTGTGGGAGAAGGTGTGGGGAGTGCGGTTAACAGTGAATGCCACGTGCGCACTCAGCTGCAAGGGGGGAGCACACACACACACACACACACACACACACTCACACACACACGTGCGCACACACGTGCGCACACATACACATACACACACACACACACACGCGCGTGTGCAAACGCGCGCACAAAAACACACATAATACCACCGCCACCTGCAGAGCACCGTGGCACTCGCCGGACCCGAGTGCGTGAGCGCCCCCAATGCTGATCTCCACAGGAACGACTCGCGCCTGCTCACAACAACACAACAACACACACACTACCACTGCCACCACCACCCACCTACAACAACACAACAACACACGCACACTACCACCGCCACCGCCGCCCACCTACAACAACACAACAACACACACACTACCACCTGCAGAGCACCATGCCACTCCCACCGGCCCCAAGTGGGTGAGCGCCCCCAGCGCTGCGCTCCACGCGAACGACTCGCGCCTGCTCACAACACACACACACACACACACACACACACACACACACTACCACCGCTACCACCACCCACCTACAACAACACCACAACACACACAATGCCACCTGCAGAGCACCGTGGCACTCGCCGGACCAGAGTGGGTGAGCGCATCCAACGCTGCGCTCCACACGATCGATGCGCGCCTGCTCTCGCCAATCGATGAGCGCGACGATATCTTCTCCGGTGAGTGGATTACAACGGTGTTTCCGTTAGCCAACCCGCAACCCGGCAAAGTGCACTTTCGGGTTGAGATTGCCGGGTTTTGGCTGGCGAGTTAGGTTGGGAATGCGCGAATTTCGACCCCCAAAGTGTGGAAATTGTAATTTTCACACTTTTTCCGCCACTCGATGAGCGCAACATCTTCTCTGGTGAGCAGTGTTTTCCTTTTCGGCTCTCCACAGCCATTTGGCTGTGTTCCGGCTGTACTTTGACCTTGAACACAGCTCAACCCATCCTGTGGATTGTTAGTCTGACGAGCCCGCCAGACAGAGATCGTCTAGAGCTTTCAAGTGACCTGTGTATGAGGGCAGACGGTCAACGAGAGGTCAACGTGGTCAAAGCAAACTCCGGCTGTGGAAGAATTAATTAAAATTCCTGAAAAGAAAATCACTGGGAGGTGGGTGAGTGGATTACAACCAGTGTTTCCGCTAGCCAACCCGCAACCCGACAAATTGCACATTCGGGTTGACATGGCGCGAATTTCGACCCGAAAAGTGTGAAAATTGTCATTTTCACACTTTTCCCGTCAATCGACGAGCGCGACGACATCTTCTCCGGTGATTGGATGCCAACACTCAGGTTACCATAGCACCGCTTTGCCTTGCAATTATGAAATAAATTGAATGAATTGAATGAAATAATCCTGAAGACGTCGCGGCAAGGTCGATTAAAAAAATATATTGCCAAAAAAGAATCCCCCCGCCAAGAGTCAACCAAGAGTGACGTCAAAACGGGAAAACAAAAAATACTGTGGCAAGGCACTCAAATTCGAAACAATCACCCTCTAAATAAAAGTGGCGGCAAGGCAAAGCGGTACAACGGTACCAGTGATTCCCCTGCGAGCCGTATACCGCTCCGAAGAAGATTTCCCATTTCCCAGAAAACCACCCCACACTTAGTGGGTGAGGGCGTGGAGCGATGCGTTGAAAAGCTCTTGCCAAGAGCAGCGCAACGGCATGCATTGCATGAATACCCACTGTGTATTGTGCCAGATATGAGCGGTCAAAGTTGCTGGAGCCGGCAAAAAACTGATTACTAAAATCCTTCCCAGAGGCCACTGTACGGTACCCCCCAAACCTGTGGCATTTGTAGGGGAGCTCAACCAGTCCCCCCCATCCCCCCCAAGTTGCCCCCCCCCCGCACACACACGCACTCACGCATGGCATCTGTGTGTGGGAATCAACCCACTGAGCAGCCCCCACCCCCAGCCCTCACCCACACGGCACACACACACACACACACCTGCCATCCGTAGGAGGTCTCCTGGGCGAGACCAACGCCCTCCGCCCCCAAACCCCGCCCCCACAACACACACACGCGCCATCAAAGGCTTCCGACGGACTGTAAAATCGACCACCACGCACACACACCTGCCATCCGTAGGAGGTCTCCTGGGCGAGACCAATGCGCTGATGGGCCTGGTTATGGTCGCGCCCGTGTCGGCCGACGGGATGAGCCGCGCGGGGAGCTTTGGAGACGACTTTAGGTGGGTTTATGCGCAGGGGGGTTACTGCTGGAACTTTGAACGGTAGAAACGGTTTACTAGAACTAGAACTTACTAGAATTATAACTTTAACTTTGGACGGTATAAACGGTCAACTGCTGCCCTCCCAGCATGACTCGAGCATCACATGTTGTGAACTTGTTGCCCCAGATCTGGCACTAGGGACATTTGGCCGCATGGGCACGCCATGCGCCATGCAGTGAGGGCGCGCACTTGCGCGCGCGCAGCAACAGCGCGGCGCTCGCGCCGCCCACAGTCACGCCACCCCGGCCACAGCGGCCCTGTGTCATAAGCTATAGGCATGTGCAGTCAGATTGTGCCTCCCTACCCGCAGTTGCCCTGCCAAGGGCTTGATGTGGCGCAGTTTGGGGCGGTTCACCACTGCGTCGCACAGCGCGGAGCATGGGACGCTATCGCCCATCGTCACCCACCCCCCAGTCAGAGCTTCGCGTTGAAGTTATCTGCATGATGCCTGGGGGTCAGGGCGGGTCACCTCATCCCCTAGCCGCGCACCACACACACGCGCACACGCACACGCACCAGCTTGGTATATATCTGCTCGACCCGAGTGGCCGGGGGCAGACCGTGGGTGGCAGTAGGTCCGTGGTGTGTGCCCCTCTCTCTCTCTCTCTTCTCTCTCTCTCCCTCCCTCTCCCTCTTTTCCTCTCTCATTCTCTCTTTCTCTCTCTCTGCGCGAGACGTGTATCATCACAGCCGGTGCGAACCAAACCCGGCCCCGTGACGACTCCGCCGTTTTTTAGCGGTTTCCCAGTGCCGCTCTCTCAACTTGCCGACCCACCCGCAAAGGCTCAGGCCCTGTACAGTGTGAGTCGCGAGCGACGGCTTCTCTTGGGCTGGCGATACTCAGACACACACACACACACACACACACACACACACACACACACACACACACACACACACACACACACACGCACACACACACATACACACACACACACACCCCTCAGGGAGAACATCGACAGCTTTAACGGCAGCAGTGCAGATTTGAACGGGGTCAAGGTGCGTGCATGCGTGTGTGTGCGTGTGTGCGTGTGTGCGTGTGTGCGTGTGTGCGTGTGTGCGTATGTGCGTGTGTGCGTGTGCATGTGCATGCGTGTGCATGTGCATGCATGTGTTGTGCACGCGCGCGTGCACACGTGTGTGCGTGCTTGTGCGTGCGTGCACGCGTGTGTGTGCGCCCGGGAGTGCAACTCACCTCCGTTCCATTGGGTGGCACCCACACACGCACATCAGCGTTAACGTAAGCCAACCCGCAACCCGACCAAGTGCACTTTCGGGTTGAGATTGCCCGATTCTGGCTGGCGCTTTGGGTTGAGATTGCGCGAATTCCGGCCCGAAGAGTGTGGGAATCGTCATTTTCACACTGTTCCCGCCAAAATGCCTCTGTCGGGTTAAGATTGGCGGAATTAGCGTGAGGCCCGGGTTGAGCCGTCATTTTCCCAAGATCCTTAGCAGAACCACTCACGCACATGCACTCAAAACACACGCGCGTGCACACAAATAGGGCGCGGCAGTATACCGTATACGTGGGCCCGTATACCGTATAATACCGTATAATGTATATCGTACACAAGGGTATTCGTGTATACCCTTGATTCCTTGATCCTATTGAGACGGGAACGGTGGATTCGGATGACTCACATGCTGGGCATCACAAATCCACTCTTACAAGCATACTTTGCTATGTTTTTTGCTGGAGCCAATGGCGGCGGCGGGACTAGTAGTAGAACACAGGCGCACACCAACAATGTGTTGCTGTCACTACCTGGGTGGTATAGGGTGGATCTGGGGGCCCAGTGTCCTGTCTAGGTCCAGTGCGTGCGCGCGTGTGGGGGTTTACCCTCACCCCTACCAGGTAGCCAGCCAGTTTCCCACTGAAACTGAGTTTAAGGTGTCGGGCGCTAGCGCCGACACCGGTCTTATACATCATTACTGGTGTCACACAGACTGTAAGATCCATCATCATCATCATCATCATGTTTGGTTTATAGGAAACACAAAACTAGGTTTTTCTCACTGCATGGCAGCCGGAGCGTCCCTGCGTTCCATGCAACCACGATATTCTTCCCTCCACCCTATGCTGCATCCAAGCGTAGTTATGGATAGCCCTTGTCATTAGCTGTCCAGTGCAAGTCGAATTGTCAAAATCCATGCAGTTTCAAGGGAGTTGGAGCATTTACGCCTTTTACTTGTCTTCCAAAAAAAATGGTGTATACGGTACACATCCCGCCGTATACGTTATTTATACCGTCACGGTATACATACGGTATATACCGTATGCGTATACCGTGCCGCGCCCTACACACAAACACACACACACACACACACACACACACACACACGCGCGTGCACAAACATGCACACACACACACACACACACACGTGCGCACGCGCATGCACATAAAACACACGCGCATGCGCACAAACACAAACACGCACGCACGCACACACACACACTCACACTCACACACACACACACACACACACACACACACACGCGCATGCACACGCGCACGCGCACGCGCACGCACGCGCACGCACGCGCACACGCACGCACGTACGCGCACACGCGCACGCGCACGTGCACACACACACACGCACACACGCACACACGCAAGCACGCACGCGTGCACGCGCACACGCGCACACGCGCACACGCGCACACGCGCACACGCACACACGCACGCACGCACGCACGCACGCACGCACGCACGCACGCACGCGTGCACGCGCACACGCGCACACGCACACACGCACACACGCGCACACGCGCACGCGCGCACGCACGCACGCACACACGCGCACACGCGCACGCACGCACGCACACACACACACACGCACAAACGCGCCCCCAAAATACGCAATCGCACGTACACTGCGCTAACTCAGGTCTCTGATGGACCGTACAGTCAACGGCACGCACACACGACGAAGACGCGAGCGCAGTCGATGCCGCTGGCATCCTCTTCGGTGCAACTGCACCTGGGCCAGCACGAGGACAGGGTCTTCGTGACGACGAGCGCGGAGGTGTGCTTGGAGGAGACCCATCAACAGTAACAGTAACAGTAACAGTAACATTGGCTTTCCAGCGAAGACTACCTTATAGTCCTAGTACCACCGCCTATACCCAAGTCCAGGTCGGGCCCTAACAATGACTTGTGAGGGGCGGTAGCCACCAGCCGGCTGCCTGCCAACGTGTACTCCCAGAGCAAAAAGAAAGTACCCGTCATGCGGTCACAAAGAATGCCCCGTTCATCGTGCGCTGAGGAACTTGTGCCTGATCTCCACTGGGGGGGGGGTCTTCGTCAGTTTTTTTCAGTTTTTACATGTACGCGCCCGGAGGACCCCGGGGCGTGGGTAATGCTTAGACTAAAAGTCTAGGGGGGCTCAACTGGGAGAACCCGCAAGGCCACGCAGCGCGCCGGCCTACCATGCATGGGATCTAGGCCACCATGCGTCACGCCGATCGCCATGCATGCCTTGCATGCATGGGCCGCCGTGACACATCCCGCAGCGGTCGTGTGCGGCACCGAGCCCGTTGGTGCTGGCCGAGGGCATGCCAGAGGGGCTTCCTCAATTGTATTATAGAACAAGTGCATCTCCGCACGGGACTCTGGAATGTCGGCGGGTGGCGCACGCACGCCACACGCACGCACATACACACACACCACACGCACACACTAAATGTGCACCAACGCCCAATCGGGGACGTGCAGCCGTGCTGGTAGAGTGACATCAACACACGCACACACACACACGCACACACACACACACACTCACACACATACATACACATACACATACACACACACACACACACGCGCACACACACACTCACACACACACACACACACACACGCACCCATGGCATACACGCCGGCGCCATATCGGGGGACACGCTGCCCTCCGTGCCGGGTGCCACACACACACACACACACACACACACACACACACACACACACACACACACACACACACACACACACACACACACACACACACACACGCACACACATGCACACACACACACACGCGTGCGCACGCACATACATGCACACACACACACAAACACCCATGGCATACACACCTGCGCCATATCGGGGGCCACGCTCCCCTTCTTGCGGGGTGTCACAAGCACACAACGCACACGCACACGCTCACGCACTCCCGCAGGACATGCCCACTGGCGCCATATCAGGGGATGCGGTGCCTTGCTGGCGGGGCGCCAAACGAGTGCTGGTCAGGTCGGCCACGATGAGCGCAAAGGTGTGTCCCATTTCTGACATCAGTCTTGCACTATGCACCTCCACCGGGGACTCAGGGAGCCTAGGCAGGCCATCGACCCAAAGGTGTGTTCTGTGAAGGAGCGGGGGGAGGGGGGGGGGGCAACAGCCTTGTACCCTCTCCCCAACCCAACCCACACGCACACGCGGGTCAAATGCGCACTAATGCCCAGTCAGGGACAGAAACGCCCAATCAAGGGCAGCCGTTCCCGAGCGCCCCATTCCCCCTGTTCGCACACACCCATGGCATGAGCACAGCGCCTGATCGGGGCACTCATGCGCCCGGTCTAGGGACTACACTGATGATGGTGGATGTTACAATCGCGTGTGACGCACCTACCAGGCAGCATATTTGACCTTGCTCGGCGTATATCGCATAGTATACCGTAGTCTCGCTTTGCCTTACCGCCTAAATTAGTCCGAGAACGCCCCGCAAAGGCTTCGTAAACGTGAAATTAAGTCCGAAAACGCCCCGCAAAGGTAAAAAAAACCCGGCGGGATCCGAACCTGGATCCACGCTCTACAGGCCCCGCAAATAGCCGCCGCAAAGGCAGCGCAAAGACGAAATTAAGTCGCAAAACGCCCCGCACAGGCCTAAAATTCCAAATAAAGAGGGCCTTTAGTGGACCGGGAAGGCTAAGCGAGACTACGTTACTGCTCATTCTGGGTATGTGTAACCGCTTCTGAGAGACACAAGCCCACAAAAACATACACTTAAGGGTTTTAGGGTTTGGGTTTTTTTAACCCAAAGGCCTCCCCCAGTGAACCTCCCCCCAAGGCGGCCAAAAATCGGCCAAACTGCAAACCCTCAAGTTTTCGTATTTTTTTCTCGGCCGTGAGGAGGTCAAATGCAGCGCTCCCGACGTAATTCGCTTGCCGATATGTCCATATCGACCCCTTCGTTGTGGGAGACTGTGCGGTTGAGAGACGGCGACATGCGGGGCGTCGAGGTCATGTTTCACGACCATTTTCCAGCACCGTTTTTTTGAAACATGGCCTCGACGCCCCGCATTGCGCCGTCTCTCCACCGCACAGTCTCCCACGACGAAGGCGTCGATATGGACATATCGGCAAGCGAATTACTGCGCAAAGTCGCGCGGAGATTGCCTGCGCACGACGCCCAATGACGCTAATCTCGGGACGCCCCCAAACCGGGCGCATCGCCTCGCCACGCCCCACGGGGACCAGCCCCCCGTCAGGTACATGTTATGTGTGGTACGTATCAGTAGGAGGCGTCGCGAGTGGGCGGGAGGGGCGCGCAGAGTCGTTTGGCCATTGGATGGTTGCATGGGGTCGTGACAGATGCCGTCATGCGGCGGCCCACGACGCCTCCCACCACAGTTACATGGCATTCCAGCTAAGACAACACTAGTCCTAGTGCCACCGCCCTGTGAAGGACGATAGCCACCAGCCGGTTACCTGCCGTCTAGACTACCGCTCCCACCGGCTAGTTTAGACCCAAACAAGTCCCTGAGGGACATGTCTGGCAAGGAGCGTATAGGAAAGGACCGTCCTCCTCCTGGCCTTTGAGGCCAACCACGCCGGCTGTGCCGACTGGCGGCGCTGAAGCAGAAAAGTCCCCGCCTGGCATGGTGCATGGTTGTCCAACTCCATGCATGGGGCTCTGCCTGCGCCCCATGCGTCATGCATGGCCAGGTCCCACCCTCCAGGGGGGCCTGGGCAAACAGAGTCGTCATGGCAGGCTGCCTGAAGACTAATGCCGACGCCAGTCACCGGCAGACGAGTGCCCCCGAGGGTGAGCGCGGTGACAAACGCTGCGACCACACGCTATCGTAATGCATGCGTAGATCATGTGTATGAAAGGTTATCCCGCACGCGGGGAGCAGCGAACAAGGCCGTTTTGCGATTTTGGTGTGGCGAGTTTTTGGCTTAATTTTTTTTATACTTGAACTAAGCCCTCAACCCTGAACCCCAAACATAAACGCGCACACAGGACATGAAAGGATGGAGGATGGGCATGCACGCCCAGCTTGGGGACTCCACCCCGCTTGTGGACCCCATCATTGAGGATGCGCCGCCGGTTCAGAAAACAGGCAGGCAGCGCCGCATGTCACTGCCTCACGCGCCGGTGGTGACGCAGGAGATGGCGAAGGTGTGTGTGTGAGTGTGTGTGGTTGTGTGTGTGGTTACGTGTGTGTGTGTGTCTTTTCCCGCAATGGCATGCTGGAAGTATGTGTAGGTGCGCGCGGGTGCATGTTCCTGCCTGACGCACCCGTGGTCTCGCAACCAGTGATTCCCCTGCGAGCCGTATTCCGCTCTGAGCCGGATTTCCCACTTCCCAGAAAACCACCACACACTGTGGGAGAGGGCGTGGAGCGGTGCGTTGGAAAGCTCGTGCCGAGAGCAGCCCAACGGCATGCGTTGCATGAATGTCCGCCGTGTATTGCGCCTGGTATGAGCGGTCAAAGTTGCTGGAGCCGGCAAAAAAAAACGAATCACTCAAATCCTTCCCAGGAACCACTGCCCGCAGCAAGTGGCGTCGTCGTCGTCGAATGCATAACACAACGGGAGCGCCTACACCACTGATTTCCTTTTTAGGAATTTTAATTTATTCCTCCACAGCCGGATTTTGCTTTGACTGCGTTGACCGTCGACTTCCCGTTGATCGGTTGCCTTCATACATAGGTCATTTGAAACCTGTTGACGTGCTCTGTCTGGCGGGCTTGTCAGACTAACAATCCACTGGGTGGGTTGAGCTGTGTGCAAGGTCAAAGTACAGCCGGCATACAGCCAAATGGCTGTGTAGAGCCGAAAAGGAAATCACTGGCCTAGACCCTGAGTAAAAACACAAGACCCCAAAAGACTTCAGCCAGCGAGGCGCACACCAACCCCCCAGCACAAGCGGCAAACATGTGTGACGCCTTGGGTGATCGCGTGTGGGTGTGGGTGTGGGTGTGGGTGTGGGTGTGGGTGTGGGTGTGGGTGCGGGTGTGGGTGCTCACGCGATTTCTGTGCGCGCTCATGTGCACGACTTGCACTCAAAACGGCATGCATACGCATGAAATGCGTGCATGCATGCATGCATGCTCCTTTCCAAAAGCACGCGTCAATGCCGGACATGATGGCCTCGTTGCACGCGTGGACGCTCTCCTGCACACATGCCACGAGACATATACCCACGATGCGCATACGCTCGACACGGCGCGCACGCATGGGTGGCGCCTTGAAGCCATCGACATACCGTAGTCATGCTTAATTTCTTCGATTCGAACCCGGATCAACACTCTACAGGCCTGCAAAAAAACGCCGCAAAGGCAGCGCAAAGTCGAAATTAAGTCGAAAAATGCCCCGCAAAGGCCTAAAATTCTACATAGTGGACCCCTTTAGTGGACCCCTTTAGTGGACCCCCGCAAAGGCAAAGCGTGACTACGGAATCATTACACATGACACGGCATGCATACTGACGACACGCCACGCGCATGCATGCATGCATGCATGCATGCGTGCATGCTTCCTTTGCACGCACGCAGATGCTCGGCCTCGAGGGCATGATGATCTTGGTGCCTCAGGCGGATGGCTTGTATGACGAGGTGCGAGAGGCAGTGTTTTCCTTTTCAGGATTTTTTTTATGAATTCTTCCACAGCCGGATTTTGCTTTGACCGCGTTGACCATTGACCCCCCGTGGACGGTTTGTCCTCTTACATCAGTCATTTGAAAGCTCTTGACGAGCTCTGTCTGACGGGCTTGTCAGACTACCAATCTACTGAATGGCTCGAGCTGTGTTCGGGTCAAAGTACAACCAAAATACAGCCAAATGGCTGTGTAGAGCCGAAAAGGAATCCACTGGACGGCTCCTGGAAGAAAAAAACTAGTTCGTTACTCAATGAGCAGGGAGGGGGGGGTCGGGGTTTACCCTGAACCCTGAGGCCCACCAAGGCCCTCTTGGAGTGTGTCCCCAATCACGACCTCGAAGTTCCTTCTAGCCTAGAAGAAGGGTGGGGAGAGACTTTGACTGAAGCGTTCTCGACGTCGGAGACGCTAGCGACAACGACTGAACGTCCGCTGTGACTAGAAAAAAAAACTTCTTCCAGATTGACTGGGGAGGCGCTCCGGGAACTTCCAGCGCGACTAGAAAACCTAGAAGTTTTCCAGAAAACTTCTAAGAGTCCGAGTGGGAACCCACCCTTGGAGGGGGAAGGGGGGGGGGGGGGCTCGCCTTTCAGAGGCATCCCTACGCTGCGGCTGCCACCGCTGTCGCCACATCGCACACGGCCGTGACTCACTCCCCCCTCAAGTATGCAGACAGGTACGCGCCCCCGCAATGCAAAATATGTACCCCCCCCCCCCAACGCACTCTCTAGTATATACGCTTGCATGTGTGCTTCCTCACAGTGTCGAGTGGTCACTTGCTATTGACAAACACCCTCGTGCAGGCCTCCGGAACGCAATCCCCCCCCCCCCCTGCCCTGCTCAGAACGGCCCCTCGCACGCCCACCCATGGCGACGAGTGGTCCTCCTTTATTGACAAACACCCTCGTGCAGACCTCGTGCAGACCTCGAAAACGCAATCGCCCCCCCCCCCCCCGCTCAGGACGGCCCCTCGCACGCCCACCCGTGGCAGAGCGCGCCGTACAACGTCGTGTCAGCCGCGGCGTCCCGGCAGTCGGACGTCGGCGTCCCGCCTGTCCGGCGTCGCCAGTCGGATATGGGCTGCGTATCGCGCGACCCCGTCGGACGCTCCTCCCCGCCTCCGCCGCCTCCCCCGGCCAACCATCGACACCTGTCGCCCACCACACCGTCGGTCCGCGCCAGCTTTGTCGACGCACGCGCCGCGCCAGCGGCGCCAGCGGCGCCGGCCATGGCAGATGACGCTGCAACGAAGTACGTCACCTGGGCGTCACGCGGGGCGCCGGCCAATGCAGGTGACTTTGCAACGAAGCGCGTCTCCTCGGCGTCACGCGCGGCGCCGGCGACGTCGGCGCCGGCGGTGAACTCGGCGGCTTCGTTGCTGTCGGCGGCGGCGGCGCCGGCGGTGATTTCGACGACCATGGCGTCGGCGATGTCGGCGAGCGCCGCGAAAGCCGCCGTGACAGTGGTTGACCGCGGCAACGGCAGGGCGCTGGCGCTGATCAAGTCGACGGACTCAGCGCAGGTGAAGCAGGTCTTGGTGGGGGTAAGGGAGGGGTGAGGGGTGGGGTAGGGGGACGTCACGACCCTCCCAAAATCCCAACGCCTGATCCGCGTCATGGAATGTGGTCATAACGCCTGAGACGGTCCGGGGTGCGCCTCAGGCGGTGGTGGGCGCCTGAGGCGGTCAGGGTGGCACCTGAGGCGGTTTGGATAACGCCTGAGGCGACGCCTGAGGCGATCAGGGGTGCGCCTCAGGTGCCTGATCCGCGCCATGGAATGGGATGCCTCAGGCGCCGCCTCAGGCGTTGTGAATGTGGTAGGGCGAGGTTATGTTTCCCCAGGCAGTTCGCTGAGCACCCATCCACAAGGTTGGTGGTGGATTTCACAGTCTGTGTGTGACACCAGTAACGATGTATACGACCTGTGTCGACGCTAGCGCCCGGCACCTAAAACTCAGTTTCAGGACGACACTGGCTGGCTACCTGGTAGGGGCGAGAGTAAACCCCCACATGCGCGCACGCACTGGACCTAGACAGGGCACGAGGCCCCAAGATCCACCCTATATCCACCCAAGTAGTGACAGCAACGCATTCCTCCGGGGAGGTAGTTGTGCACCTTGAGGCTACCGTAGTGCCGCTTTGCCTTGCCGATTAAATACTTCGGAAAACGTCGCGGCAAGGTCGATTTCTAAAAATTATTGACGAAAAAGAAAAAACCCGCCAAAAGTGACGTCAAAACAGGGAAATTCCTCAAAAAAATCCCGCGGTAAGGCACTCGAGTTCTAAACAATTAACCCCTTGATAAAAGTGGTGGCAAGGCAAAGCGGTACTCCGGAATGTTCCTCCAGGGTTTGCTTAACACCCATCCATCCACTCTCCAGTGATTTCCTTTTCATGAGTTTTAATTAATGATTCCACAGCCGGACTTTGCTTTGACCGCGTTGACCGTTGACCTTCCGTTGAACGTTTGTCCTTATACATAGGTTATTTGAAAGCTGTTGCTGTGCTCTGTCTGGCGGGCTTGTCAGACTTACAATCCACTGCATGGGTTGAGCTGTGTGCAGGGTCAAAGTACAGGTGGAATACAGCCAAATGGCTGCGGACAGCCGAAAAGGAAACCACTGCCACTCTCCCACCCTTTGCCCATCCACTCCCACCCTTCGCCGTAGTTCCACACCTTGCCGTGGTTTCGCACCAGTGTTTCCGTTAGCCAACCCAACGAAGTGCACTTTCGGGTTGAGATTGCCCGATTCGGGCTGGCAAGTCGGGTTGAGATTGCGCGAATGTCGACCCAAAAAGTGTGGAAATTGTCATTTTTACACCTTTCCCGCAAAAATTGCCTCTTTCGGGTGAAGATTGGTGGAATGAGCGTGGGGCCCGGGTTGAGCCGTCATTTCCCCAAGATCCTTGGCGGAACCACTGATCCACTCCAGCCCTTTGCCGTAGTTCCACACCTTGCAAACAAACACACACAGGTTGGCAACGGAATTCAGCTGCCGGCTGCCAAGGCGCTCGCGGTCGTCATGGCCAGCAACTCAGCGCAGGTATGGTGCTGATGATCAGTGCTTCCGTTAGCCAACCCACGACCCGCCGAAGTACACTTTCAAGTTGAGATTGGACGATTCGGGCTCGCGCGTCGGGTTGAGATTGCGCGAATTTCGACCCGGAAAAGTGTGAAATCGGCATTTTCACACATTTCCTTGCGCCAAAATTCGCCTCACTCAGGTTGAGGTTGGAAAAATGAGCGTGAGGCCCGGTTCGAGCCATCATTTTTTCAACATCCTTAACGGAACCACTGGCGATGATGTTGGATTTTACAGTCTACAGTCTTATGTTGAGTAAGACCTGTGTCGGCGCTAGGCCCAACCCCCGAATCTCAAATGGGTGCACCGTGGCCGTGGAACGCGGGTGACCCTCGTGGGGAATGCGTTTCCAAAGCAGGGAGAGTGGCCCACCGCGGTGTGAGTGGCCAGGCGCAGCGCGGTGTAGTGCAAGGGCGGTGCGATAAGACGATCGATGTATAGAGTGCACGTGCACGCGAGCGGGTGACCCTCGCGGGGAATGCGTTTCCAAAGCAGGGAGAGTGGCCCACCGCGGTGTGAGTGGCCAGGCGCAGCGCGGTGTAGTGCAAGGGCGGTGCGACAAGACGATCGATGTATAGAGTGCACGTGCACGCGAGCGCGAGCGGGTGACCCTCGTGGGGAATGCGTTTCCAAAGCAGGGAGAGTGGCCCACCGCGGTGTGAGTGGCCAGGCGCAGCGCGGTGTAGTGCAAGGGCGGTGCGATAAGACGATCGATGTATAAGGTGCACGTGCACGCGAGCGCGAGCGGGTGACCCTCGCGGGGAATGCGTTTCCAAAGCAGGGAGAGTGGCCCACCGCGGTGTGAGTGGCCAGGCGCAGCGCGGTGTAGTGCAAGGGCGGTGCGACAAGACGATCGATGTATAGAGTGCACGTGCACGCGAGCGCGAGCGGGTGACCCTCGTGGGGAATGCGTTTCCAAAGCAGGGAGAGTGGCCCACCGCGGTGTGAGTGGCCAGGCGCAGCGCGGTGTAGTGCAAGGGCGGTGCGACAAGACGATCGATGTATAGAGTGCACGTGCACGCGAGCGCGAGCGGGTGACCCTCGTGGGGAATGCGTTTCCAAAGCAGGGAGAGTGGCCCACCGCGGTGTGAGTGGCCAGGCGCAGCGCGGTGTAGTGCAAGGGCGGTGTGATAAGACGATCGATGTGTAGAGTGCACGTGCACGCGAGCGCGAGCGGGTGACCCTCGTGAGGAATGCGTTTCCAAAGCAGGGAGAGTGGCCCACCGCGGTGTGAGTGGCCAGGCGCAGCGCGGTGTAGTGCAATGGCGGTGCGACAAGACGATCGATGTATAGAGTGCACGTGCACGCGAGCGCGAGCGGGTGACCCTCGTGGGGAATGCGTTTCCAAAGCAGGGAGATTGGCCCACCGCGGTGTGCGTGGCCAGGCGCAGCACGGTGTAGTGCAGGGGCGGTGCGATGTGACGATCGATGTGTAGAGTGCACGTGCACGCGAGCTCGCCGCTGCCACATACCGCATACCCGATCTAGATGAACAGATGCGGGAGTTTATGAATCCTCGGCCAGGCCATGAGAACCCCAGGTTCTGGTGAAAGAAGGCTGACTTCCTCGTCGCCTGTTTTGAGACACGCACCGCTTGCACAGCAATCATGATGGCAGATGTCATGCTAGGGGTCTAATTTTGACAGCTGCCGGACTCTTTCCTAGGGTCTAATGCGCCATCAAAGGCGTCCGACGGTTGCACGGTTACACACACACACAGGTGCAGGTGTCCAACTTGCCAGTGAGCCGCGACTCGTCGCGTTTGTTGCCCGAGCTGCGCCACAGGAACTCGTCTCTACCGGACGCGCACGCAAACGCGTCTCCGCACCACATACCAGACGCGCTCAACCAGGTGGGGGGTTCTAGTGACAGTTGCATCAGCTTTCCGGTAGAGCCGTCACGGCGTGAGTAATGCTACCCTCTCGTCCTAGAGCCTCCGCCCTAAACCCAAGTCCAGTTCTGGCCCTAACAAGCGCTTGTGAGGGGGCGCCCAGGACCATTAACTATCGACCCCAAACCCCGAACCAGATTCTCGCGAAGGTGGACGACTGGGGGTTCAACACGTTCGAGCTGCAAGACGTGACGGAAGGCCACGCGCTGAGCGTGCTGGCGTTTGCGCTCATCAAGCGACTGTCCGCGTTCAAGAGCTTTGCGATCAGCGAGGCGCGGCTCGCGCGCTACCTTCTCACGATCGAGGCTGGTTACGAGGTGCGCCGCCGTCACCATGTCGCTGCTACCGTCCATTGGGCACCCCCTCGTGGCGCTTAAGACGCGTGCATGCACGTGGCCTGGCAGCAACAGTAACAGCAACAGTAGCAGTAACAGTAACAGTAACATTAACAGTACCAGTAACAGTAACAGTAACAGTAACAGTAGCAGTAACAGTAACAGAAACAGTAACAGTAACAGTACCATAACAGTAACAGTAACAGCAGCAGTAACAGTAACAGTAACAGTAACAGTACCATAACAGTACCAGCAACAGTAACAGTAACAGTAACAGTAACAATAACAGTAACAGTAACAGTAACAGTAGCAGTAACAGTAACAGTAGCAGTAACAGTAACAGTAACAGTAACAGTACCATAACAGTAACAGTAGCAGTAACAGTAACAGTAACAGTACCGTAACAGTAACCAGTAACAGGAGCTGTAACAGTACCTGTAACAGTACCAGTAGCAGTAACAGTAACAGTAACAGTACCAGTACCAGTAACAGTACCATAACAGTACCACAACAGTACCAGTAACAGTACCAGCAACAGTACCAGTAACAGTACCATAACAGTACCATAACAGTAACAGTAACAGTAACAGTAACAGTAACAGTAGCAGTAGCAGTAGCAGTAACAGTAACAGTAACAGTAACAGTAACAGTAGCAGTAGCAGTAGCAGTAACAGTAACAGTAACAGTAACAGTACCGTAACAGTAACCAGTAACAGGAGCTGTAACAGTACCTGTAACAGTACCAGTAGCAGTAACAGTAACAGTAACAGTACCAGTAACAGTACCATAACAGTTACAGTTACAGTAACAGTAACAGTACCATAACAGTACCACAACAGTACCAGTAACAGTACCATAACAGCAGCAGTAACAGTAGCAGTAACAGTACCAGTACCAGTACCAGTACCAGTAATAGTACCAGTAACAGTACAAGTAACAGTACCAGTAACAGTACCATAACAGTACCAGTACCAGTACCAGTAACAGTACCAGTACCATAACAGTACCATAACAGTAACAGTACCAATAACAGTAACAGTAGCAGTACCAGTAACAATACCATAACAGTACCAGTACCAGTAACAGTACCAGTAACAGTACCGTAACAGTACCAGGACCAGGACCAGGACCAGGACTAGTACCAGTAACAGTACCAGCACCAGTAACAGTACCAATAACAGTAACAGTATCAGTACCAGTACCAGTACCATAATAGTACCAGTAACAGCACCATTTCAGTAACAGTAACAGTAAGAATACCACAACAGTAGCAGTAACAGTAGCAGTACCAGTAACAGTAACAGTACCAGTAACAGTACCATAACAGTAACAGTAACAGTAACAGTACCATAACAGTGCCATAACAGTAGCAGTAACAGTAACAGTAGCAGTAACAGTAACAGTAGCAGTAACAGTACCAGTAACAGTAACAGTTTCAGTACCAGTAACAGTACCAATAACAGTAACAGTAGCAGTACCAGTACCAGTACCATAACAGTACCAGTAGCAGTACCATAACAGATACAGTTACAGTTACATCGGCTTTCCAGCAAAGACTACCTCTAGTCCTAGTACCACCGCCTAGACCCAAGTCCAGTTCTGGCCCTAACAATTACTTGTGAGGGGCGGTAGCCACCAGCCGGCTGCCTGCCAACGTGTAGTCCCAGAGCAAAAAGGAGAGCTATTGTGCGACGCCTCCAAAATATGTCCTAACTGCTTCTAGGGGATAGGGGGTCAAGTGGCGCTTGCCAATCTACTTGACCGCCGTGGTGGAGGGGCCGGCGCCTGAGGGGCAGCCGGACCGTACACCACGGCTCTCCGCCCGACCCTATCCTGCGCACGCTCAAACGCCGTGTCCGAACGACACGCCAGCCCCCTCTGGCATCATGTCTAGCGCCTTTTTCACTACGTGGTCAATAAAAACATTGAACAACACAGGAGCAATGACGCACCCCTGTCGCACACCAGACGACACAGGGAGTTCGTGCCCGATTTTCCCAGCCCGATATAACAGTAACAGTACCATACCAGTACCTACAGCTACAGCTACAGCTACAGAAAAGCTACAGCAAAGACTACCTTGGCACCCTCATATAACATATAACCCGACCTGCCGATCATTGTGACAATATAACAGATAAGCCGAGTATTGTAACAATATAACATAACATATACAGCCGAGCATTGTAGCAATATAACATACAACCCGAGCTGCCAACTGACATTATGAGTCCTTGTCACGCAGTGTGGATGCGCACGCCTCGGCATGCACGCACCACCACCACCAAACACGCAGGCACGCGCACAGGGCAACACGAACGGCCACGGCCAAACGCATGCGGCCAACGGTGGTACGCTCCATGCATGCACACACACACACACACACACACACACACACACACACACACACACACACACACAAAACACACTCACACACACACTCGCACACACACAAAACCACACACACAAACGCACTCACACAGGACAAGAACTACCACAGCGTGACGCACGCTGCCGACGTGTTGCAATCCGTGCACGCGCTGTGCACGCGCGGGGGCGTGTGGGCGTCGATCGAGGCGACTGAGCCTGCACAGCTGGCAATGTGGGTGTGCTCCATGTGCATTTTTGTGTGCGTATCTGTCGGGAATGGGCTCACCGCCGTTCCAGGAGTGTTCACATGCACTGTCTTACTCCTCAGACCACTACTCTCATACTGTGGAAGCCACACGGTCCGCGCTACTCTGCGGTACTATGGCTGTCCCTTCAGCTTCCTCACAGCACATCAGTGTGTTCCCCACAGTATCACGTGTGCGTTGATCAGTGATTTTGTTTTGGGCTCCTGGGAGCCACTGGGAGCCATTTGGCTACTATGGATCCCATCAGATAGAGCTCAACCGACCAAGTTGCTTGATGGTCTGATGATCCTGTCAGATAGATCTCGTCAAGAGCTTGACAATTACCTACATTTGATGGTCAACAGTCAACGTTAAGGCAGCGGTCAAGGCGGTCAACGGGACGTTGGTCCGCGCGCCGGCTCCCAGACAATAACTGAAAAGGCTGAAAACAAAATCACTGGCGTCGGTCGATGCAACGTTGAGCCACATTGGCCACATTGGCGTTGTGGGTATTGCGGGGTTTGGGGCTGAGGTCCGCTCTGTGATGTTGCACTCATCAACGTTTAAACACAACCAACTTGAATGCCCCCCTCCCCCCCTCCACCCCCATCCACCCCCTCGTCCCAGCCTGCCCAATTGTCGGTCCGTGCCCCCTGCGTACTGGTCCCTCAGGTTTGGCTTTCTTGAGGAGGAGTCACACCCCTGCCAGTGAATTGGGCAAGCTGCCCAATCATTCAGCTGCCCGGCAGCTGCCCGATAGCTGCCCCCCCCCCTCAAACGCGCACACACCTGCTGGCGGGTCCGCGTAGGTGCCACTTAATTGGGCAAGCTGCCCAATTGTTTAGCTGCCCGACAGCTGCCCGATAGCTGCCCGATAGCTGCCCGATAGCTGCGACACATAGCTGCCCGCTAGCTGCCACACATGCCCCCTTCAAACGCGCACGCACCTGCTGGCGGGTCCGCGCAGGTACCTCGCTGCCGCCGTGCACGACTACCAACACCGCCACGTCACCAACGACTTCCTCATCAAGACCGCCGACGAGCTCGCGATTCGGTACAACGACCGCACGCCGATGGAAAACCACCACATTGCGGCCGCGTGGCAGGAGGTGCGTGCGCTTGTGTACCGTAGTACCGCTTTGCCTTGCCGATTAAATAACTCGGAAAACGTCGCGGCAAGGTCGATTTCTAAAAATACTGCCGAAAAAGTCACGCCAAAAGTGACGTCAAAACGGGTAAAATGGGGAACAATCCCGCGGCACAGCACCAAAATTCTAAACAATTACAAGTAACAAGTAACACGGGGTTTCCAGCTAAGCAGGCTACTCTTCTACTAGAGACACCCGCCGATACTCCAGCACACTTAAGTACCAGAGTACCGCCGGCTCCCGGCCGATAGACTACCGCTCCCGCCGGCTAGACTACCCCAAACAGCGGTCTCTGAGAGACATGTCTGGCAAGGAGCATATAGGAGAGGACCTTCCTCAGGGTCACAGTAGTGGCCTTGTGGCCAGTCAAGCCGGCAGAGCCGACTGGCGCTGACTGGAACGGTCCCCGCCTGGCAGTGCATGGCTGTCCAGCTCTCGTTTGCATGGGGCTCAGCCGGCGCCCCATGCCTCATGCATGGCCAGGTCCCACCCTCCAGGGGTGCATGGACGACAGAGTTGTCATGGAGGCTGCCTGAAGACCTTCCAACGCCAGTCACCGGCAGACGAGCGACCCCGAGGATGAGCGCGGTGACGAACGCTGCGATTGGTGAAGCGGATTTACTCTGTGTTGCCTCGGCGGTCGCCACCGCTGAAGCCGTGATGGTAGCCCGCCTCCACGGGCAGCCATCTTGACCAATGTCCAGCATGCATTGACGGGCGCCAGCTCCTCCGCTCGTCGATCAACTCGTCGAGATCGGTGCCGCATGGCGTCCTGCATGGGGGGAGGATAAGGGCCGTCTCCCAGCACGGGCCGCGGCAGCGCCGCGGCTACTCGCCAAGCCATGGCAGCGCCGGGCAAGCCGCTCCTGAAGTGTTCCACCGAGGGGCAGTCTAGCAGGAGCCGGGCCAGTCGTATTTTACCCCGCTCGTCAGCGGCACGGAGATCCTCGTCACCAGCAGCGCCGCATTGCTGGGTCCAGGGCTCGGCGACGAGAACGCGCCTCCGTTAATCGAGCCCCAAACCTAAACAATCAACCCGTGTATAAAAGTGGCGGCAAGGCAAAGCGGTACTACGGTATGTGCCTGATGATAGATTTTACAGTCTCCTCCAGAGAAGATTCACACACAGATGTGTGTGACACCAGATTTTGTGTGTGACCAGATTCGGTGTGGGGCACCAGATTTTACAGTCTTCTCTGTGTGTGACACCAGTAACGATGTATAAGACCTGTGTCGGCGCTAGCGCCCGACACCTGAAACTCAGTTTCAGGATGAAACTGGCTGGCTACCTGGCAGGGGAGAGTTAACCCCCACATGCGCGCACGCACTGGACCTAGACAGGGCACTAGGCCCCCAGATGCGCCCCATACCACCCAGGTAGTGACAGCAACGCATTCTTCCGGGGAGGTAGGTGTGCACCTTATTTATACCATGTGACTGTGCAGGCCGCAGGTATGCCTTATGCTAGTCCCCGCCGCCGCCGTGTCTATTTCTTTATTGGGTGTTGGGTTGCACGCGCCCTCAGGCTCATGACCACGCTCCCCCCTACCCCCCTCCATGCGACAGCTGATGCGCGACAAGTGATTTTTTTATTATTATTTCACAGCCGGATTTTGCTTTGACCGCGTTGAATGTTGCCCCCCCGTTGACCGCTTGCCCTCATGTGTAGTTCATTTGAAGGCTCTTGGCAAGCTCTGTCTGGCGGGCTTGCCAGAATTACAGTCCACGGGATGGGTTGAGCTGTGTGCAAGGTCAAAGTATAGCCGGCATACAGCCAAATGGCTGTGTACAGCCGAAAAGGAAATCACTGGTTGCAAGCGCCTTCATGCTCATGATCAAGCCCCCCCTTGACCCCCCCCCCCCCCCCCCCCCATTTGCTGCGACCTGCACAACTTCCTCGCGTGCCTGCCACCCAAGCCCTGAACCCCCTTCCAACCTCCCCGCAACCTCCCCGCAACCTCCCTGCAACCTCCCTGCTTCCAACTGCTCCCAACTGCCTCCAACTGCTTCCAACTGCTTCCAACTGCTCCCAACTGCTTCCAACTGCTTCCAACTGCTTCCAACTGCTCCCAACTACTTCCAACCGCTTCCAACATCTCCCTCCCATAGCTGATGTACGACCGAAACAACTTCCTCGTGCGCGCGCCGCTCCACGTCGTCGCTGCCGTGCGCGAAATCATGATCGCGATGGTTCTGTCGACCGAGATGAAGCAGCACTTTGCGTTCGCGGCAATGTTCCACACAAAGGTGTGTGTGGGGGGGATTGTGAGGGAGTGTGGGAGTGTGGGAGAGCGTGTGCGCGAAATCATGATCGCGATGGTTCTGTCGACCAAGATGAAGCAGCACTTTGCGTTCGCGGCAATGTCCACACAAAGGTGGTGGGGGGGAGGAGTGCGAGGGAGTGTGGGAGTGTGGGAGAGCGTGTGTGTGTGGGAGAGGGAGAATGTTCCACACAAAGATGGGAGGGGAGGAGTGTGAAGGAGACGTAGTGTGGGAGATCGTGTGCGTGAGGGACAGGGAGTGTGGGAGAGCGTGTTTGTGAGGGAGAGGGAGTGTGGGAGCGCGTGTTTGTGAGGGTATGAGCGCAATGATTGTGTCGACCGAGATGGAGGAGCATCGCGCGCATCAGCTGCGCTAGGCGTCGATGCTCCACACAAAGGTGGGAGGGTGTGCGGGGAGGAGGGTGGGGGAGAGGGCGTATGGGAGGGAGGGGAGTGTGCGAGGTGTGCATGAATGCGTGCATGCGTGCGTGACCATGCGGGCCCGAGCGTGCGTGCGCGTGCGTGCGTGCGTGCGTGTTGCTGTTCACACGCCTCGAGTGCCTCGCCTGCAAACACGCCTCCCCCCCCCCCCACACACACCAACATATCACCCGAGCGTGTGTGCGCGTGCGTGCATGCGTGCGTGTTGCTATTCACACGCCTGGAGTGCCTCGCCTGCACACACGCCTCCCCCCCCCCACACACACACCAACACATCACCCGAGCGTGCGTGCGCGTGCGTGCATGTGTGCGTGTTGCTGTTCACACGCCTGGAGTGCCTCGCCTGCACACACGCCTCCCCCCCCCCACACACACACCAACACATCACCCGAGCGTGCGTGCGCGTGCGTGCATGTGTGCGTGTTGCTGTTCACACGCCTTGCGTGCCTCGCCTGCACACACGCCTCCCCCCCACACACACACACCAACACATCACCCGAGCGTGCGTGCGCGTGCGTGCGTGCATGTGTGCGTGTTGCTGTTCACACGCCTTGCGTGCCTCGCCTGCACACACGCCTCCCCCCCACACACACACACCAACACATCACCCGAGCGTGCGTGCGCGTGCGTGCGTGCATGTGTGCGTGTTGCTGTTCACACGCCTTGCGTGCCTCGCCTGCACACACGCCCCCCCCCCCCACACACACCAACACATCACCCAAGCGTGCATGCTCGTGCGTGCATGTGTGCGTGTTGCTGTTCACACGCCTTGATTGGCTCGCCTGCACACACGCCTGCCACCCACCCACCCACCCACCCACACCAACACATCACCCGAGCGTGCATGCGCGTGCGTGCATGTGTGCGTGTTGCTGTTCACACGCCTTGCGTGCCTCGCCTGCACACACGCCCCCCCCCCCCACACACCAACACATCACCCGAGCGTGCGTGCGTGCGCGTGCGTGCATGTGTGCGTGTTGCTGTTCACACACCTGGAGTGCCTCGCCTGCACACACGCCCCCCCCCACACACACGCACACCAACACATCACCCGAGCGTGCGTGCGCGTGCGTGCATGTGTGCGTGTTGCTGTTCACACGCCTTGCGTGCCTCGCCTGCACACACGCCTGCCCCCCCCAAACACACACACACACACACACCCCAACACATCACCCATTCCACATTGTGTACAGGCCGAGTCTCTTGAGTCTCTGACATCGCTCAGCAGCTCCGACGCAGCGCGCTCTGGTGAGTGCGGAGGGGAAGTGGTCTACTTTTGTAGCTTGACCTTTTTGGTGGGCCTCGTGCCTGCTCTTTCAAGTCCCGCTGGAGCTTTGGAACCGAACGTGTGACAACCGGCAGTGGATTGTAAAACTCTCATCAAAAAAAAGCAGTGGTCCCTGGGAAGGATTAAAGTAATTAGTGTTTCCCCGGCTCGAGCAGCTTTGACTGCTCACACCAGGCGCAATACATAGCGGGTGTCCACGCGGCGCGTGCCGCTGTGCTGCTCTCGGCAAGAGCTTTCCAACGCACCCCTCCGCGTTCTCTCCCACCAAGTGTGGGGTGTTTTCTGGGAAATGGGAAATCCGGCTGCGAGCGGTATACGGCTTGCAGGGGGACCACTGCAAAGATGGCGATGCAATGGGGCTCTGGCTTGTCCTTTTGCTTGTGCGGGGTCTCACGCTGCATTGCTGATGAGGTAGTGATTCCCCTGCGAGCCGTATACCGCTCGGGGCCGGATCTCCCATTTCACAGAGAACCAATCCACACTTGGTGGGTGAGGGCGTTGAGCGGTGCGTTGGAAAGCTGTTGCCGACAGCAGCACAACGTCATGCGTTGCGTGGACACCCGCTGTGTATTGTGCCTGGTGTGAGCGGTCAAAGTTGCTGGAGCCGGCAAAAAAACTAATTACTAAAATCCTTCACAGGGACCACTGTGATGAGGCCCACTAAAGCATGCCTCGGGTGGGTGGGGGCTGTGATTTTTTTCCCCCCAGCAATTTTCACAGCAATTTTGGGCGACAGATGATGGAACTCAAGGGACGAAGCTGCGTTGGTAATGCCTCAATACACACCCACAACGATGCTCCTGGCACCAGTGATCTCCTTTTCGGCTCTGCACAGCCACTTGGGTGTGTTCCGGCTGTACTTTGATGTTGAACACAGCTCAATACATTCAGTGGATTGGAAGCCTGACAAGCCTGCCAGACAGAGCTCATCAAGAGCGTTCAAATGACCTAAGTATGAGGGCAAACAGTCAACGGGAGGTCGATGGTCAACGTGGTCAAATTCCGGCTGCGGAATAATTACCGTTAACTCCATTACTGTACGTGCGGTTTGCCTTTGCGTATCGTTTTGACCCCCCCCGCAAAGATGTGCGCAACAGCCGAAAATAACTCGTCGGACCCCCCCCGCAGTAGGGGGTCCGATTATCCGGCAGTGGAGCCGATCGGCTCGCCTCGGTTTGAAGCCGATCGGCTCGCCTCGGATCCGATCGGCTTCAAAACCTTCGCAAAGCGTCCATTCCAGCCACAACACGTCGTCCTTGCCACGATGACGAGCCCTGCTACTAGTGCAGCCTGTGGCATACACGCATGCCCTCGCTCCCCATGCAGAATGTGCCATGCGCCCATGCAACATCTGCAACATCTCCCCCCCACACACACACACATATGAGAGCCCAAACTCCTGAACACAGCTCTGCCTCTGACACTGAGTAGTGCTCTGGAGCACTGGCACTGCCACTGAGAAGCTTCCTGACTGCCACTTGTCTCACAGCGCGCGCGCGCCGCGTGTTTTGTACAGCCCTCCACCCCCACACACCTGTGCCTATTGACAATGTTGACCTAGAGAGGTGCCATTGGGGCTGTTAGAGCTGTTGTAACACGCTGGATATTTTTCAGGAGCGTTCAAGCATCAGAAGGACCAGAACGGGTGATGATGTGACCATGCGCAGTCCAGCGAAATAAATGCTCAAAGGCCCCACTGCTGAATAAACAATTCATTCAAGGCCCGCAATTGGATTAAACAATTATAATTTCGTCCAAGTCGTCAATCAGAACACCAGAGTGGCTACGTTCAACGTGCGGACATGTCCTGCAGAGGACGAGGGACTGGTCAAACTGGCGAGTCTGGTGCAAGATTGCGCCAAGCTTAGCGTCGGTGTTGCAGCGCTTCAGGAGCTGCGCAGGACCGGCTCCGGGGAGGCGCAAGTGGCTACGGGCGACACGTCGTGGACGCTGCTATGGTCGGGTGGGGAGCACCGGCAGCGTGGGGTGGGCTTGCTGTTGTCCCCTGCATGGGCATCGGCACTCGTCTCCTGGGAGGCGGTGTCCGACCGCCTCATCCAGGCCCGCTTTGCAGCGGACCGTGGGCAGATGATCACCATCGTCAGCGCCTACAGTCCAACGGAGGCGGCGAGCGACGAGGAGGCTGGCGACTTCTACCTTCGAGTAGCGGCGCTCGCGGACAAGGCCAACGACAAGCGCGATCTGCTCATCGTGGCAGGTGATTTCAATGCAGCAGTGGGGAGGGATTCGGTGTCCGACCACGAATGCGTTGGCAAGCACCTGCCCCTCACGGAGCCAGCGGTGGCCAGCAGGAACGGTCGCCTGCTCCTTGACACTGCCACTGCTTGCAGCCTGCGCGCTGCCAACACTCTCTACCCCCACAGGCCTGAGCACCAGTACACCCACATCAGCCCCATGGCTGTTGCACAGAGCAGACGGCATGCATGCTCTGTGCGCCGCCTGCACAGCGTCAAGGACTACATCCTGGTCGCGCGCCGCCGCATGCATGCGGTGACAGACTGTAGGGTGCGTAGGAGCCCAACCTGGGACAGCGATCACTGCATGGTGGTACTGTCCATGCGCCTCCGCATGCGAGCCTCCCGCCATGCAGGCGGCTCTCAGCGGCGCGCATGGGACTCTTCACAACTGCGGCGCCCGGCTGTCCGTCGTGAGTTCAACCTCCAGCTGTCCGATCGCTTTGGGCTGCTGGAGGCCGTGCCGCCCGAGGGCGCTGATGCCCAGGCGGAGTACGACGCGATGGCTGCTGCCATTCGCGAGGTGGCCACCAACCACCTCGCTCCACGCGGCAGCCGCCGGCGGCGCGGCTGGCAGTTCACTCTGTCGCAGCGCACCCTCCGGCTCATGGACGCCCGGCAGCGCGCGCACACGGCATGGCTCAGGAGCAAGTCTGCTGCTGCCAAACGAGAGCGCAACCGCGCCAACCGCGCGGCCGACGCAGCTGTGCAGAGAGACAGGGAGAGGTGGATCGGCCAGCAGGTGGCGGAGGCGCAAGACATACTACGCAAGAAGAATCTGCGCCAGTTTGCGCGCGCGTGCGACAGGCTGGCGGGCCGCAGCCGCAGCCATCAGATCCCACCTGCCATGCGGGACGTCTCGGGCGCGCTGCACAGCGGTCCAGACGGGGTGCTGAAGGCCATGACAGAGTCATTCGACAAGCTATATGGCGGGGAGACCAAGCTCAGCGACGAGACCCTGAACCAGCTGGAGAACGATGTAGCGGCGTTTGAGCTCACACGCGCCACAGAGGTGGACGAGGCGCACGGGCGCCCCCCTGACCTGGCTGAGACGGAGGCGTGTGTGCGAGCGTTGCGCTCGGCCGCCGCTCCGGGCGGTGACCAGCTGGACGCCATGCTGTTGCGGTGCCCACCTGCCATCGCATGGCTCCACCGGGTCATCATCGCCGTATGGCGGTCGGGGAGAGCCCCGAGGGAATGGAAAACTGCTATTATCACACCGTTATATAAGGGGAAGGGTCCGCGTGACTCCCCTGGTAACTACCGCGGTATAAGCCTTCTCTCTATTGCCGGGAAAGTGTACGCTGCCATACTTCTGCACCGCGTCTCCACGCAGGTTGATGGTCAGTTGCATGAGGCTCAGTGTGGTTTCAGAAAAAGCAGAGGCACTGTTGATGCGATTTTTACTCTGCGCTCGCTGAGCGCGGCACATGCCGAGTACAAACAATGCATGGCTGTGGCATTTGTCGACTATTCTAAAGCTTACGATTGCATAAACCGTGCGGCACTGTGGAGAGTCCTTAGATTATATAGTGTTCATCCGCACATTATTGATCTGTTGGAGGATCTTCACACCAACACCGCAGCTGCCGTGCGGCTGGCTGGGAAAATCGGGCACGAATTCCCCGTGTCGTCTGGTGTGCGACAGGGGTGCGTCATTGCTCCTGTGTTGTTCAATGTTTTTATTGACCACATAGTGAAAAAGGCGCTAGACATGATGCCAGAGGGGGCTGGCGTGTCAGTCGTGACCCGAGCCGGCGGCTCTGTGTTGTCGTCGTCGGTTGAGCGCATAGTAATGCTGATGTATGCCGACGATTTATGTTTGTTCTCGCATGACCCAGCTCAGTTGGCGCTTATGCTGAAAATCCTTGACAAAGTGTCCTCTAGCTTTGGCATGCAAATCAACGCCGCCAAGACAGAAGTGATGATTTTGCCAGCAGATTTTGACGCGGATCTGCCCACGTTTGCGCTGACTGGTGGTGAAGTGAAGACCGTCTCTGCATTTAAGTATCTAGGGAGTTGGATAACCCAGAGTGGTGGTGTGGAAAAGGAGATCGGTGTGCGTGTCGGTCGCGCGCTGGGCGTGTTTGCGTCTTTTGATAAGATTTGGGCCAGCAAGAAGATGCAAGTGCAGTCTAAGATGCGGGTTTACAACACTTTCGTGCTGCCCCACTTTCTGTACGGCTGCGAAACATGGGCCCCTACTAAAACACAACTGACTCGATTGGAGGTTGCCCACTCTAACTGCCTTCGTCGCATTCTGGGTGTGCGCCTGGTCGACCGGCACAGATTAACTTATATTCGGCAGGCGTGCGACACTGAGCCAATTGAGAGCCTTGTGGCAAAGCGATCAATGCAGTGGCTAGGCCATGTGATGCGCATGCCGGCTTCTCGTCTTCCTCGTACGACTTTTGACTGCACAATGGATGTGGCTCGGCAGCAAGGCCGGCCTCCAGCCTCCTCCCGACACTATTTTCTTAAGCTACTGATTCAGCAGCTAGGCGAAACTAGTGGCACTCGTTCTGATTGGAAGACTTTTTCGGACACGGCGTTTGAGCGTGCTCAGGATAGGGTCGGGTGGAGAGCCGTGGTGTACGGTCCGGCTGCCCCTCAGGCGCCGGCCCCTCCACCACGGCGGTCAAGTAGATTGGCAAGCGCCACTTGACCCCCTATCCCCTAGAAGCAGTTAGGACCTATTTTGGAGGCGTCGCACAATAGCTCTCCTTTTTGCTCTGGGACTACACGTTGGCAGGCAGCCGGCTGGTGGCTACCGCCCCTCACAAGTAATTGTTAGGGCCAGAACTGGACTTGGGTCTAGGCGGTGGTACTAGGACTAGAGGTAGTCTTTGCTGGAAAGCCGATGTAACTGTAACTGTAACTGTAATTTCGACCCCCCCCGCGAAGGCAAGTGATATGGACAGTAGCCTTTAGCTATAATTAATTGCTCAACCCCCAGCTAAAACGAGCAGGTAAAGCTTAATTAATTAGTATCCGGGGTCGCTAAAGTCACGACGGAGATCTACTCGCCAATGTGAGGCAAGTGTGGACAGCAAGTGTGAACGGGCAGCTCCGCAAGGCTGGCTAAAGTCAGAAGAAATGTGTAGTACCTCACGCTAAAGTCAAAATGCTCATGTGCCGCTGACGAGCGGGGTAAAATACGACTGGCCCGGCTCCTGCTAGACTGCCCCTCGGTGGAACACTTCAGGAGCGGCTTAACCGGCGCTGCCATGGCTTGGCGAGTAGCCGCGGCGTTGCCGCGGCCCGTGCTGGGAGACGGCCCTTATCCTCCCCCCATGCAGGACGCCATGCGGCACCGATCTCGACGAGTTGATCGACGAGCGGAGGAGCTGGCGCCCGTCAATGCATGCTGGACATTGGTCAAGATGGCTGCCCGTGGAGGCGGGCTACCATCACGGCTTCAGCGGTGGCGACCGCCGAGGCAACACAGAGTAAATCCGCTTCACCAATCGCAGCGTTCGTCACCGCGCTCATCCTCGGGGTCGCTCGTCTGCCGGTGACTGGCGTTGGAAGGTCTTCAGGCAGCCTCCATGACAACTCTGTCGTCCATGCACCCCTGGAGGGTGGGACCTGGCCATGCATGAGGCATGGGGCGCCGGCTGAGCCCTATGCAAACGACAGCTGGACAGCCATGCACTGCCAGGCGGGGACCGTTTCAGTCAGCGCCAGTCAGCTCTGACGGCTTGACTGGCCACAAGGCCACTACTGTGACCCTGAGGAAGGTCCTCTCCTATATGCTCCTTGCCAGACATGTCTCTCAGAGACCGCTGTTTGGGGTAGTCTAGCCGGCGGGAGCGGTAGTCTATCGGCCGGGAGCCGGCGGTACTCTAGTTGAGTGTGCTGGAGTATCGGCGGGTGTCTCTAGTAGAAGAGTAGCCTGCTTAGCTGGAAACCCCGTGTTACTGTTACTGCTCATAAAAATGCTCCGCTGCGCTGGCTATAGTGTCTCAGGAATCACTTAATAAGTAATTTTCGAGGCGATAATTAAGGCTTCTGGAGTTTACGCAAGTTTACGGTTACAGTTACAGTTACATCGGCTTTCCAGCAAAGACTACCTCTAGTCCTAGTACCACCGCCTAGACCCAAGTCCAGTTCTGGCCCTAACAATTACTTGTGAGGGGCGGTAGCCACCAGCCGGCTGCCTGCCAACGTGTAGTCCCAGAGCAAAAAGGAGAGCTATTGTGCGACGCCTCCAAAATAGGTCCTAACTGCTTCTAGGGGATAGGGGGTCAAGTGGCGCTTGCCAATCTACTTGACCGCCGTGGTGGAGGGGCCGGCGCCTGAGGGGCAGCCGGACCGTACACCACGGCTCTCCACCCGACCCTATCCTGAGCACGCTCAAACGCCGTGTCCGAAAAAGTCTTCCAATCAGAACGAGTGCCACTAGTTTCGCCTAGCTGCTGAATCAGTAGCTTAAGAAAATAGTGTCGGGAGGAGGCTGGAGGCCGGCCTTGCTGCCGAGCCACATCCATTGTGCAGTCAAAAGTCGTACGAGGAAGACGAGAAGCCGGCATGCGCATCACATGGCCTAGCCACTGCATTGATCGCTTTGCCACAAGGCTCTCAATTGGCTCAGTGTCGCACGCCTGCCGAATATAAGTTAATCTGTGCCGGTCGACCAGGCGCACACCCAGAATGCGACGAAGGCAGTTAGAGTGGGCAACCTCCAATCGAGTCAGTTGTGTTTTAGTAGGGGCCCATGTTTCGCAGCCGTACAGAAAGTGGGGCAGCACGAAAGTGTTGTAAACCCACATCTTAGACTGCACTTGCATCTTCTTGCTGGCCCAAATCTGATCAAAAGACGCAAACACGCCCAGCGCGCGACCGACACGCACACCGATCTCCTTTTCCACACCACCACTCTGGGTTATCCAACTCCCTAGATACTTAAATGCAGAGACGGTCTTCACTTCACCACCAGTCAGCGCAAACGTGGGCAGATCCGCGTCAAAATCTGCTGGCAAAATCATCACTTCTGTCTTGGCGGCGTTGATTTGCATGCCAAAGCTAGAGGACACTTTGTCAAGGATTTTCAGCATAAGCGCCAACTGAGCTGGGTCATGCGAGAACAAACATAAATCGTCGGCATACATCAGCATTACTATGCGCTCAACCGACGACGACAGCACAGAGCCGCCGGCTCGGGTCACGACTGACACGCCAGCCCCCTCTGGCATCATGTCTAGCGCCTTTTTCACTATGTGGTCAATAAAAACATTGAACAACACAGGAGCAATGACGCACCCTGTCGCACACCAGACGACACGGGGAATTCGTGCCCGATTTTCCCAGCCAGCCGCACGGCAGCTGCGGTGTTGGTGTGAAGATCCTCCAACAGATCAATAATGTGCGGATGAACACTATATAATCTAAGGACTCTCCACAGTGCCGCACGGTTTATGCAATCGTAAGCTTTAGAATAGTCGACAAATGCCACAGCCATGCATTGTTTGTACTCGGCATGTGCCGCGCTCAGCGAGCGCAGAGTAAAAATCGCATCAACAGTGCCTCTGCTTTTTCTGAAACCACACTGAGCCTCATGCAACTGACCATCAACCTGCGTGGAGACGCGGTGCAGAAGTATGGCAGCGTACACTTTCCCGGCAATAGAGAGAAGGCTTATACCGCGGTAGTTACCAGGGGAGTCACGCGGACCCTTCCCCTTATATAACGGTGTGATAATAGCAGTTTTCCATTCCCTCAGGGCTCTCCCCGACCGCCATACGGCGATGATGACCCGGTGGAGCCATGCGATGGCAGGTGGGCACCGCAACAGCATGGCGTCCAGCTGGTCACCGCCCGGAGCGGCGGCCGAGCGCAACGCTCGCACACACGCCTCCGTCTCAGCCAGGTCAGGGGGGCGCCCGTGCGCCTCGTCCACCTCTGTGGCGCGTGTGAGCTCAAACGCCGCTACATCGTTCTCCAGCTCGCTGCGCTGCGACAGAGTGAACTGCCAGCCGCGCCGCCGGCGGCTGCCGCGTGGAGCGAGGTGGTTGGTGGCCACCTCGCGAATGGCAGCAGCCATCGCGTCGTACTCCGCCTGGGCATCAGCGCCCTCGGGCGGCACGGCCTCCAGCAGCCCAAAGCGATCGGACAGCTGGAGGTTGAACTCACGACGGACAGCCGGGCGCCGCAGTTGTGAAGAGTCCCATGCGCGCCGCTGAGAGCCGCCTGCATGGCGGGAGGCTCGCATGCGGAGGCGCATGGACAGTACCACCATGCGGTGATCGCTGTCCCAGGGTTGGGCTCCTACGCACCCTACAGTCTGTCACCGCATGCATGCGGCGGCGCGCGACCAGGATGTAGTCCTTGACGCTGTGCAGGCGGCGCACAGAGCATGCATGCCGTCTGCTCTGTGCAACAGCCATGGGGCTGATGTGGGTGTACTGGTGCTCAGGCCTGTGGGGGTAGAGAGTGTTGGCAGCGCGCAGGCTGCATGCAGTGGCAGTGTCGAGGAGCAGGCGACCGTTCCTGCTGGCCACCGCTGGCTCCGTGAGGGGCAGGTGCTTGCCAACGCATTCGTGGTCGGACACCGAATCCCTCCCCACTGCTGCATTGAAATCACCTGCCACGATGAGCAGATCGCGCTTGTCGTTGGCCTTGTCCGCGAGCGCCGCTACTCGAAGGTAGAAGTCGCCAGCCTCCTCGTCGCTCGCCGCCTCCGTTGGACTGTAGGCGCTGACGATGTTTACGGTCATTAAAATATATATTTAAAAAAATTGTCTGGCACGCACGCAGGCCCGCTCGGCAGCCTCGTTGCTGGCATGTCTGTCGCGAGCCTGGGGCGCTCCCACTCGTTCAACAAATCGGTCCACGCCTCAACGAGCACCGGCCAGCTCGTGTCTCACTCTTCGGTACCGCTGCCAATGTGGGACAGCACGACGTGCCTGCTCGTGATGAAGGTGAGCTGCCGCCCTCTGTTTGACTCGGATGTCGACCCTCACCGCTGCCGTTGTTGTCTGCTTGACGTGACGTTGCTGCTCTCTCTCGCGCGCTCTCGCTCGCACGCTCGCGCTCGCGCTCTCTTGTAGATGGTGGAGTGGGCCGACGCGAATGGCCGGTAACCCCTTCCTTTTTCTCTTACAGATGGTGCTCAAGTGGGCTGACATCGGACACCTTGCTGCACCTCTCGCGGTGCACAAGCGTTGGATCGGGCTGCTGCAGGTGCGTGTGGTTGAATGGGCGATTGCACGCACGGTGGTAGGGTTTTAGTGCGACAGGCATACCAGGATGAACTGGTGTATATTAAACCGGATAGGATCAATTTTCGACAAGCTCTATGGCGGGGAGACCAAGCTCAGCGACGAGACCCTGAACCAGCTGGAGAACGATGTAGCGGCGTTTGAGCTCACACGCGCCACAGAGGTGGACGAGGCGCACGGGCGCCCCCCTGACCTGGCTGAGACGGAGGCGTGTGTGCGAGCGTTGCGCTCGGCCGCCGCTCCGGGCGGTGACCAGCTGGACGCCATGCTGTTGCGGTGCCCACCTGCCATCGCATGGCTCCACCGGGTCATCATCGCCGTATGGCGGTCGGGGAGAGCCCTGAGGGAATGGAAAACTGCTATCCGCCACCATCCGTACGTGGAGTCGCCGCCGTCAGGCGGGCGGTTGCCAGGGGCTCCCGCCCTGGCGCCGCTCGATGGCGGACAACCGGGACAACTGCGCTTGGTACTGGGCGGGTGAAAATCTGGAAATTTACCCTGAGCGGCTGTGACGCACAGCGCTACTGATGAACTGGTCCTGATGGGGCGAAGCTATGTGGCAGATGGGGCAGCGGTACGATGGAGAGCACGATGCACGATGGCGAGAATTGCGGCGAGCATGCACCCCCTCTCACAACGCTCGGAACTCAAGCAGATTGCGGCTCCTAATGGTTTACTGTGCCTGGATGGAAGAGAGAGACGGATTGCGAGAAATTGAGAAACATGGGAAGCGAGGCACATGCGGCTAGGCTTTGTGAGGAGGTTGCGGCGCCGGGGTTCCCTGCCCCAAGGCGCAGATTATTAGATGGCGACGCGATCGATGCACCAGCCGTGCGGCATGGGGTGGGGCGAGGCCCCACCAGTGGGCGGGCACCATAATGGAGATGGCGGCTAAGAACGGGGAATGCGGCTACCGGGGATGAGGCTACGGGTTATGCATGCCATGGGACGGCGGACAAGGCTAATGCGTCACGGCGCATGGGTAAAGAACGGGGAATGAGGCTACGGGAGCTGGCGGGCGCGGCGCGCGCATGGTGCGCGCGGCGCATGGGGGTTGCATGGCGGCGCTCTGCGCGTGCATGCATGGAGGAGATTGCTGGCGGGCATGGAGGAGATTGCTCGCGGGCGTGGAGGAGATTGCAGGCGGCAGCATGGAAAGGGATGGCGAGAAATTGAGAAACATGGGCAGCGAGGCACATGCGGCTAGGCTTTGTGAGGAGGTTGTGGCGCAGGGGTTCCCTGCCCCAAGCGCAGATTATAGATGGCGCAGCAATCAATACACTAGCCGTGCGGCATGGGGCGAGGCCCCACCAGCGGGCGGGCACCATAATGGAGATGGCGGTACAGGGAGAGGATACGGGTTACAGATGCCAAAGGGGACGGCGGAACAAGGATCAGCCATATGTGTCACGGGGAATGGCTAAAGAACGGGAATGAGGCGGGTGGTACGGGTGCTGGCGCGCATGGAGCCCGGCGCGGCGCATGGAGATCGCATGGCGGCGCCCATGCATGGACGAGATTGCTGGCGGGCATACAGGAGATTGCTGACGGGCATGGGAGAGATTGCTGGCGGGCATACAGGAGATTGCTGGCGGGCGTGGAGGAGATTTCTGGCGGGCATGGAGGAGATTGCTGGAGCCAATGGCGGCGGCGGGACTAGTAGTAGAACACAGGCGCAAACCAACAATGCGTTGCTGTCACTACCTGGGTGGTATAGGGTGGATCTGGGGGGCCAGTGTCCTGTCTAGGTCCAGTGCGTGCGCGCGTGTGGGGGTTTACCCTCACCCCTACCAGGTAGCCAGCCAGTTCCCACTGAAACTGAGTTTAAGGTGTCGGGCGCTAGCGCCGACACCGGTCTTATACATCATTACTGGTCTGTCACACAAGACTGTAGATCCATTCATCATTATCAGTCACAAGCGGTAAGGGTCCGCGTGACTCCCCTGGTAACTACCGCGGTATAAGCCTTCTCTCTATTGCCGGGAAAGTGTACGCTGCCATACTTCTGCACCGCGTCTCCACGCAGGTTGATGGTCAGTTGCATGAGGCTCAGTGTGGTTTCAAAAAAAGCAGAGGCACTGTTGATGCGATTTTTTCCTCTGCGCTCGCTGAGCGCGGCACATGCCGAGTTCAAACAATGCATGGCTGTGGCATTTGTCGACTATTCTAAGCTTACGATTGCATAAACCGTGCCGCACTGTGGAGAGTCCTTAGATTATATAGTGTTCATCCGCACATTATTGATCTGTTGGAGGATCTTCACCCCAACACCGCAGCTGCCGTGCGGCTGGCTGGGAAAATCGGGCACGAATTCCCCGTGTCGTCTGGTGTGCGACAGGGGTGCGTCATTGCTCCTGTGTTGTTAAATGTTTTTATTGACCACATAGTGAAAAAGGCGCTAGACATGATGCCAGAGGCGGCTGGCGTGTCAGTCGTGACCCGAGCCGGCGGCTCTGTGTTGTCGTCGTCGGTTAAGCGCATAGTAATGCTGATGTATGCCGACGATTTATGTTTGTTCTCGCATGACCCAGCTCAGTGGGCGCTTATGCTGAAAATCCTTGACAAAGTGTCCTCTAGCTTTGGCATGCAAATCAACGCGGCCAAGACAGAAGTGATGATTTTGCCAGCAGATTTTGACGCGAATCTGCCCACGTTTGCGCTGACTGGTGGTGAAGTGAAGACGGTCTCTGCATTTAAGTATCTAGGGAGTTGGATAACCCAGAGTGGTGGTGTGGAAAAGGAGATCGGTGTGCGTGTCGGTCGCGCGCTTGGCGTGTTTGCGTCTTTTGATCAGATTTGGGCCAGCAAGAAGATGCAAGTGCAGTCTAAGATGCGGGTTACAACACTTTCGTGCTGCCCCACTTTCTGTACGGCTGCGAAACATGGGCCCCTACTAAAACACAACTGACTCGATTGGAAGTTGCCCACTCTAACTGCCTTCGTCGCATTCTGGGTGTGCGCCTGGTCGACCGGCACAGATTAACTTATATTCGGCAGGAGTGCGACACTGAGCCAATTGAGAGCCTTGTGGCAAAGCGATCAATGCAGTGGCTAGCCATGTGATGCGCATGCCGGCTTCTCGTCTTCCTCGTACGACTTTTGACTGCACAATGGATGTGGCTCGGCAGCAAGGCCGGCCTCCAGCCCCCTCCCGACACTATTTTCTTAAGCTACTGATTCAGCAGCTAGGCGAAACTAGTGGCACTCGTTCTGAGTGGAAGACTTTTTCGGACACGGCGTTTGAGCGTGCTCAGAATAGGGTCGGGTGGAGAGCCGTGGTGTACGGTCCGGCTGCCCCTCAGGCGCCGGCCCCTCCACCACGGCGGTCAAGTAGATTGGCAAGCGCCACTTGACCCCCTATCCCCTAGAAGCAGGTAGGACCTATTTTGGAGGCGTCGCACAATAGCTCTCCTTTTTGCTCTGGGACTACACGTTGGCAGGCAGCCGGTTGGTGGCTACCGCCTCTCACAAGTAATTGTTAGGGCCAGAACTGGACTTGGGTCTAGGCGGTGGTACTAGGACTAGCGGTAGTCTTTGCTGGAAAGCCGATGTAACTGTAGGATCAATTGATCTGATACAAGGGCTTGTCCCATCAAGAAAGTGATGTTGCCCCCCCCCCCCCCCCCATCAACATGCGAGGAAACCCTTGACGCCCGCGTGCCAACAAGTCCCTCGCTGTACGACCCACCCATTTCCCCCCGAAAAACAAAAAAAACGCAGCAAAACTGGAGACGTGTGTGTGTGTGGGGGCTGAAAACTGACCCAAAGGAGATTATGTTCCAGCAAGGCGACCAAGAGATAGTGCGTGGCTGGGCCACTCCCCTCTTGAAACATACGCCTGAATAGCACTTGAACAACAAAGAAGAGAAGGACAACCAACTGAAGACAATCGCAACACACACACACACACAAACACACACGCACACACACTCACACACACACACACAAACATACACACACACACGCACACACACACACACACACACTCCCCCCCCCCCGCCCCCAGGAGGAGATGTTCCAGCAGGGTGACCAGGAGGAGGCGCGCGGCCTGCCCATCTCCCCCCTCATGGACCGCAAGTCGGGCAACGGGATCGTCAAGTCGCAGACTGGGTTCTTCAACGTCGTCGCGCTCCCAATGTACCAGGTGCGTGAAAACCCTTCAACCCGAGGTTCAGGGTTGAGGGTTACGCCCTCAGTCATAAACCACCAACAGCCAGCCATCTCCTCAAGGCGCTCGGGCCAGACGAGCCGAGCACGGTCTTGTACGCCTGCAGAGGTGTACCAATGTACCAGGTGCGTGAAAACCCTTCGACCCGAGGTTCAAGGTCGAGGGTTACGCCCTCAATCATAAACCACCAACAGCCAGCCATCTCCTCAAGGCGCTCGGGCCAGACGCGCCGAGCACGGTCTTGTACGCCTGCAGAAATGTACCAATGTACCAGGTGCGTGAAGACCCTTCGACCCGAGGTTCAAGGTCGAGGGTTACGCCCTCAATCATAAACCACCAACAGCCAGCCATCTCCTCGAGGCGCTCGGGCCAGACGCGCCGAGCACGGTCGTGTATGCCTGTACAGGTGTCCCTGGCTGAAACATCCAT
>VFSX01000995.1:5000-15000 GCA_016618255.1 Chlamydomonas sp. UWO 241 | reverse complement strand
CAACAAGTAACACGGGGTTTCCAGCTTAGCAGGCTACTCTTCTACTAGAGACACCCGCCGATACTCCAGCACACTTAAGTACTAGAGTACCGCCGGCTCCCGGCCGATAGACTACCGCTCCCGCCGGCCAGACTACCCGAAACAGCGGTCTCTGAGAGACATGTCTGGCAAGGAGCATATAGGAGAGGACCTTCCTCAGGGTCACAGTAGTGGCCTTGTGGCCAGTCAAGCCGGCAGAGCCAACTGGCGCTGAATGGAACGGTCCCCGCCTGGCAGTGCATGGCTGTCCAGCTCTCGTTTGCATGGGGCTCAGCCGGCGCCCCATGCCTCATGCATGGCCAGGTCCCACCCTCCAGGGGTGCATGGACGACAGAGTTGTCATGGAGGCTGCCTGAAGACCTTCCAACGCCACTCACCGGCAGATGAGCGCCCCCGAGGATGAGCGCGGTGACGAACGCTGCGATTGGTGAAGCGAATTTACTCTGTGTTGCCTCGGCGGTCACCACCGCTGAAGCCGTGATGGTAGCCCGCCTCCACCGGCAGCCATCTTGACCAATGTCCAGCATGCATTGACGGGCGCCAGCTCCTCCGCTCGTCGATCAACTCGTCGAGATTGGTGCCGCATGGCGTCCTGCATGGGGGGAGGATAAGGGCGTCTCCCAGCACGGGCCGCGGCAGCGCCGCGGCTACTCGCCAAGCCATGGCAGCGCCGGGCAAGCCGCTCCTGAAGTGTTCCACCAAGGGGCAGTCTAGCAGAAGCCGGGCCAGTCGTATTTTACCCCGCTCGTCAGCGGCACGGAGATCCTCGTCACCAGCAGTGCCTCATTGCTGGGTCCAGGGCTCGGCGACGAGAACGCGTCTTCGTTAATCGAGCCTCATGTGGTCCCTGGGAAGGATTTTAGTAGTTAGTTTTTGCCGGCTCCAGCAACTTTGACCGCTCACACCAGGCACAGTACACAGCGGGTATTCATGCACCGCATGCCGCTGTGCTGATCTCGGCGAGAGCTTTCCAATGCATCCCTCCACGTCCTCTCCCATCAAGTGTGGTGTGGTTTTCTGGAAAATGGGAAATCCGGCCCGGAGCGGTATATGGCTCGCAGGGGAATCACTGCCCCCCCCTCCCTGTTGCATAAGCGACACCTTGCTCGCGACAGGTTGGCAAACCAAAAGGGCAGAGTTTGCCAAAAAAATGGGCTACCAGCACTGACCCACCTGCCAGCCAATACACCTGCTCGGCCCAAGAAGCTGGGCGAGCCTAGTCTTCGTGTTTTTTCTTTTATTTTCTCGTGGTGGTGGTGACCCCATGCTGGCGACAGGTTGGCCAACCAGAAGCCCATGCTAGCGACAGATTGGCCAACCAGAAGGGCGGAGTTTGCACAAGGACGGGCTACCAGCACCGACCCGCCTGCCGGCCGATACACCTGCTCGGCCCTACAAACTGGGTGAGCCTGGTTTCCCCTATTTATCTTCTGATTTTCTGGTTGTGGTGGTGGTGGTGCTGCAGCTGCAGCTGCTGCTGCTGCTACTGCTGTGTTACAGCGGAGCCGGCAGCGGTGCAGCTGCTGAACGATGACCCAGCGATGTGTCGCCTCAAGCATACTGCCATCCTGCCGTGGGCGCCACACTCAACCACCCCTCTGACCCCTCACTCATGAGGTTGTGCAAGTAGCCACAACCATGCCAAGTGTGTCAGCCTACCTGCCTCCTGGCACTTGCACAGACCCAGCAGCTGCGGAGCCGCGCACGCCCTGCTACCAAGCCCTCGCTCTACCAACTAGTCGAAACAGTCTTGTCAAGCATTGGGCAATACTGGGCACCAACACCCACGCACCTGCCGGCCTAAGCTTGCTCAAACCCAGCAGCTGCGGCGCCGTGCACACCCTACTACCAAGCCCTCGCTCTACCAAACTAGTCGAAACAGTTCTGTCAAGCATTATGCGGCACAAGGCAACATCACCCGCCCACCTGCCGGCCTAAATTTACACAGCCCCAGCAGCTGCGGAGCCGCGCACGCCCCCGAAAGCGCGGCGTCAGACGGGGGGCCTGGGGGCTCTGCTTCATCGCGGCATGGCGCGTCCCAGCCTTCGCCCGGGAGGAGGAGCTGGACCGGTGCCTGCGTGCGTGTGTGTGCGTGTGTGTGTGTGTGTGTGTGCGTGTGTGTGTGTGTTTGTGAGTGTGTGTGTGAGTGAGTGAGTGTACGGTTGTGTGTGTGTGTGCGGTTGTGTGTGTGTGTGTGTGTGTGTTTGGGTGTATGTGTGTGTGCGTGCGCAAGAAAATGCCCGTATTGAAAAACTACACACTGTCCCTGTGGGGTAGACCCTCTCCACACTTTTCCTTCATCTGGTAGAGCAGTTGCAGCGTCACGCTTTATCGCACAAACCAGCCGTTAAAAGCACTGCGCGAACACACATGCACACACCTACACGCACACTCACACGAACAACACATGCACACACACACACACACACACACACACTTTCCCCCACCTGGTACAGCAGCTCCAGCGCAAGCTCCCCCAGCTTGAACGCAGGGAGCAGCCATGAGCTGCTACACACACACACACACACACACACACACACACACACCTGGTACAGCAGCTCCAGCGCAAGCACCCCCAGGTTGAATGCAGGAAGCAGCCAGAAGATGTTGCTAACAACAGCGCCGCCGCCGCCACTGCCGCTGCGGTTGCCGCCGCTGCCGCTGCCGCCTCGTGAGGAGCCTGGGTTTGCGTGTGTGTGCGTTTATTTTGTGAGTATGAGCGTGCGTGTGTATGCCGTCGACGCCGCCGCTGCTGCCAACGCCGCCTTGCGGGGAGCCTGGGGGTGCATGCGTTTGTGTGTGTGTGTGTTCGCATTTGTGTGTGAGCCTGTGTGTGTGTGGTGTGGTGTGTTTGTGTGTGTGTGTGTGTGCATTTGCGTGTGAGTGTGTGAGTGTGTGTGGGTGGGTGTGGGTGTGGGTGGGTGGGTGTGGCACACACAGCCCCCCCCACCCCCACCCCACCCCGCACACACACACCACCACCACCACACACCTGGCTGCCCAAGAGCGTTCGGGGCCACAACAAGCGCATCAACAGCATTGTCAGAAGCGGTAACGCGCGCGCGCGCCGCCGCTGCGCGCGCGCGGCCGCCTGCATCTCTGCGTCAGCCGAAGCCGCGGCAAGAGTCGATGCCGGCGCTAACACCCATCTGGCAAGAGCGCTCGCCACAACAAGCGCGCCAAAAGCAACATCCGAAGCAGTCACGCATCCACACACACACACACACACTTACACACATACACACACACACCTGGCTGTCCAAGAGCGTTCGGAGCCACAACGAGCGCGTCGAAAGCGACATCCGAAGCAGTCGCACGCGCGCGTCGCCGCTGCGCGCGCGCCGCCGCCTGCGCGTCTGCATCCGCCAAAGCCGTGGCAGCAGCGGCAGAAGTCGACGCCGGTGCTGGCACCCACCCGGGGAGAGAGCCCGCGTTCGCGGCGGCAGCGGCGAGGGTGGTGGGAGTGGCGGCAGAGGCGGAGGAGGAGCGTGGGGCGGCAATGTCAGCGAAGGGGGTTGCGGCCTGGACGGTCGGCGTTGCGGAAGCCGCGAAGACGCTTCGTGCAGAGGACGAGGGGGCTGCGGGTGTGGCTGCGCCTGCCGCTGCCCCTGTCGCTCCTGCCCCTGTCGCGACCGCTGGTGTCCATGCGGGTGGCCCTGCTGCCCCTGCTGTCCCGGCTGCCCCTGCTGCTGCCCCTGGCACCCCTGCTGCCCCTGCTGCTGCCCCTGCTGCCCCTGCCCCCCCTGCTGCTGGCCCTAACACCCCTGCCGCCCCTGCTGTCCCTGCTGCCCATGCTGCAGGCTGCGCTGGCAGCAGCGTGGCCGTGCCCCGCAGGGAGTCTCTCTCTCGAAAGAACAGAAGGGCGAGGGCGAGGTAGCCGGCGTGCACGATATCACGCTGTGTGTGTGTGCGTGTGTGTGTGTGTGTGTGTGTGTGTAGCCGTGTGTGTGTATGCGTGGCTGTGTTGGCGGCAGCATGGCCGTGCCTTGCAGGGAGTCTCTCTCTCAGAAGAAAAGAAGGGCAAGGGCGAGGTAGCCAGCGTGTACGATATCACGCTGTGTGTGTGTGTGTGTGTCTGCAGGGAAGGGGGGTGTTGTGAAAGGGGCTGACAAATATAAGCTCCTACAGATGTCAGCCCCTGGCCTCTTTCTCACGTTGCACAAGCACACGTAGCATACAAAGTCGTCCAACGGGCTGTACAAACTGTCCAACAGGCTGTACAAACTCATCACCCCCCACACCCACCCACCCCACACAACCAGAACCGCTACACACACACACACACACACACACACACACACACGCCCCCCCCCACACACACCTGCAGCGTGCACAGCAGCACCACGCACACCAGCAGCGCATCCAACGAGTGCTTAACGCACAGGTAGCGCACCCAGTCCAGCGCACGCCACTGAGGGCGTGCTGACAGGGACAGCGGCTGAAACAGACGGGAGGTTGTGGCAGGCTGTCCGTCACCACCTCCTCCTGCTGAGCTGGCGCTGCCGGCGGGTGTGGACGTGTGTGTGGCTGAGGTGCCAACGGGGGCTGCAACACCCACACGCATGCTGCCGCTGCTGCCTGAACTTAGTGCGTTGAACAGCACAGCTGCCGGGGTGCCTGTGTGTGTGTCAGTGTGTGCGCACGTGTGTACGTGTGTGCGTGTGTGTGCGTGTGTGCATGTGTGTGTGTGTGTGTGTGTGTGTGCGCGTGCGTCTGTGTTGCCACACCCGCACGCATGCTGCTGCTGCTGCCTGATCTTGCGGCGTTGAACAACACTGCTGCCGGGGTGCCTGTGTGTGTGTGTGTGTGTGTGTGTGTGCGTGCGTGCGTGTGTGTGTGCGTGTGCGTGTGCGTGTGCGTGTGTGCGTGTGCGTGTGTGTGTGTGTGTGTGTGTGTGCGTGTGTGTGCGCGCGTGTGTGCGTGTGTGTCCACAGTCCACAGTCCACAGTCCACAAGCCCTGATGGACGCGTTCGCCGCGATGTTCGTCGCGATACTGCTCGGCCTGATCATCATCGGCCTGACGCTTTTCGCCACGCTCGTCACCATCTTCGTCGCCAGTCGCCCATGGGCCCGCAAGACCGCAGGCCACGCGCTTGCCAGGGTCGCCGTGTGGGTCGCAGGGTCAAACGATTTCAAATCACCCATGTGGCGCACCCACATCCGCATCGCGCTCTCCCCCCGCTCCCCCCCCACCCCCCCCGCCGCGAAGGCCGATGCAGGAACGCGTGAGGCCAAGCGCACGGCAAAGGCCGCCAGGCGCAAGGAGAAGCTCGCCCGCAACGCCCCCTCCTGCCCATGCAGCCCAGCCCCATGCAAGGCGCGCACCCCATCACAGGCTGTGGCCGCTGCTGCCCCCCGCGCACAGCTCCCCCCAGTTGCCACACCGGAGCAGACTGAGGCCGCAGCGGCAGCCGCAACCTCTGCAATGGCTGGCCTCGCCGCGCCCGCCCAGCCCGCCCAGCCCATCCCGCCCACCGAGCCCGCCCAGCCCGCCCTACCCCCCCTGCCGCCCCCGCCCCCCTCCCTCCCGCCGCCGTCCCCCTACCTGCCCCCGCACCCGCCCGCGCCGCCGCCAACCCACCCCTGGTTTCTGCACGCTTCAGCACCTACCCGCTGCCTTCCGAGGCACAGTTGACGAGGCCACCGCCCCCCCTACCCACCCCCCCGGCCCCTCCACCGACCACGTCGTCCCCGGCGCCGCCACCGCCGTCACCCCCACGCGTGCAAGGGGACGCGTGGGACTGGGCTGGGCCTACGCCGCCGCCGCCATGCGCGCCACCATCGTGTCGCCGGCCCCCGTCCGCCGCGCTGCGTCCTCCCCTACCTCCCCCACCGCAGCCACCCCTGCCTCCCTCAACGCCTGGGGCGCCGCCGCCAACGAGCTCAGCCCCCCCGGCCAGAACGAGCGCTACGGGTCCCCACCCCCGTTCGGCGCCACGATGCACTACGTGCACGCCGTCCCCGAGCCGACCCCGCCCAAGCCCGGTGTCACTACCCGGTCGCGCAGCGCAGCTGGCCCGGTAGGGCCACGCCTCTGAGCGCACCCCACGCCGGGCAGGGCGACTAGCCACCGACCCTGCACCCACCGTCCCCCCGGCTCACGCGCGCGATCCCGTCCCACAATCTCTTGGGATCGCGCGCCCCCGCCTTCTTCACCCACGACACGACTTCGTCGCAGCTTCCTACAACTGCTGCACCCTCTGGGGGGCAGCAGATGGCACACGCTCCGACCCCATGACGCACCCTGGCATCCTCGCCGCCGACCTCGAGAGCCTCGGCATACACATATGCGGCCTCCAGGAGGTGCGCCACCCCGGCTCCGGCCGACACACCCTCCCCAACGGCTACCAGTTCATCTGGTCCGGCCGCGCCCCCGACAGTAAACGACCGCACGAACACGGAGTTGGCGCCCTCCTGTCCCCCGACACCGCCAAGCTCTTGCGTGCCGCCGATGCCGGCTTTGCCGCCATCAACGAGCGCATCATGGTCTTGCGGTTTCAACCCAACGGCACCCTCCCCATGACCGTCGTCATCGCTTACGCCCTTACGGAAGCCGCCGCCGACGAGCCCGCCAAGGATCTGTTCTACGAGCGGCTCAACGAGGCCCTTTCCGACACCCCCTCACACCACTTCCTCCTGGTCCTTGGCGACTTCAACGCCAAGGTCTCCGCAGCGTCCCACACCGTTTACCCAGCGGTTGGTCGCCACACCTGCCCCCCCACACACAGCACAACCTTGACCTTCCCACCCAACTCCCCCCTCGCTGAGTTCCACCACAAACCCGGCATCAACGACAACGGACACCGGCTCCTTGACCTGTGCGCCGCGCACAACCTCGTTGTCACTTACTCCTTCTTCCCACACACCCCGTCGCGCGTCTACACCTGGTACAGCCGTACCGGCAAAGACTGCAACATCCCCGACCACATCCTCGTCCGACGTCCCCACTTGAGCTCAGTACGAGACGTCCGCGCGCGATGCCCCCTGACCAGACCACTCCTCACCGTCGTCAAACCTGACCACGCCCTCGTCACCACCCTCATCCGGCTCCGTTTCTCCAAAACATGGACCCACACGCGCACGCACCACCCACGCCCCGCTCCGACCCCCCGCTACTTCACAGACCTTCTCCGCGACCCCGACACGCGACTGAGGTACGCAGCGGCTGCCACGGACGCCCTCGCCATCCCCCCTCCCGCACCCCTTCCCCTCACCCTCGACCAACAACTGGCCCACTTCATCGTATCCATTCACGCCGCGGCCAGCGAGGTCCTAGGCCCCCGCCCACCCGAGGTCCCCATCGACTTCACCCTCTCTGACCGTTCGCTCGAGATCGCCAGAAACCTGCAAGCTGCCCGCGCTGAGGGCGCCCCCCGGGAGCAGTCCAAGCACCTGGAGTCCGACCTCAAATCCTCCATCCGTGACGACTCCGACTCCCACTGGAGCGCCGCCGCCAAGCACGTGCAGAACGATTTCGACAACAACAAACCCCACACCGCCCACCGCACACTGTCCCGCCTCGTCGAGCGCCCCCACGCCGCCTCTGCCCCCGCCGTCCGCTTTGGCGACCACTTGTGCTTCGGCGTTCAAGCCGTGGCCGACGCGTTTGGAGAACACTTCAAACAACTCCACGACCTCACCTCAACCGTATGCCTTGCCACGCTGGACTCACACCTGGCCCATGCCCCCTCCCCTCCTCCCCCGCCGTTGATGCCTCCACCCTCACGGGGCGAGGTGGAGACCGCAATCAAAACCCTCAAAAACTCCGCCCCCGGTTACGACAACATCACCGCCTCGCTCATCAAGCACGGCGGCGACATTGTCACCGGAGCCCTCCACCGTCTCATCATCTCGTGTTGGAACACCAGAACCATCCCTACCGCGTGGAAGCACGCGGACATCTGCCCCCTCTACAAGGGCGCATCATCCGGCCCGACCACAGCCGTCAAATCCTACCGCGGCATCTCCCTCCTTCCCGTCCCGGGCAAAGTCTACACCCACTTCCTCCTCACCCGCCTCGGACGACACCTGGATGACTACCTCTCCACCTACCAATTCGGCTTCCGGCCCGGCCGAGGCACCACCGCCCCCATCTTTACCCTACGCCGCCTCCAAGAGAAGTCTCACCGCGCCCAAGCCCCTCTTCACGTGGCTTACGTCGACCTCTCCAAGGCTTTTGACCGAGTCAACCACACCGCCCTCTGGCGCACCCTCCGTCGAGGCGTACACCCCGACCTCCTCTCCCGCCTCGAGAGCCTCTACTCTGGTGCCACCGCCAGAGTCCGTGTAGGCGGCGCCTACTCTGCCTCCTTTCCCCTCGAAGCTGGAGTCAAGCAAGGCTGCCCCTCTCCCCCCTCCTCTTCAACATCTTCATCGACACCGTCATCCGATCCCTGATAGCCCAGCTCCCCAACGCAGGCATCCAAATCGGCTACGTGGTGAACGGCACTCTCCACACACCCCTCCCACGCCACGGTTTCGACTCTACCCTACTCCCCCTCCTCCTCTACGCGGACGACATAGCTCTGATGGCACTCGACATCGATGCCCTCAAAGACATACTCGCCCGCCTCGACCAGATCTGCTCCGACCTCGCACTCGAGATCAACTACGCCAAGACCGTGCACCAAACCCTGGGTCACCCGTCTGCCCACACCGAAACCCCAGCACCGATCTCTATCCCTTCCACTTCCTCTTCTAACCCCCACCTCGTCCACCCCACAGACAAGTTCAAATACCTCGGCAGTATTTATTCCACACCCGCAGCCCCCTCCCCCTCCGATGCACACCCTGTCTCCCACTCAGACGCCGGGATACTCGATGCCGAGATCTCACGCCGCATTGGCTCTGCCTGGTTTGCCTACAAACGCCTTACCCTACGGTTCTGGGACGCCCCCCCTGAAGTCATCTCTGACTCTACTAAGATCCGTCTGTACAATGCCTATGTTGTTTCCGCACTCCTTTATGGATGCCAAGCATGGACACTGAACAAAGCCCACATCCACCGCCTCGAGGTTACTCACAACCGATTCCTACGCCGCCTTAAGCGGATCCCCCACAACCTTTCCCCTTCCTCCCCTCACACCTCCACCATCGAGATGCACGCCAAGGACCCACCCACAGCGCCCATCATCGACACCATCAACAAACACCGAGCTGCGTTCATCGGTCCCCTCATCCGCCACCTCCCCCCCTCTCCATCTCCTCAGCCCCTCCACCCTCCCCACCCCAGCCCCGCCATCTTCCCCTCCCCTCCCCCTCCCCAGCCCCTTCACCCTCCACACCCCATCTTCCCAGCCAACGCCGCACTTTTCATGTGCCGTCGACCGGACGCGGATGGCCTCCACGCGGGAGGGGCCATCACGTCGTACCGGCAGAATGCAGGTGACATTTTCACATCCCAACGGTTTCGAGACGCCGTCAAGAATCGCTTTGACCAGTTCAAACGAGAGCGAGCCAAGTACGCCGCGTACCCAGAGCTCACGCGCATCCTCGACAACCGAGTCCCACCCGGATGGCTCACCCTAGCGAGATTTCCACAGCTGTGGGAGTCCATATGCGGCGATCTGATTAAGGCGGGATAGAGGTTGCGACCACCACACAGCCTCAGAGAGAGTGAGAGTGATCACAGTCAGTTTAGTCAGCGTACAACACAGCGTACTTAGATGCAGTGCCTCAGAGGCAGCCCCCCCGCAGCAGAGTGGCATTATATCCCCTCATAGCGACGAGTGGTCTCCCGCTATTGACAGACGCCCTTTCGCCGACCTCTGGAACGATATCGCCGTTATCTTTGTAACGATCTGGAATGGAATGGAATGTGTGTGCATGTGATTGTGTGTGTGCGTGCGTGCGTATATTGCCACACCGCACGCATGCTCCCGCTGCTGCCTGGGCTGGGTGTGTTGAACAACACTGCTGCCGGGGTGCCTGTGTGTGTGTGTGTGATTGTGTGTGTGCGTG
>VFSX01000995.1:0-2500 GCA_016618255.1 Chlamydomonas sp. UWO 241 | reverse complement strand
GGTGCTCTGATGGTGCTCTGCTGGCGCTCTGATGATGCTCTGATGGTGCCCTGATGGTGCTGTGATGGTGCCCGTCAAGACCCTTTGAGAGCCAGAACACACAACAAATACATACTAGAGTGGTGGTGCGCTGGACTGTGCTTTGGTTGCGCTTTGGTGGCGCACTGATGGTGCTCTGACGGTGCTCTGATGGTGCTGTGATGGTGCTCTCTGATGGTGCTCTGATGGTGCTCCGGTGGTGCTGCGATGGTGCTCTGATGGTGCTCTGATGGTGCTCTAATGGAATGGAGCTGTGATTGTGTTGTGACGGTGCTCTGCTGGTGCTCTGATGGTGCTTGGAGTGTGCTTGGATGGTTCTCTGATGGTGTCCTGATAGGGTGATGTGGTGGCGCTCAGATGGTGCTCTCATTGTACTCTGATGGTGCTGTGCTGGCGCTATGTCGGTGCTGTTCATGGTGCATCAATGGGGGTGCAATGGTGCCCTGGCAGCAGCCTGATGGTGGTGTCGTGGTGCTCTGATAGGGCGCTGTGATGGTGCTCTGATGGTCTATGCATCCTTCTCAGATGGTGCTGTGCTGTGCTATGTACCGGTGATGTTGATGGCGCATCGATGGGGGGTGCTTCTATGCTGACACATCTAGGCGGAGGTGACGTGGAACTGATGTTGACGCAACTGGGAGGAGGTGATGGCACTCTGGTGGCGCTCTATTGGACCTTTCCATTGAAACCCGTGTTGATTTGTTTCCGGCATTGGAACCGGATTTGGGAGCCATGGAGCCAGATTTGCTGTCAAATGGCCCCAGAAGAATACAAACTGGCGCACTTGCAATGTAACACGCTCCACTGACTGAACGATCGACCACACACGCACCTGCATCAAGCACGCGCCAAAAGCCACAAACAGCGCGAGCAGCGCGGGCCACTGAACGTCCTCCAAGCCTAGCCACTCCAGCACGACAGACGCGGCATCGTCTTTGCCGCCGCCGCTGTCGCCGCCGCTGCCCCCGCGCCAGTTGATGCTGCTGCTGTGTGTGTGTGTATGTGTGTGTGTGTAAATTTGTTGTTTGTGTGTGTGTGTGTGTGTGGATTTGTTGTTTATGTGTGTGCGCGTGTGTGTGTGTGAGTGTGTGTGCGTGTGAGTGTGTGTGTGTGTGTGTGTCTGTGTGTGTCTGTGTCTGTGTCTGTGTCTGTGTCTGTGTCTGTGTCTGTGTCTGTGTCTGTGTCTGTGTCTGTGTCTGTGTCTGTGTCTGTGTCTGTGTCTGTGTCTGTGTCTGTGTCTGTGTCTGTGTCTGTGTCTGTGTCTGTGTCTGTGTCTGTGTCTGTGTCTGTGTCTGTGTCTGTGTCTGTGTCTGTGTCTGTGTCTGTGTCTGTGTCTGTCTGTGTCTGTGTCTGTGTCTGTGTCTGTGTCTGTGTCTGTGTCTGTGTCTGTGTCTGTGTCTGTGTCTGTGTCTGTGTCTCTGTGTCTCTGTGTCTCTGTGTCCCTGTGTCCCTGTGTCCCTGTGTCCCTGTGTCCCTGTGTCCCTGTGTCTGTGTGTCTGTGTGTCTGTGTGTCTGTATTTTTCTGTGTCTGTGTCTGTGTCTGTGTCTGTGTCTGTGTCTGTGTCTGTGTCTGTGTCTGTGTCTGTGTCTGTGTCTGTGTCTGTGTCTGTGTCTGTGTCTCTGTGTCCCTGTGTCCCTGTGTCCCTGTGTCCCTGTGTCCCTGTGTCCCTGTGTCCCTGTGTCCCTGTGTCCGTGTGTCTGTGTGTCTGTGTCTGTGTCTGTGTCTGTGTCTGTGCCTGTGCCTGTGTCTGTGCCTGTGCCTGTGCCTGTGCCTGTGTCTGTGTCTGTGTCTGTGTCTGTGTCTGTGTCTGTGTCTGTGTCTGTGTCTGTGTCTGTGTCTGTGTCTGTGTCTGTGTCTATGTCTGTGTCTGTGTCTGTGTCTGTGTCTGTGTCTGTGTCTGTGTCTGTGTCTGTGTCCGTGTCTGTGTCTGTGTCTGTGTCTGTGTCTGTGTCTGTGTCTGTGTCTGTGTCTGTCTGTGTCTGTGTCTGTGGTCTGTGTCTGTGTCTGTGTCTGTGTCTGTGTCTGTGTCTGTGTCTGTGTCTGTGTCTGTGTCTGTGTCTGTGTCTGTGTCTGTGTCTGTGTCTGTGCCTGTGCCTGTGCCTGTGCCTGTGCCTGTGTCTGTGTCTGTGTCTGTGTCTGTGTCTGTGTCTGTGTCTGTGTCTGTGTCTGTGTCTGTGTCTGTGTCTGTGTCTGTGTCTGTGTCTGTCTGTGTCTGTCTGTGTCTGTCTGTGTCTGTGTCTGTGTCTGTGTCTGTGTCTGTGTCTGTGTCTGTGTCTGTGTCTGTGTCTGTGTCTGTGTCTGTGTCTGTGTCTGTGTCTGTGGCTGTGTCTGTGTCTGTGTCTGTGTCTGTGTCTGTGTCTGTGTCTGTGTCTTTGTCTGTGTCTGTGTCTGTGTCTGTGTCTGTGTCTGTGTCTGTGTCTGTGTCTGTGTCTTGTGTCTTGTGTCTTGTGTCTTGTGTCT
>VFSX01000729.1:45000-50959 GCA_016618255.1 Chlamydomonas sp. UWO 241 | reverse complement strand
ACCTCTAGTCCTAGTACCACCGCCTAGACGCAAGTCCAGTTCTGGCCCTAACAATTACTTGTGAGGGGCGGTAGCCACCAGCCGGCTGCCTGCCAACGTGTGTCCCAGAGCAAAAAGGAGAGCTATTGTGCGACGCCTCCAAAATAGGTCCTAACTGCTTCTGGGGGATAGGGGGTCAAGTGGCGCTTGCCAATCTACTTGACCGCCTGGTGGAGGGGCCGGCGCCTGAGGGGCAGCCGGACCGTACACCACGGCTCTCCCACCCGACCCTATCCTGAGCACAGCTCAAACGCCGTGTCCGAAAAAGTCTTCCAATCAGAACAGGAGTGCCACTAGTTTCGCCTAGCTGCTGAAATCAGTAGCTTAAGAAAAATAGTGTCGGGAGGAGGCTGGAGGCCGGGCCTTGCTGCCGAGCCACATCCATTGTGCAGTCAAAAGTCGTACGAGGAAGACGAGAAGCCGGCATGCGCATCAGATGGCCTAGCCACTGCATTGATCGCTTTGCCACAAGGCTCTCAATTGGCTCAGTGTCGCACGCCTGCCGAATATAAGTTAATCTGTGCCGGTCGACCAGGCGCACACCCAGAATGCAACGAAGGCAGTTAGAGTGGAGGGTGCGTTCGGGAAAACTGACGCGCGGAGGCAATTTTTTCGGGGTGGGCTAGATGGCGGTTCCACTTACTGCTTGCTGCAACAGCATGGTGGGTGGCTGTTGCGAGTGGGTGGGTGCGCCACTGTTGGCCATGAAGCTGTTTTCCTAATCGCCAGGTGGGCGTCCAGTGTTTAGCTTTCTCGACCCACAGTTCCGCCCTACCACCCCACACAGGTAATTGTTAGGGCCAGAACTGGACTTGGGTCTAGGCAGTGGTACTAGGACTAGGAGGTGGTCTTTGCTGGAAAGCCGATGTAACTGTAACAGTTCCACCCTGGTCGCCAGACGCAAACACACATGCACGCAAGCAAGCACGCGCATGTGCACACACACACCACCATACGCGGGGGGTGGGTGTCGGGATGTCTGATGAAACCAACTTTCTCCTCGACACACACACAAACACACGCATGTGCGCACAAAACCGCGCGTGCACGCACGCGTACTCGCACGCACGCGCGCACACGCACGCACGTGCACGCCCACCACCCCACGCCCGCGCACACACACACGTGCCCCCGCAGCCTGTCTCCGTGGGCTCTCCTCGACACACACACACACACGCACACACACACGTGCGCACAGAGCCGCACGCGCACCCATGCGCACTTGCACTCGCACTTGCACACACACACACACACACGCACGTGCACACCCACCACCCTACGCGCACGCACACACACACGTGCCCCCACAGCCTATCTCTGTGGGCGCTCTTCGACACACACACCGACACGCTCGCGAGCACAAAACGTGCACCCATGCGCACTCGCACACGTGCGCACACACACACGCGCACACACACGTGCACACACACCACCCCACGTGCACACACACACACCCGTGCCCCTGCAGCCTGTCTCCGTGGGCGCTCTTCAACACACACAAACACACGCACGCGCGCACAAAACCGCACGCGCACCCACGCGCACTCGCACACACGCGCGCACACACGCACACGTGCACACCCACCACCACACGCGCACGCACACACCCGTGCCCCCACAGCCTGTCTCCGTGGGCGCTCTTCGACACACACACCAACACGCAAGCACGCACAAAATCCGCACGTGCACCCACGCGCACTCGCACACACGCGTGCACACGCACACACACACACGCACACGTGCACACCCACCACCACACGCGCACGCACACACACCCGTGCCCCCGTAGCCTGTCTCCATGGGCGCTCCTCGACACACACACAAACACATGCACGTGCGCACAAAACCGCACGCGCACCCACGCGCACTCGCACACACGCGCGCACACACGCGCACGCGCACACGTGCACACCCGCCACCACACGTGCACGCACACACACACGTGCCCCCGTAGCCTGTCTCCGTGGGCGCTCCTCGACACACACACAAACACATGCACGTGCGCACAAAACCGCACGCGCACCGACGCGCACTCGCACACACGCGCGCACACGCGCGCACGCGCACACGTGCACACCTGCCACCACACGCGCACGCACACACACCCGTGCCCCCGCAGCCTGTCTCCGTGGGCACTCGTGTTCTGGGCATGCTGGATGGTCGTATGCGTGCTCATGTACCTTGCGTATGGTGGGTGGCTGATGCGCTGCGGGCTGTGAGCTGATGCGCTGCGGGCTGATGCGCTGCGGGCTGATGCGCTGTGGGCTGTGGCTGATGCGCTGCGGGCTGTGGGCTGATGCGCTGTGGGCCCGTTGCTTTTTTCATTTGGTTTGACAGGTTTTTTACATGTGCACGTCCGGAGGACCCCGGGGCGCGGGTTTCAGGTTGTACACGTACGCGCCTGGAGGACCCTGGGGCGTTAAGGCCTAGGCAACACGTCTTGGGGGGCTCTTCTAGGAGAGCTCGCAAGGCCACGCAGCGTCCCCCTCCGGGCGCGAGTCCAGGCCTAGACTAGGAAGTGTAGGGGGGGCTCTACTACGAGGGAGCCCGCGACCCCGCGTAAGCGCCAGTCAATCAATGTCCTCGGTCGTGTGGCGGGCCGCAGCGCGCACCACCATCGCGGTGCCTGCACCATGTGCCCGTGTGCTCTCTGCATGTGAGTGTGTGCTTTGTCTACGTGTGCTTGTGTTCTCTGCGTGCACACGCCCCGATTCTCTGGCTCCCAAAACTGGGGCTCAATGATCCCCCACCCCACCCCCGCCCTGCGCAGTAACTGCCTCCTACCTCCTCCCCTCAATCTCCCCCCTGTGGTGGTGGTATACCTTTGTAAATGTAACCGCCCATCTGCCCCTCCCTAAACCCCACACCGCCACCGCGCCACCCTCTCCCGACAACAGGGTTGCACCACAGCCAGGGCGAGGGGCGCGTGCGGTACGAACGCGCGGACGACTGGTAGTGGTCGTGGCCCCTCTGCGCCGCTTCAGCTGACATCAAGCATCAATGGTCCGCGATCGGTCATCCAGGCTCTACAACATTCAAACGAATTTATACATGTACATACGAGGCGGCATGTCACGCGAACCGCTTGTGTTATTTGCCCGTGCACATGGGCCATTACTTAGAGAGGCTGTTTTAATTGTCATGATCCCATGTAATGTCTGACCTAGGTTGCTACATGGGGTCACAAGCTGCCTACTGAACTGCCTAGCTATGTACAAAGCGAGCAAAACAGGCTCGTCGCTGCTCGCGTGTGGCTAGCCTGGCTTGATGGTGATACGCCAAGTCAGGCCAGGCACGACGCGAGTGGGAGGTGCAGAACAAGTGCGGACCTGTGGCCATACACGGCTACTGCAGCCACCGCACGAAAGGGAGGGGGCGTGCATGGAGAGGGGGCGCCACGTGCCTCCGTGGACAAGGGAGGCCCCGGGGAGGCGTCTCGCCAGACTCCGACCATCCTGGAGCAGAGGCAGGAGAAGCAGAGGAAGCAGTTCTCGAGCACTCCTTGTCCGCGCCCGATGGCGCGGCCGCGAGCGCGGCGCGACCAACGCCTCGCCCGGATGGCGCGCTTGTGCGCGGTATGTGGTAGCCAGTTCCCTCAATCCTACGCTTGCAGGTGCGTACTGTAAGCTGCTCGTGCATACGCCCTCCGCCCCTTCTGGCTCCCCGTGCCCACGCCCACAGCCGCGGGGAAGCAAGCACAAGCAGGGCGCGTGCGCGCACGCACCGCTCACGTGCGCGCGCCGCCCCCACGCGCCCCGCCCCGCCCTCCGCCCCCCATCACTCGCGCCCTCCGCGCCCACAGCACGAGCGCGAGCGCGCCCCCCAGCGCCGCCGCGGCAAAGTTCTCGCCCTCCCCCCGCCGGCCAACCATCTCGCGCGAAAGCGCGCCGCCAGCGGCGCGCGCGTGCCGCCACGCCGCCCGCACCCACCCGCCGCCGCCGGCACCGCGCCCGAGCAGCGCTCCGCCGTACGTTATGCCGCCGCCCTCGCCCGGATCGCGGTGTGGGGCGCCGCCCCAGAGCGCCGCCGCCGCGCGCCGCAGGTGCGACGGCAGGGCGCTGGAGAGCACTTGTGCAGCTCGCAGCGAGGCGCCTCTGCGCACAGAGAGGGCGTGTGGTGGTGTGGTGTGTGGGAGGTGGTGGGGGCGGGTGTGTGTGTGTGTCTGGGGGGGGGGCGTTTGCTCATACGTGCACGCAGGCAGGCAGGCAGCACACGCAGGCATGCGGGCGGAGAGACATGGACATGGCGTGTGGCACGCAGCACCAGGGAGACCGCCACTGCCCCGCAAACCACGCGCGCGTACCTCTGACGGTGTGTGTGTGTGTGTGTGCCAGGGGTTTCCTTCCCGATCGGGAAACGAAAAGAAGCGTGCTCAGAGGGCGCGATCCCGATGGTTTCGGGTAGGGTACGTTCGGGAAAAACGACGTGCGGAGGCGATTTTTCCGGGGAACAGTGTGAAATCGTCGATTTTCACACTTTTTGACGCCTGCAGCCCGAAATCCCGACGAAACTGGGAAAGCCTCTTCGGGAAAAACGAAAAGATGACTGACCCCAAGGAAACCCCTGGTGTGTGCGTGTGTGTGTGTGTGTGTATGTGTGTGCATGGTTAACGAGACACAACCAGGCACAGCCACAGGCCTCACTGCAATGGCCGGACCCACAGCCACAGCCACAGCCACAACCACAGCCACAGCCAGACCCGCCACGACTGGTCTGGCTCAGCCTATCCCATCTCCACCTCCCATCTCCACCTCCCTGGTGGCTTTGACACCCACAGCCAGACGTAGCGCCCGAGTAGCGTCTCGGGGAGGGCGTCCGCGCGCAGCGTCGCGACGCAAGCACGCGCACGCATAACAGAGCAACCAGGCACAGGCACAGGCACAGGCACAGGCACAGGCACAGGCACAGGCACAGGCACAGGCACAGGCACAGGCACAGGCACAGGCACAGGCCAGACTCACCGCCCGAGTAGCGTCTCCAGGAGAGCGTCCGCGCGCACAAAACAGAGCAACCAGGCACAGCCAAGCATATCCCGAGGACGCAACTTAGTGGCCAGACCCACAGCCACACCCACCTCCCAAACAGTGGCTCGAGGAAAGCGTCCGCGCACAGCGACGCGAGGCCGAGCCACGGGGGCAGCGCGGCGGGCAGCTCGCCTTTTGCTGCGTCAATCGCGCGTGCGTACCTGTGGGGTGGAGTGTGTGCATGAGTGTATGTGTGTGTTGTGTGTGTGTGTGTGTGTGCATGTGCGTGTGCGTGTGTGTGCTTGCGTGTGTGTGTGTGTGTGGCGAGCGTGTGTGTGTTTGTGTATGTATGTAGTGGGAAGCGCGGCGGGCAGCTCGCCCCCTGCTGCGTCAATCACGCGTGCGTACATGTGGGGTGGAGTGGAGTGTGTGTGTGTGTGTGTGTGGTGTGGGTGACGTGTGTGTGGTGTGGCTGGGTGGTGAATATGCGCGTGCATGTGAGGCGAGGTGGCGTGTGTGGTGTGCGCGTGGTGTGGTGTGGGTGGGAGAGTAGCAGCGTTTGTGGCACAGGGGAAGTGGCAGAGTAGTTGTAATGCCTGCACAGCCTCTGGATGGCTGCTCGGCAGAGAGGAAACAGAGCGAGAAGCCTGCCGACGCACAGCCCCGCACGCACGCGCTACCACCATCCTTGAGCGTGCGCGCGAGCGGACGAGCACATGCTGCCAAAACACCAACACCACTGGCAGCCACAGATCTGTTCACCCCCTCCTCCCCTCGGACCGTGCCAAAACACCCACAGATCTGCTGCGCGGCTCGTGTTGCATGCCCACCCGTGCAGCACACACACACACACACACACACACATTCCATTCCATTCCATTCCAGATCGTTACAAAGATAACGGCGATATCGTTCCAGAGGTCGGCGAAAGGGCGTCTGTCAATAGCGGGAGACCA
>VFSX01000729.1:27500-40000 GCA_016618255.1 Chlamydomonas sp. UWO 241 | reverse complement strand
GCACGCGCGCGCATGTGCGTGTGTGCAAGGGGGGGGGGCAGTGTGCTCAATCCCTTGGAGATCCACGTGGCCCAGCGCACCTGCTCTGCACTTCTCTCAAGCACCATGCCTGCGAGCACGCCCCAATCGATGTGTGTGCGTGTGTGTGTGTATGTGTGCGTGACACACCTGCTCTGCAGCATGTCCGCGAACGCGCCCTACTCGTTGTGTGTGTGTGTGCGTGTGTGTGTGCGTGCGTGTCTGTGTGTCTGTGTGTGCGTGTGTGTGTGTGTGTGTGTGTGTGTGTGTGTGTCTCACACCTGCTCTGCAGCAAGCACCATGCCCGCGAGCGCGTCCCACTCCCCCTCTCCCTGCCCCCCCCCCCCCCGCCGCCCGTCCATCAGTATCTGCCGCCATGGAGCCAGCGATGCACCCGCACAGGACACGCACACACACACACACACACACACACACACACACACACACACACACACACACACACGCACACACACGGAGAGAGAGAGAGATATCGTTACAGAGAACTCTGCACGGCAGACCTAGATAGGCTGTTTCTGGTCATCATTGAGGAGATTCCATTTGGAGGCGGGTGACCAACCGTGCGCCAACAAGAGGGTGAATAACCTCATTCAAAAAGCAGTGGGGGAAAGGGGCAAATGCGGGTCACTGACGGCTGTGTTCGTCACTCCGCTTCGACTGAGTTTAAACTAGGTCTCGGCAGATTGACCTCCACAGTTGTGGAAATCTCGCTAAGAGGATCCACTCGGGTGTGACTCGCTTGGACAAGAGGTCCATGAACTCGGGGTGCTTGGAGATGTCGCGTTTGAAGTTGGAAAAGTGGGTGTTTGCGGAGGAACGGAACTTGACGGAGTGGGCGAAAAAGTCGCCGGCGCTGAGCCGGTAAGATGTGATGGCGCCGCCGGCATAGAGCGAAGTCATGTCCGGTCGGCGGTACGCGAAAAGGGCGGCAGTGGGGGGGTATATGATGTCGGGAGGGAGTGTGGGGGAGAAGGGACGGGCGGGTGTGTGGAGATGGAGGGGCGGGGGGACGGGGGAGGTGGGAGGCGGCGGATGAGGGAGCCGATGAACGTAGCACGGTGCTTGTTGATCGTGTCGATGATGGGGAACGTACAAGGGGGGGAGGCATGCATCGTGGTGGTGGAGGTGTGCTCTGTGGTGTGAGGAGGGATGCCCTTGATGAGGCGGAGGAAGCGGTTGTGGGTTACTTCAAGTCGGTGGATGTGGGCCTTGTTCAACGTCCATGTCTGGCAGCCATACAGTAGGGCAGAGATCACAAAGGCGTTGTAGAGGTGGATCTTGGTAGTGGGAGAGATTGAGTTGGAGTTCCAGAACCGGGGAGTGAGACGGTTGAAGGCGTACCAGGCACTTCCGATCCGGCGTGAGATCTCTGAGTCGAGGATGTCGGAATCAGACGTGTTGGGAGCGTCATCAGAAGGGGCGGCGGGGGAGGACAGAATACTTCCGGGTATTTGAACTTGGAGGTGGAGTGGACCAGGTGGGGGGTAGATGAGGAGTTGGAGGGGATGGTGATAGGGGCGGAGGGGACGGTGTGGGCAGAAGGGTGGCCGAGGGATTGTGCCACGGTTTTGTCGTAGTTGATCGCAAGGGCCAGGTCTGAACAGATGCGGTCGAGGAGGGTGAGCATGGTGCGGAGGTCTTCCTCGGAGGGGGCGAGCAGGGCGATGTCGTCGGCGTAGAGAAGGAGGGGGAGGATGGTGGTCAAAAAGTCCTTGCGGGACTCAGGGGTGTACAGTTTTCCGTCGATCATGTAGCCAATTTGAATGCCAGCGTTGGGGAGCTGGGCAATCAGGGACCGGACAACTGTGTCAATGTAGACATTGAAGAGGAGGGGGGAGAGGGGGCAGCCTTGCTTGACGCCAGCTTTGAGAGGGAAAGGGGCGGAGTATGCACCGTTGACTCGGGCTCTGGTGGTGGCACCAGAGTAGAGGCTTTCGATGCGTGCAAGGAGGGCAGGGTGCGCGCCGCGGTAGAAGAGGGTTTTCCAAAGGGCGGCGTCATTGACACTGTCGAACGCCTTGGACAGGTCGACGTAAGCCACATGGAGGGGGCGTGGGCGCGGTGTGACTCCTCTTGGAGGCGTCGTAGGGTGAAGATGGCATCGGAGGTGCCACGGCCCGGACGGAAGCCAAACTGGGAAGTGTGGAGGGTGGGCTCCAGCTGGAGCTTGAGGCGGTTGAGGAGGATGTAAGTGTAGACCTTGCCAGCGACGGGCAGGAGGGAGATGCCGCGGTAGGAGAGCACACACACACACACACGCACACACACACACAGACCACACAGTGAGCCCGAACCCCAGCAAGCACAGCAGGGGCGGGCAGCCCCCACCCCCCCCCACCACACACACACACACACAGAGCGGTTTTACAGGTTTTACACATACGCGCCCGGAGGATCCCAGGGCGTGAGTCAAGGCATAGTATAGACTACACGTCTAGTCACGTAAGGCATAGCATATACTAGTCACGTAAGTCATAGTATAGACTACACGTCTAGGGGGGCTCTACTAGCTAGGAGAGCCTGCAAGGCCACGCAGCGCGCCACCCTACAGCACACACACACACACACACACACACAGCGCACCTGCTCTGCAGCGAGCACCATGCCCGCAAGCGCGCCCCACTCGTCGCCACCGTCCAGCGCGTCTGCCGCGCCCTGCACCGCCTGCATCCATGTGTGCGTGTGTGTGTGTGCAAGTTGGTATTTGCATGTGTGTGTATGTGTGCGTGTGTATGTGTATGTGTGCGAGTGTGTGTCTGTGTGCGCGTGCACTCGTCGCCACCGTCCAGCGCGTCTGCCGCGCCATGCACTGCCTGCACTGCCTGCGGCCATGTGTGTGTGTGTGTGCGTGCATGTGTGTGTGCAAGTGTGTCTTTGCATGTGTGTGTGTGTGTGCAAGTGTGTGTGTATGTGCACATGTGCGCATGCGTCAGTCAGCGCGTCCACTGCTACTCCCTGCCCCCCGGGTGTGCGAGAGTAACGGAGGTGTGTGTGTGTGTGTGTGTGTGTGCGTGTGCTTGCACGCGTGCGCCGGCCAGTGTGCGTGTGCATGCGTGTGTGTGCGCGTGCTGTGAACGTGTATGTCTTCAGCCTCTTATGATTTGTGTGTGCAGCGCCACCTGCGTCCTCATGCCCCTCGCCACGGCCAGCGAACGGTAGTTGGCCAGCATAACAAGACATTCGTGTGTACATGCGTTGAGACGTGTGTGTGTGTGTGTGTGTGTGTGTGTGTGTGTTGAGCGCACCTGCGTCCACCCGCCCCTCGCCACGGCCAGCTAGCGGTAGTTGCCAGCATGCATGCCAGTCGTTGTTGTGCGTTTCTGTGTGTGTGTTCTGTGGGCGCGAGCAGCAGCGCACCCGCGTCCACCTGCCCCTTTGTCACAAAAAACAAAAGGTGGTTGGCCAGCATGACGGACGTGTGTGTGCGCTCAGGTGTGTGTGTGTGTGTGTGTGTGTGTGTGTGTGTGTGCAGCGCACCTGCGTCCACCTGCCCCTCGCCACGGCCAGCGAGCGGTAGTTGCCAGCATGCATGCCAGTCGTGTGTGTGTGCGCTCAGGTGTGTGTGTGTGTGTATGCGCGTGTGCGTGTGCGTGTGTGTGTGTGTTGTGTTGGTGCTGTGTGTATGGTGCATGTGTGTGTGTGTGGTGTGTGTGTGCAGCGCACCTGGTCCACCCGCCCCCTCCCACCGGCCAGCGAGCGGAGTTGCAGCATGCAATGCCAGTTGTGTGCGTGTGCGCATCAGACGTGTGTGTGGTGTGTGTGTGTGTGTATGTGTGGTGCGTGTGGTGTGTGTGTGTGTGTGTGTGTGTGTGTGTGTGTGTGCAGCGCACCTGCGTCCACCCGCCCCTCGCCACGGCCAGCGAGCGGTAGTTGCCAGCATGCATGCCAGTCGTGTGTGTGTGCGCTCAGACGTGTGTGTGTGTGTTTGTGTGTGTGTATGTTTGTGTGCGTGTGTGTGTGTGTGTGTGTGTGTGTGTGTGTGTGTGTGCGTTGATCGCACCAGTGTCCACCCGCCCCTCGCCACTGCCAACAAACGGTAGTTGGCCAGCGCTGCAGTCACGTTCTGAGGTACCGCCCCGTCTGCGTGCACGTGTGTGCGTGCGCGTGTGTGAGTGTGAGAGTGTGTGAGAGTGTGTGAGTATGTGTGTGTTTGTGTGTGTGTGTGTGAGTGCGTGAGTGTGTGTGAGTGTGTGAGTGTGTGTGTGTGTGTGTGTGTGTGTGTGTGTGTGTGTGAAGGGGTCGATTTTACAGTCCGTCGGACGCCTATGTGAGCGTGTTAGACCTGTGTGAACCTTGGAAAAAGCGGACAGCTTTCAAGAGCGGACCCCTAGCTGCCATCTGCCATCGATGGTGTGTGTGTGTGTGTGTATGTGTATGGCAACGTTGGCCGTTTCGCTTGCTCGCCTAGAAGTGGCGCAGCCACGTGCGGACTCACGCCGGCCATGGGGTTCAGGATATTAGGAACCCTAAACCCTCGACCCGAACCCCCCTTTGAACACCCATATGGGTCATGATGCCTGGGTTGTACGGTGTGTGCGCATGGGCATGGGTGGTGGATTTTACAGTCCGTCGTTAGGGTTGAGGATTGGCCAAGGTGAAGCCCTAAAAAGCCTAAATCCTAAACCCTTGAAACCCCCAACCCCTATGGCGCAGTCCCGAGTCTCTCGCCTTCATGCGGCCGCTCGTACATGAGGCCGAGGTTGAACGGCGCGCGCCAGTGGCCCAGCTTCCGCGCAGCTTCCATGTGCTCGACCGCGCGCGTGGCGTTGGTCTGTACGCCCAGGCCCATCGAATACATGAGGCCGATCTGAAAAGGAGAGGGATAGAGAGGGGTTCGGGAAGAGGTCGGGGGACGCCATAACAGGGCTGTGGCTGATGAACAGGCCGATGAACAGGCCGATGAACAGGCCGATGAACAGGCCGATGAACAAAGGAAAGGGTGAAGGAGGCGTTCATTGTGAGGTTGCCCTGCACGCCCTTGGAGGCCCATCGAATGCATGAGGCCGATCTGCAGAGGAGAGGGAGAGGGAGGAAGGTGTGTGTGAATACGGGTGGGCAGGTGTGCGTGCAAGTGGTCCAGCTTCCGCGCAGCTTCCATGTGCTCGACCGCGCGCGTGGCGTTGGTCTGCACGCCCAGGCCCATCGAATACATGAGGCCGATCTGAAGAGGGAAAGGAGAGGGAGGAAGGTGTGTGTGAATACGGGTGGGCAGGTGTGCGTGCAAGTGGTCCAGCTTCCGCGCAGCTTCCATGTGCTCGACCGCGCGCGTGGCGTTGGTCTGCACGCCCAGGCCCATCGAATACATAAGGCCGATCTGCGCGGAAGGGTGCGAGGAGGAGGCAAATACCTCACGAGTTCACTTTAAAGTGAACGAATCATCCAAATCGGTAAAATCGCCTAATGAATCTTCATTGGATGCATCCGAATTAGTATTCGTATCCAAAGTCAGAGTGCAGGGGTCCAGCGGGGCGTTGGTCTGCACGCCCAGGCCCATTGAATACATGAGGCCGATCTGCAGAGGAAAGGGAGAGGGAGGAAGGGGGTTGGAACAAGGGTTTATGCAACAGCTCTTAGAAGAGTCTCCCACTCAGGCTACCCAGCTCAGTGGCAGCTAAGTGAAGAACTTCACTTAGCTGCCACTGAGCTGGGTAGCCTGAGTGGGAGACGAGAATGAGACGGCGAATCGGCAGCAGTTGTATTCTCTGTTACTCGTGTCGCTCGCCCGTTGCAGGATAATGTAGGTCAGGCTATACTTGGCTCTCAGGTTTGCTTTCTCGCTCTCCCCCCCCTCCCCCCCCCACGCACCTTTAGATAGCAGTCGGCCGCTGCGCCCAACTGGAACAGCTCCACACTTCCTCCGCACCCCCCACACTTTCCTCCCACACTCCCCACACACACCCCACACTCGAGGAGTGTGAACACACCTCGAGGAAACAGTCTGGCGAGTCGGCCTCAGCGCCCAACTGGAACAGCTCCACACTTTCTCCGCACCCCCCACACTCCCCCTCCACACTCCTCTCTCACATCCCACACTCGAGGAGTGTGAACACACCTCGAGGTAACAGTCTGGCGAGTCGGCCTCAGCGCCCAACTGGAACAGCTCCACACTTCCTCCGCACCCCCCACACTTCCCCTCCACACTCCTCTCTCACATCCCACACTCGAGGATTGTGAACACACCTTGAGGTAACAGTCTGGCGAGTCGGCCTCAGCGCCCAGCTGGAACAGCTCCACACTTCCTCCGCACCTCCCACACTTTCCCCCACACTCCCCCCACACACCCCACACTCGAGGAGTATGAAAACACCTTGAGGTAACAGTCTGGCGAGTCAGCCTCAGCGCCCAAATGAAACAACTCCATTGCTGACGTGAAGTTGTGATCAAACGCCTGTGTGTGGGGGGGCGTGCGTGTGTGTGTGTGTGTGTGCGTGTTTGTGCATGTGTGCGTGCTGAAATAACTTCATTGCTGACGTGAAGTTGTGATCAAACGCCTGTGTGTGGGGGGGCGTGTGTGTGTGTGTGTGTGTGTGCGTGTGCCCCTTGCACCAGCACCTGCGGGAAACCTAGCCCCGCACGCCCCTGCAAGGGCGTGCGCTGGCAGGACCGATGCACAGCGCACCCTGGCACTTGTCCCCCACGGTGCGCATGTGAACCCCGACTATGTGTGTGCGTGTGTGTGTGTGTGCGTCAGCAGCCCCGCCTCCTTGTTGGTTCTTTGTGTGTGCCTGTGTGTCTGCACGCACCTGTCCACCCCAGTGCATGGAGCCCAGCCCACACCACGCGACGGGTAGCCCAAGAGCGCGTGCGTGCTCAAACTGCTGGCGTGCGCGTGTCACGTTCTTCTCTCCACCCGGGAGGCCGAGGCCCTGCGGATCAGATAAGGGAGTTAAAGAGAGACACAGACAGAGAGAGAGAGAGAGAGAGAGAGGCAGCGACAGACACAGAAAGAGGGAGAGAGAGAGGGGTAGAGGGTGAGAAAGTGCTCAAACTGCTGGCGTGCGCGTGTCACGTTCTTCTCTCCACCCGGGAGGCCGAGGCCCTGCGGATCGGATAAGGAAGTTAAAGAGAGACACAGACACAGAGAGAGAGAGAGAGAGAGAGAGAGAGAGGCAGCGACAGAGAGAGAAAGAGGGAGAGAGAGAGGGTTAGAGGGTGAGAAAGTGCTCAAACTGCTGGCGTGCGCGCGTCACGTTCTTCTCTCCACCCGGGAGGCCGAGGCCCTGCGGATTGGATAAGGGAGTTAAAGAGAGACACAGACACAGAGAGAGAGAGAGAGAGAGGCAGCGACAGAGAGAAAGAGGGAGAGAAAGGGAGAGAGAGAGAGAGAAAGGGAGAGAGAGAGGGGTAGAGGGTGAGAAAGTGCTCAAACTGCTGGCGCGCGCGTGTCACGTTCTTCTCTCCACCCGGGAGGCCGAGGCCCTGCGGAGCAGGTGAGGGAGATAAAGAGAGACACAGAGAGAGACAGGGAGAAAAAGAGAGAGAAAGAGAGAGAAAGAGAGAGAAAGAGATCAAGAGAGAGAGAAAGAGAGGGAAAAAGACAGCGAAAGAGACGGAAAGAGAGAGAGAGAGAGAGAGAGAGGGGAGGGGTACGAGGGCGAGTGCGTGCTCAAACTGCTAGCGCAAACTGCTGGCGCGCGCGTGTCACGTTTTTCTCTCCACCTGAAAGGCTGAGGCCCTGCGGGTTACAAATGGGAGGGGAGGATTGGTTTTGAGCAATGAGAGAAAGTAGAGGAAGACGGACAGAGGAGAAGAGAGAGAGGGGAAAGAGAGAGGGGAAAGAGAGAGAGAGAGAGACAGAGAGACAGACAGAGAGAGACAAGAGAGAGAGAGACTGAGAGAGAGAAATAAGAGAGAGAGAGAGGGAGCAACCTGCTGGCGCGCGCACGACGTTCTTTCCTGTCAGCCCCAGGCTGTGCGGTGCAAGGACAGGGCACCGCCACGGGTGTCGCCGACAAGCTCCAATACCCATTCTCAAGGCTCTGTATTCTGGTGTTCTGATTTATCATGTTGCACCACAGCTCTGTTGAACTGAGGTGCGGCTGATGAACCAGCAGTGGGCCTTCACAGCCATCTTAGCGCTACGATGGCTGTGAAGGCCCACTGCTGGCTTATCAGCCGCACCTCAGTAGAATCAACTCAACCCACCTGCAGGTGGCTACCGCCCAGCTACCGCCCCTCACAAGTAATTGTCAGGGCCAGAACTGGACTTGGGTCTAGGCGGTGGTACTAGGACTAGCCGATGTAACTGTAACTGTAACTGTACCTGCAGGTGCATATACCCCACGGAGTACGTCGCCGCCAAGTTGCCCATCTCCGCCGCCCATCTCTGCCGCGGCCTCAAACCTATACAGTACTGCCATCTGGCTGCCCTCCTACCCCACTGAGTCCTGTGCACACGGCGTGCCGCCTGCAACGTGCACCCACACACCTGCAGGTGCATGTACCCCACAGAGTAGGTCGCCGCCACGTCGCCCATCTCCGCCGCGTCCTCAAACCCACGCAGCGCTGCCCGGTAGTCACGCGGCACGCCGACGCCCATTAGGCGGCGCCATGCCTGGTTTAAGGTTACGGGTTTGGGGTTCAAGGTTAAGGGTTTAGAGGGTCCAGGGTTTAGGGCTCGGGGTTTAGGAGACACCGAGTGCCGTGTGTGTGTGTGTGTGTGTTTTGAGTGTGCGTGCGTGTGCGTCGGTAGTCGTGCAGCACGCCGACGCCCATGAGGCGGCACCGCGCCTGGTTTTGGGTTTAGGGTTTAGGAGACACAGTGTGCCGTATGTATGTGTGTGTGTGTGTGTGTGTGTGCGTGTGTGTTGCGTGCACATGTGTGTGTGTGTGTGTGTGTCGGTAGTCGCGAGGCATGCCGACGCCCACGAGGCGGCGCCACGCCTGGTTTTGAGTTTAGGGTTTGGGGTTTAGGAGACACTGTGTGTGTGTGTTGAGTGTGCATGTGTGTGTGTGCTGAGTGTGCATGCATGTGCGTGTGTGTCGGTAGTCACGCGGCACGCCGACGCCCATGAGGCGGCACCATGCCTGGTTTAGGGTTTAGGGTTAATGGTTTAGGGTTTAGGGTTCAGGGTTCAGGAGATACCGAGTGCCGTGGGTGTGCGTGCGTGTGCGTGTGTGTCGGAAGTCGCGAGGCACGCCGTTGCCCATGAGGCGGCACCACGCCTGGTTAGGGTTTAGGGTTTGGGGTTCAGGGCTTAGCGGTTAGGGTTTAGGGTTTAGGGTTTGGGGTTACGGGTTCAGGAGACACAGCGTGCCCTGTGTGTGTGTGCGTGTGCGTTTGTGCGTGTGTACGACCTCATGTAACGCTTGGTGGGTTGGTTGGTTGCGTGTGTTGAGTGTGCGTGTGTGTGCGTGTGTGTCGGTAGTCACGAGGCATGCCGACGCCCATGAGGCGGCGCCAAGTCTGGCGAGATATGATGATGATAGATGTTATGACAGTCAGGGACACCTCCATAGAGGCGCATAGATATAGGAGACACCGTGCGTGCGTGCATGCGTGTGTGTGCGTGTGTGTGCATGTGTGTGTGTGTGTGTGTGTGCGTGTGTGAGAGTGCATGTGTGTGTGAGTGCGTGTGTGTGTGTGTGTGTTCGGACACGACACCTTCCCTCGACCTGTCTCCCCACCTTCCCTCGACTTTCCTCCCCACCTTCCCTCCACCTTCCTTCCACCTTCTCTCCACCTTCCCCACACCTTCCCTTCACCTTCCCCCTCCTCCACCTTCCCCCCACCTTCCCTCCACCTTCCCTCCACTTCCCTCCACTTTCTTCTCACCGTCCCTCCACCTTCCCTCCACTGCCCCCCCCCCCACCTTCCCCCCACCTGTCGGGACACCATGGCGGGGTCCCCCCTGAGCGCAAGCTCCTCCTGCACACAGAAGGGGCACAGCAAGGGTGGGTGCAGTGATTTTGTTTTCAGGATGTTAGATTGATTTTCTGGAGCCATTTGACTGAAAATCCGGCTCCATGGCTCCCACAGCAGGGCACGGCAAACGGGGTGGGTGTAAAATAGTGATTTCCTTTTCATGATTTTTTATTTGTTAATTATTCCACAGCCGGATTTTGCTTTGACCGCGTTGACCGTTGACCTGCCGTTGACCGTTTGTCCCCCATACATGGATCATTTGAAAGCTGATGGCGTGCTCTGTCTGGCGGGCTTGTCAGACTAACAATCCACTGCATGGTTTGAGCTGTGTGCAAGGTCAAAGTACAGCCGGAATGCAGCCAAATGGCTGTGTAGAGCCGAAAAGGAAATCACTGGTGGTCGATTTTACAGTCCGTCGGACGCCTTTCATGGCGCATTAGACCCGACTGGTGTGCAAGGTGTAGTCGGCAGCATGCTGACGCGGCAGACGCATGAGCTCCACCTGCCCAGCAAGCGCAGCCATCATCAGGTCAGTGCTGCCGTCACCATGGCTGCTGGATGTTTGCTGACGATGCAGTTGTTCCAGTCCGTTCAGTCGGAGCCTGAGCTTCCTAAATACTGGCAGACAGCTAGCGACAGCTGAACCGCCATCCGGCACAAAGCTAGCATTGCTGGCGTGTGCTGGTGTTAGCCGTAGCCTCCCGCAACAGCTGGCACAGCCGTCACAGCGTCCACCAGTGATGTCATTAGCGCCCCCGCAGCCCGCAGCGAGAGCTGCGGGGGCAATCCGGTGGGGAAACTGCAGGGGCGAATCGTGGGAATTTCCTGGGAATTTCCCCCTGCAAAAAACGCCTCCTGCGGTGCAATTTGGCGTGATTTTTAATGTTGCGGGGGCAAACAGGGCATTCTCGGTTTCCTCAAGGACACCACTGGTGTCCACACAAGGGAGCTCAGCGAGGCTGCAATGTGCTCGTGTGTGTTTTGTGCATGAGCTTTTTGTGCGCGGTGTGAATTTTGCGGCGCATGCTGCGTGCATTGTGACAAACCACCCGAAGAATCTTCAGGTTATACACACCCGTCGCAATGACCTCAAGTTCAGGTCCTCAACCCCTGTCCCTGTCCCTTGTCCCTTGTCCCTGTCCCTGCCCCTCTCCCTGTCTCCCTGTCTCCCTGCCCCTGCCCCTGCCCCTGCCCCTGCCCCTGCCCCTGCCCCTGTCCCTGTCCCTGTCCCTGTCCCTGTCCCTGTCCCTGTCCCTGTCCCTGTCCCTGTCCCTGTCCCTGTCCCTGTCCCTGTCCCTGTCCGTGTCCCTGTCCCTGTCCCTGTCCCTGTCCCTGTCCCTGTCCCTGTCCCTGTCCCTGTCCCTGTCCCTGTCCCTGTCCCTGTCCCTGTCCCTGTCCCTGTCCGTGTCCCTGTCCCTGTCCCTGTCCCTGTCCCTGTCCCTGTCCCTGTCCCTGTCCCTGTCCCTGTCCCTGTCCCTGTCCCTGTCCCTGTCCCTGTCCCTGTCCCTGTCCCTGTCCCTGTCCCTGTCCCTGTCCCTGTCCCTGTCCCTGTCCCTGTCCCTGTCCCTGCCCATGTCCCTGTCCCTGTCCCTGTCCCTCTCCCTCTCCCTCTCTCCCTCTCCCCCCTGTCCCTCTCCCTCTCTCTCTCTCCCTCTCCCCCCCCCCGCCCCTCCCTCACCTCATACAGCAGCACGTCTGGTGACGTCTCTCTCTCCTCGTCAGTCGTGTAGCCGCAGTCCATGTGCCGCGCGCGCATGTCGAGCGCCCGGAACGCGGGGCCTAACGACAGCGAAGCCTCCACGTCAGTAACCTGCGGAGGCGTCGTGAGGTTAGTTGTTCGGCAACGGGTTCTGGGTTGTTGGGGTAGGGTGGCCGATTGTGCCACGCATGTCGAGGGAGCACGGGGCCAAACAACAGTGATGCCTCCACGTCTGTCACCTGTGGGGGCGTCGGGAGGTTGTGGGTTGTCGTCGTGTATGGTCCGGCTGCCCCTCGGGCGCCGGCCACTCCACCTTGACGGTCAAGTAGATTGGCAGGCGCCACTTGACCCCCTATCCCCTGGAAGCAGTTCCGATCTATTTGTGAGGCGTCGTATACTAGCTATATTTTTTGCTTTTAGGACTACACATTGGCGGGCAGCCGACTGGTGGCTACTGCCCCTCACAAGACATTGGTAGGGCCAGAAGTGGACTTGAGTCTAGGCGGTGGTACTAGGACTAGACGGAAGTCGTCCCTGGAAAGCTGATGTTACTGTACCGTCCATATTGTTTGCCTTCGCGGGGGGGGTCGGAACTTAAGTTGTTTAATGCGATTGCGGGGGTCGTTTTAGTCGTTTTGACGCCCCAAATCGCGATTTCCGACGATTTATATTAGTTTCTTAGCTTCGCGGGGGGGCAAAAACGATAATTATACGCAAAGGCTAACCGCCCGGACGGAACTATTTCTGTACTGTTCTGTTACTGAAAAAGGTCCAGAAGAGACAAGAGGCAACAGTTCACGTCAGTTAGGGCGTTGCGGCTTGAACCCACCAGCATGTGCGCGGCGCTCGAGTAGTAGTGGAGAGCTAGCTGGTCGTTGCGTGCCACACCAATGCCCTGCG
>VFSX01000729.1:15000-22500 GCA_016618255.1 Chlamydomonas sp. UWO 241 | reverse complement strand
CCATTCCATGGCGCGGATCAGGGGCCCGCTGCGCCGCGAGGGTTGCACGCCACTGAGTGATTTTGTTTTCAGTTTTTTTGATATTTTCTGGGAGCCGGCGTCGCGTTGACCGCCTTGACTGCTGCCTTAGCATTGACCATTGGCCGTCAAATATAGGTAATTCTCAAGCTTGTGACGAGCTCTATCTAATGGGATCGTCAGACCATCAAGCAACTTGTTTGGTTGAGCTCTATCTGACGGGATCGTTAGGAGCCAAATGGCTCCCGATGGCTCCCAGGAGCCCGAAACAAAATGACTGACGCTACTACTCCCCCCTGGTCGCGGCGTGCTGGCGAGGCCCAGGCCCACGCTCCCTCCCTCCCGCCTAGTGATTTTCTTTTCAGGATGTTGAATTGATTATTCCACAGCCAGATTTTTTTTGACGTCGACCTCCCGTTGACTGTTTGTCCCCGGATATAGGTCATTTGAAAGCCCTTGACGAGCTCTGTCTGGTGGGCTTGCCCAGACTTCCAATCCACTGAATGGATTGAGCTGTGTTCAAGGTCAAAGTACAGCCGCAATACAGCCAACCGGCTGTGTAGAGCCGAAAAGGAAATCACTGATCGGGACCGCCCCTCTCCTTGTGCTGCAAAACACCGTGGTGGCTGCCACCGCCAGCGACACACACACACACACACACACACTGTCGAACTTGCACGGCTGTCCATGAGGGACATTGGGATGGTGCATTTTGCTGAGGCCCAGGGACACACACACAGGGTCTGATGCGCCATCAACGGCTTCCAACACCACAGCAGGCGCAGCAGCTCACATGCGCCTGCTTTGGCAGCAGCACGTCCAGCTGCTGCATCCCCTGAACGCCCGCTCGCACGTCGCGCCCGAACTCGTCGAGCACCAGCGCCAGTGCTTCTGCGAGGCTGCGGGTGTGGCACGCGCCAGCAGTAAGCGGCTGCCGGGCAGGTGGCTGCAGTGTTCTTGATTCTTCTTGAACAGTGTGTGTGTGTGTTTGTGTGTTTGTGTGTGTAGGGCTCCAGTCTATTATATAATACATAATATTATATAATATTATTATAATATTTGTATTTTGAGGGTATTATAAATCGCTCAAATGCCCAAACGGCCGCCTTGCAGTCTGCTGTCGTACAGGCATGCTCTGGTGGACATATGCAGGCCTTGGCATAGCTAATCCAGCACCCCCCCATGCACAGAAGACACACTAGGTGTGTGTATTCCTGTGTCCACACTGTAATACCGCCCCACACTAATAATACGATAAGGAGATTGCAGTTGCCCACCACTTGCACCCAAAATCAGCCATATGCCACTCGACATGTTGATTTGTGCTCATCAAGGGCCTTCCAATGCTCCAAGTTTCATCTCAATCCATGAGGGTTGGTTTCACCCCTTTGAGGTGGCACTTAGCACAAAACTCCAGCCCAAGGTCACCCTCAGGTCTTGAGTCCAGCACAACCTTCAAGGGGGGGGCGATTTCCCCATCTTACATTGGTCCCCATCTCATATGGACAACTGGCCCTGCGCTTGTCACCTAGCCACTCTGGATGCATGCCGCCCACCAGCAGGGCTCAGGGGGGTTAGTGGAGGGATGGGGGGGGGGAGGGCGTGTGCACCGCGTGCCACACCGCGCGCCACACCTGCCTGTTCTCTGCCTATCTGAAATCTAAGCTAGAGCGAGTTGTGGAACGCCCCACTGGCCATGAAAGGTGTGTTGCATGCTGCCCGCCAGCAGAGTACAGAGGTTTGGGGGGGGGGGGCACCGTGCGCCACACCGTGCGCCACACCGCGTGCCACACCTGCCTGTTTTCTTCTTTTCTGAAATGTAAGCAAACCTGAGTTTTGAAACGTCCCAAAAGCCAAAGTTGCTTAGAGGGGTAGGATGAACACACACACCACGTTTCAGGTCCGTACACCCAGTCAGTCAAAACATATGGCATAAATATAATATTATACATTATAAAAAATATTATATAATATTATATAATATCAAAAAAATCAGAGTAATATTATAATTTGGAGCCCTGTGTGTGTGTGTGTGTGCGTGTGTGTGCGTGTGCGTCTGCGTCTGCGTGTGCACGAGTGTGTGTGTGCCTCACTTCTTCTCGTGTGCGTCCTTGCCAGTCTCGGGCATGTCGGGCATCTCTGATGTCATGATCAATGCTGCCTGGCGAGCCGCGTCAGCAGGCTCTCCCACGAGCCTGCGAATCAGAGCGGTGGCCTGCCACTCCTCCTTCTCTCCAGGCTCCTCCTGAACCCCACCTGCACCTGCGGTCCCGGTACGCACAGTGCGGTGATGAGATTACACACTGTGCCCATGCACAAAATAAAATACGACTGGCCCGGCTCCTGCTAGACTGCCCCTCGGTGGAACACTTCAGGAGCGGCTTGCCCGGCGCTGCCATGGCTTGGCGAGAAGCCGCGGCGCTGCCGCGGCCCGTGCTGGGAGACGGCCCTTATCCTCCCCCCATGCAGGACGCCATGCGGCACCGATCTCGACGAGTTGATCGACGAGCGGAGGAGCTGGCGCCCGTCAATGCATGCTGGACATTGGTCAAGATGGCTGCCCATGGAGGCGGGCTACCATCACGGCTTCAGCGGTGGCGACCGCCGAGGCAACACAGAGTAAATCCGCTTCACCAATCGCAGCGTTCGTCACCGCGCTCATCCTCGGGGTCGCTCGTCTGCCGGTGACTGGCGTTGGAAGGTCTTCAGGCAGCCTCCATGACAACTCTGTCGTCCATGCACCCCTGGAGGGTGGGACCTGGCCATGCATGAGGCATGGGGCGCCGGCTGAGCCCCATGCAAACGAGAGCTGGGCAGCCATGCACTGCCAGGCGGGGACCGTTCCAGTCAGCGCCAGTCGGCTCTGCTGGCTTGACTGGCCACAAGGCAACTACTGTGACGGTGAGGAAGGTCCTCTCCTATATGCTCCTTGCCAGACATGTCTCTCAGAGACCGCTGTTTGGGGTAGTCTAGCCGGCGGGAGCGGTAGTCTATCGGCCGGGAGCCGGCGGTACTCTAGTTCTTAAGTGTGCTGGAGTATCGGCGGGTGTCTCTAGTAGAAGAGTAGCCTGCTTAGCTGGAAACCCCGTGTTACTGTTACTGCCCATGCACATGCACCCATGCAACGCCCATGCACGCATGCAATGCAAAAACACCCTCCCTTGTCGCAAGAATGCAGCCAGGGCAAGCCCACCATCGTTCGCATCACTCGGACGCACGAGAGAGGCCTGTAGCAGCAGCGAGATCGCCAGAAATGGTAACACCACAACTCTCCGATCCAGGAGCGGAGCCCCCGGCCGCCTCATGATGCTGCCATCAACATTTTGTCTGCACAGAGAGATTGTCACAATAATAAAGACGCCGCGCGCCTCCCAATAACGAAGATTTGGAGCAACAACCCAAACCACGACAAACCCCAAACCATGGAATCCGAAGGCGAACCATGTCCAGCAGTGTCCGCAGGGAGTACTCCCTACTTGCTTGAGGTACGCTAAATGTTGAGAGCACTGCCACTATCAGGTGAGGTCCCACATCAGCTCCCCCCAGCCCCGATCGACACGTCTCAAGCGGGAAGTTGAGTGGCCTGTCCGTGCTCGCCCTCGCACACCCACACGGGAAGAAGGCTCCATTACAACGGCTCACGGGACGGATCGTGGGCCCCCTTCTATTACTGTCCACCTGCACCACCCTTGCCGGCTCGCTACGAGTGGCTCTCCGCAACGCATGCCATCATTACACACGCGCACACACACACACTTGGCTGCCGCCAGCACCCCTAGTTGTTGCGCGCGGCCTCCTCCGCCTCCTCCCTCTCCGCCTTCTTCTTCTCCTCCAGCAGCTCGGCCTTCTTCATGAGCTCCGCCGGCATCCCGTACGTCGCGACGTCGGTGTACGTCCACACGCGGTAGAGCTCGTCACGCGACAGGCCTGCGGTCATGCGTGCGTGCATGTGTGTGTGTGCACGCGCGTGCACGCGCGCGTGTGTGTGTGTGTGTGTGTGTGTGTGTGTGTGTGCGTGCGTGTGCGTGCGTGCGTGTGCGTGCCCGTGTGCATTTGGCAAAAGGGCGGTTTTATCTAGGACTGCACACGTGTGACCACCACCTGCATAAACCTTCACCTTGGGAGGTGGGAATGAACAGCATGTCGGCGACACCTGCATGCTGTCTACCCCCCCCCCCCCCCCCCCCCCCCATTCACCCACACACCTGCATGCAGCCTCCCCTCCACACACGCACCTGTAAAGACAACATACCTGAACGAAAAAGCGGTGCTGGCTGCCCCAGGTGCGTGATAGTGTTGGCACACGCACACACACACACACACACACACACACTCACACACGCACACACAAACGCACACACACACACATGCACAAAGACACACACATGCACACATGCACACATGCACATGCACATTCACACAGACAGGCACACACACACACGCACCTGTGAAGACAACAGAGCTGGGCGTTGCCGGCACAATGTGGAGCAGCGCTGGCTGCCCCAGCTGGACACACACACACACACACACACACACACACACCTGTGAAGACAACAGACCAGAGTGTTGCTGGCACACCGTCCAGCAGCTGGTGGCAGACTCACACACGCACACACACACACACACACACACACACACACACATGCACACACACATGCACATAGACACACACACACACACAAGCATGCACACACACACCTGTAAATATGACAGACCCGAGCGTTGCTGGCACAATATACAGCAGCGCTGGCTGCCCCAGGTGGGTGATGGTGTTGGCAGCAAACGCGGTCAGGAGGCCGACGATGTAGGAGCCAGACCTGTGCGTGTGCGTGTGTGTATGTGTCTGTGTGCATGTGTGTGTGTGCGTGAGGAGTGGGGTGGATGCAATCGTGTTGGCAGCAAAAACGCGGTCAGGAGGCCGACGATGTGGGAGCCAGACCTGTGCGTGTGTGTGTGCGTGTGTGTTTGTGCGTGGGGAGTAGGGTGGCTGTGATCGTGTTGGCAGCAAACGCGGTCAGGAGGCCGATGATGTAGGAACCAGACCTGGGAGGGGGCGAAGGTGTGTGCATGTGGGCGTGCATGTGTGTGTGTGTGTTTGAAAGGTGGTGGGGACGGGAGGAAGGGCGTGTATGCGATGCGCTCCAAGACACCTCTCAGCCCCCCCCCCCCCCCCGCCCCGCCCCGCACGTGCACCCCCGTCCCAATGTACCAGGCACTCACAAAGCTGTGAAGTAGGGGCGCTGCCACATTACCTTGCCAGAGACAGCCACCCGCTCCAACACCGCCCCATCGACCTGCTCCCCAAATGCAGCCAAAGCCATACTCACAGCCACAGCCACAGCCACAGCCGCAGCCACAGCCACAGCCACACGCACACACACAAAACCTCCCAGGCACTCACACAGCTGTGAAGTAGGGGCGCTGCCACAGCACCGCGACAGAGACAGCCACCCTGCTTGCCCCTGCCTGTGCTGCCACTCAGACAGCAGCCCCCCCCTCCCCAACACACACACTCACACACACGCACACGCACACACACACACACACACACACACACACACACACACTCCCAGGCACTCACACAGCTGTGAAGTACGGACGCTGCCACAGCACCGCGTCGAAGACAGCCACCCGCTCAAAGACCGACCGCTCGCTCCCATCACAAGCCACAGCCGCACCGCAGCCGCAGCCGCAGCCACAGCCACAGCCACAGCCACAGCCACAGCCGCAGCCACAGCCACAGCCACAGCCACAGCCACAATCACAGCCCCCCCCCCCCACACACACACAAACCCTCCCAGGCACTCACACAGCTGTGAAGTATGGCCACAGCAACACACCCTCCCAGACTCACACAGCTGTGAAATCGTGACGCTGCCACAGCACCGCGTAGGAGAGCCACCCTGCTTGCTCCTGCCTGTGCTGCCACTCAGACAGCAGCCCCCGTCCTCCCCAACACACACACGCACTCACACACATACACACACAGACAAACACACACACGCCCTCCCAGGCACTCACACAGCTGTGAAGTAGGGGCGTTGCCACAGCACCGCGTCAGAGACAGCCACCCTCTCTGACACCGTCTCCTCACTCCCTGCAGAAGCCGCAGCCGCGGCTGCGCCGCCCGCGTCGGGTGGTGAGGGGGCAGAGGAGGAGGTGGAGGGAAAGGAGCCGTATGTTCCGTCGATCGTGCGCGCACGCTGGCTCTCCTCTCGGTTTGCAAACTGTGCGCGTGTGTGTGCGTGTGTGTGTGTGTGTGTGTGTTTAAGGGGGGGGTGGGGAGGAGGCAGAGGGGGGGAGCCGTACGTTCCGTCGATCGTGCGCGCGCGCTGGCTCGCCTCTTGGTTTGCAAACTGTGTGTGTGTTTGTGTGTGTGTGTGTGTTTGGGGGGAGTGGGGAGGAGGCAGAGGGGGAGGAGCCGTACGTTCCGTTGATCGTGTGCGCGCGCTGGCTCTCCTCTCGATTTGCAAACTGCGCGTGCATGTTGGTGTGTGCATTGGGAGGGGAGGAGGGCGGGGAGGAGGGGAGAGGGCAGAGGAGGAGGTGGAGGGGGAGGAGCCGTGTGTTCCGTCGATCGTGCGCGCACGCTGGCTCTCCTCTCGGTTGGCAAACTGCGCGTGCGCATATGTGTGTGTGTGTGTGCATGTGTGTGTGTGTGTGTGTGTGTGTGTGTGTGTGTTTGTGAGTGTTTTAGGGGGGAGTGGGGAGGAGGCAGAGGGAGAGGAGCCGTACGTCCCGTCGATCGTGCGCGCGCGCGCTGGCTCGCCTCTTGGTTTGCAAACTGCGTGTGCGTGTGTGTGTGTGTGTGTGTGTGTGTGTGTGTATGTTAGGGGAGAGGGGGGAGGAGGCAGAGGAGGAGAGGGGGGATCTGTCGTAATCAGCCAACACACGTAATCAGCCGACCAAAAAAACAAACCCGCCTTGTCGTACGCGTCCGCTGCGATCTGTTTTGTGCTTGATCTTTTCGGGTCATCACACCCCAGGCACACCTGAGACATCACACAGCAACCCCCCCGTATCTAACTCCTAATCAACCCACCAACCAACCAGCCAATTAACCCACACCTTGTCGTATGCGCCCGCCGCGTCCGCCGCGATATTTTGTCTCCAGCTTCCGGCCACACCGGCAAAGCATCCGAGAGAGGGAACCCTAGAAATAACCCACTAACGGACAAACTTAAAAAGCAACCCGCCTTGTCGTACGCGTCCGCTGCTGCATCTGCTGCGTCCGTCGCGATCTGTGTGCTCAAGTCAGTTGGGTCACCACACCCCATACACACTTGAGACATCCCCTAGGCAACCAAACCCCCGTAACTATCTTCTCATCAACAGACCAAAGTTAGTTATAACCAACCAAATAACCAACCCGCCTTGTCGTACGCGTCCGCTGCGGCGTCTGCGGCGTCCGTCGCGATCTTTGTGCTCGAGCTTGTCGAGTCAGAGGCCGCGAGGGAGTCGAGCATCGCCTGGCCGGCGGTG
>VFSX01000729.1:0-10000 GCA_016618255.1 Chlamydomonas sp. UWO 241 | reverse complement strand
GTATGTGCAGATGGCAAGGCCAAATTTGACCGTCCTTCGGCACCACCTGGCCAGTCAAACAGTCCCCCCCCCACTGCCCCCCCCTCGACACACACACACACCTGACGTGCCAAGGCATGCAATGAAGCCAAGACGCCAGAAGTACACGTTGAGGAAGGTCTAGAGGGAGGCGTCCACTGCCCTCCCCACTACCCGCCCCACACACACAGACCCACGTACCCCCCCCCACACACACACACCTGACGCCCCCAGGCATGCGATGGAGCCCAGCAGCCAGAAGTACACGTTGAGGGTCCCCACTGTGCCCCATCCCACTGCGTGTGTGTGTGCGTGAGGGCACACCCACAGCCCCGGTCACACCTGATGCGCCCAGGCATGTGATGGAGCCCAGATGCCAGAAGTACACGTTGAAGGTCTAGAGGGAGGCGCCCACTGCCCTCCCCACTACCCCCCCCACACACACAGACCCACGTACCCCCCCCCCACACACACACCTGACGCCCCCAGGCATGCGATGGAGCCCAGCAGCCAGAAGTACACGTTGAGGGTCCCCACTGTGCCCCATCCCACTGCGTGTGTGTGTGCGTGAGGGCACACCCACAGCCCCGGTCACACCTGATGCGCCCAGGCATGCGATGGAGCCCAGATGCCAGAAGTACACGTTGAGGAAGGTCTAGAGGGAGGCGCCCACTGCCCTCCCCACTACCCTCCACACACACACAGACCCACGTACCCCCCCCACACACACACACCTGACGCCCCCAGGCATGCGATGGAGCCCAGCAGCCAGAAGTACACGTTGAGGGTCCCCACTGTGCCCCATCCCACTGCGCGTGTGTGTGCGTGAGGGCACACCCACAGCCCCGGTCACACCTGATGCGCCCAGGCATGCGATGGAGCCCAGATGCCAGAAGTACACGTTGAGGAAGGTCTAGAGGGAGGCGCCCACTGCCCTCCCCACTACCCCCCCCACACACACAGACCCACGTACCCCCCCCCCACACACACACCTGACGCCCCCAGGCATGCGATGGAGCCCAGCAGCCAGAAGTACACGTTGAGGGTCCCCACTGTGCCCCATCCCACTGCGTGTGTGTGTGCGTGAGGGCACACCCACAGCCCCGGTCACACCTGATGCGCCCAGGCATGCGATGGAGCCCAGATGCCAGAAGTACACGTTGAGGAAGGTCTAGAGGGAGGCGCCCACTGCCCTCCCCACTACCCTCCACACACACACAGACCCACGTACCCCCCCCACACACACACACCTGACGCCCCCAGGCATGCGATGGAGCCCAGCAGCCAGAAGTACACGTTGAGGGTCCCCACTGTGCCCCATCCCACTGCGTGTGTGTGTGCGTGAGGGCACACCCACAGCCCCGGTCACACCTGATGCGCCCAGGCATGCGATGGAGCCCAGATGCCAGAAGTACACGTTGAGGAAGGTCTGGAGAGAGGCGCCTACTGCCCCCCCACCCCCCAACCCCCACACACACAGACCCACGTACCCCCCCCCCCCCTCCCCCACTGCCCCCCCCCACAAACACAAACACACACCTGACGCGCCCAGGCATGCGATGGAGCCCAGCAGCCAGAAGTACGCGTTGAGGAAGGTCTGGAGCGAGAAGTCGGGCAGGTACTTTACGACGAGGTAGGCCCCAAAGAGTGCGACCGAGGCGGCCACCGGTGCGAGGGCGCCCTCCTTGATGGAGATCATCTGGGGGCGTGTGTGTGTGTGTGCATGCGTGTGCTGGTTAGGTTGCAAAAAAGTAGGCTCCAAAGAGTGCGACCGAGGCGGCGACCGGCACGAGTGCACCCTCCTTGAAGGAGATCATCTGCGTGTGTGGTCGATTTTACAGTCCGTTGGACGCCTGTGATGACGTAATAGACATGTTCGTGTTTGTGTGTGTGTGTGTGTGTGCGTGTGTGTGTGTGTGTGTGTGTAAGGTACTTTGCGCAAGGTCGGCCCCAAAGAGCGCGACCGAGGCGGCGACCGGCACGAGGGCACCCTCCTTGATGGAGATCATCTGCGTGTGGTCGATTTTGCAGTCCATTGGACGCCTGTGATGACGTAATAGACACGTTTGTATTTGTGTGTGTGTGTGTGCGTGTGCGTGTGTGTGTGTGTTTGTAAGGTTCTTTGCGCAAGGTAGGCTCTAAAGAGTGCGATCGAGGCGGTCACCGGCGCGAGGGCGCCCTCCTTGATCGAGATCATCTGAGAGAGGGAGGTGTTTGTGTGCACGTGTGTGTGTGTCCGTGTGCTGGTTAGGTTACAAAAAGGTAGGCCCCAAAGAGTGTGACCGAGGCGGCCACCGGTCGGCCCCCAGCGGTTTTCCCCCCCAGTATTGCTTTTCAAAGGGACAGCGATCTCTGGCCCTTCCCAGACTAGCTTGTACCAAAAGTGCATGGTTTGGTGCCAAGACCCCCAAAACAGTTTAGGAACGGGTCGTGTGTAACCCACGGTACACAGAAGCACTTACCTCCCGAGCAAGAAAGTTTACGCGCATTCAGGAGCAGGTGCATGCGGCGGGGGAAGGCGGGGGAGCTACACCCGAGTAACCTCCACAATCGTCATCCTGCTGGAGCGTTGGAACCGCACATGTGCCCGCCAGGAGTGGGTCATAAACTCATCACCATCACCGTGGTCGGTCGTGAGAGAGCGGTGCGGCGTAGCTTCGCTCCGCGCCCGAACAAGGCCCCAGTCCCAGCTAGCTCCGCCCACAGCCCACTGGCGCCCAACAAGCTGTTATTCCAAAACCATCGTCACCCAACCGACCTGCCGCTGGTCCGTCGTGAGCGAGCGGTGCGCCCTGTCTTCGCACTGCGCCCGAACACAGCCCCAGTCCTAACTAGCTACACCCACAGCCTACCGCTTGGGTGCCAGCCCACTGGCACCCTACAGGCTTGCAAAACCATCGTCGCCGTCGCCACCCAACCATCCCTGTCGCTGGTCGCGAGCGAGCGAGCGAGCGGCGAGCGGCGACGCGCCGAGTGAGCGTGATGGCAACGACAAAGCCCCAGGTCTAGCTGACTCTATGCCCACAGCCCTCAGGCGCCCGACAGACTGTAATTCCGAAACCATTGTCGCCCAACCGACCTGGCGCTGGTCGGTCGTGAGCGAGCGGTGCGCGCTAGCTTCGCTCCGCGCCCGCACACAGCCCCAGTCCCAACTAGCTTAGTCCAAAGCCCAACTCGTCACCATCGCCATCCAACCAACTGACCTGGCGCTGGTCGGTCGTGAGCGAGCGGTGCGCGCCGATGTAGAGCGTGATCACGGCGAGGGCGACAAAGTAGGGCAGGTCAGACACGCTGTTGGTCTGCGTGTGTGTGGGGGGGAAGGGGGGGGGCACACCACGGGTTCCCTAGCCGATCGGATTCCGTGATTCCACACAAACAGGACTCCCCTATCAGTGACTGCAGCATTGCTGCCCCCACACCCCATTCACCCACACCCGCACCCGCACCCACCCACCCACACCCACCACCACCCCACACACACCCACCACTCCACACCCACACCACACCCACACCACACCATTACGATTGTTGTAACCGGAATCGTGTGATTGTCTGCGAAAACTCGTTTTCCCACAACCACACCCACCCACCCACCTGCAGGATGGGAAGGTTGCCCAGCAGCAGCACCCCCACGAGCCCACCATACGCCCACACCGCCCTAGTCGCACTACGTCGTCCCACTCCAGACCCCCACTATCGCAGTGTCGGCTGCCAGCGTCGCGGCCGCGCGACGCCGACGCGTCTCGCCTGTTGCGGTTGTGGGTGTCAGCCTAGAGAGTCATTTCTTCCTCAAGAATGCGCCAGTTCCTGCCAAGGCGCGCGGCGCGGCAGAGACGCGTTGTTCTGCGTACGGGGGGGGGGTTGATAGCCTAGAGATTCCATCTCCTTCCTCTAGAGAGTGCAGGTTGGGTGTGATAGCCTAAAGAGTTCATCTCCTTCCTCTGGATGAACCAGTCACGTGTGTGTCGCGTGTGTGTGGTCATGCATGCGTGCTCGCGCTGGGATGCGTGTGCCGTCCTGCTGTACGCACGCTGGTGCCCGCATCCGCACGCGTGCACGCATGGATCCGAATGCATGTGTGCATTCATGCTGCAGGTTCCTGCATGCATGCATGAGCTCCGCTCCATGCAAGTGACTATTGAAACACACGCGTGATGGAGCATGGGACACGCACCCGCCGTCTTCTGCTGCTCCACTACCTCCTCCTGGCTTGCTCGCACTGCGAGGAGACGCCTGCCACATGCATGCGAGCCATTCGAGTGAGTTCGAGCGCAACTAGAAGTGAAGATGACTCGGCCACCTAGGCGCGATGGCACACCACCATTCAGGCGGAAAGCAGTGCGATGAGAAAGGAGCATGCTGTGATGTATGAGAATTCGTCTCTGTCGAAAGCTTAACGCAACAGGAGGCGCCTAGACCCTGAGTAAAAACACAAGACCCGAAAACGCCACAGCCAGCGAGGCGAACACACAGCCCCCCAACACACAGTCCCACGTTGCGACGAACCTCAAAGAGCTACTGGACCGGTTTTCGATGATATTGGAGTTTGTTTTACCTGGAATTTTGTGTGGGCGTGTACGAATGGGCGCCACAACACCGCGCCAACTGCACTTTTGCTGGTTGGCGCTGGTTGTATTCTTGGACGAGGCGCGTGCGACAAGATCACACGCGCACAATGTGCATCGTCTCCGTCTGCTTCAGCACCGTACGGCTAACACCGTAAACGCACATCTGAGTGCTGTGCTGAGGAGCGTGCTGGGAGCTGTGAGCGGCGCCTCGCTGTGATGGGTCCCCTTCCTGCATGCATGATGGAGTGGCAGGGCGACGCGCAAGCCTGCAATTTACTGCGAAGCCCCCACGATGTGAACGACACGCCGACGCCGGGCTCCAGAGCAGGCATTTCGCTGGCGCACCTGGTCCGCCTAGCGAGGAGCATGGATGAACTAGAGGTGAATGGGGTTCACTTCTTAGGTGTTGCAGGCCTGTTAGCAACACCCATGCACCCACTACTTCAGCGGAATGCGAGCTCAGATCCACCATCTATGTTGAGCCGTTGGCTCAGCTGACACGCACACACTCTGTTGCCGCGCGCACACACACACACACACACACACACGCACACACACGCGCACACACGCTGCTGCTGCTGCGCACGCACATGTTGAAGGGCTGCGGCAAGACGACCGAACAGCTCTCTCAAAACGTGTTTGGGCCGATGTCGCGGCAACTCAGCAAGTCTGCGCGGTTGTGGGACCTGATCCCCGTGGAGCACACCGGGCACCCGCACTACTACGTGGTCCACTGCCACCAGGTGTGTGTGTGCGGTGTGTGTGGGGGGGGGGGCACACACATGCACACGCACAGCACACACACTGACACATCTACTGATTCAGGAGGTCTGACGCGCCTATCAACACGTGCCCCCACCCCCCACCCCACCCACCACCCCCACCCCCCGTCGAGACTATGTATCCGCATTTGCCGCATTCCTCGCCCCACGACGACTGCGCCCATCGCAGCAGCACACATGTCCTCCCCTCTCTCCCGCACACACACACAGTTACAGTTACAGTTACATGGCATTCCAGCTAAGACAACACTAGTCCTAGTGCCACCGCCCTGTGAAGGACGATAGCCACCAGCCGGTTACCTGCCGTCTAGACTACCGCTCCCGCCGGCTAGTGTACACCCAAACAAGTCCCTGAGGGACATGTCTGGCAAGGAGCGTATAGGACAGGACCGTCCTCCTCCTGGCCTTTGAGGCCAACCACGCCGGCTGTGCCGACTGGCGGCGCTGAAGCAGAAAAGTCCCCGCCTGGCATGGTGCATGGTTGTCCAACTCCATGCATGGGGCTCTGCCTGCGCCCCATGCGTCATGCATGACCAGGTCCCACCCTCCAGGGGGGCCTGGGCAAACAGAGTCGTCATGGCAGGCTGCCTGAAGACCAATGCCGACGCCAGTCACCGGCAGATGAGTGCTTGAGGGTGAGCGCGGTGACAAACGCTGCGATGGTGAAGCGGATAAACTCTGTTGTTGCCTCGGCGGTCACCACCGCTGAAGCCCTGATGGTAGCTCGCCCCCACGAGCAGCCATCTTGACCGATGTCCAGCATGCATTGACGGGCGCCAGCTCCTCCGCTCGTCGATCAACTCGTCGAGATCGGTGCCGCATGGCGTCCTGCATGGAGGAGGATAAGGGCCGTCTCCCAGCACGGGTCGCGGCAGCGCCGCGGCTACTCGCCAAGCCATGACAGCGCCGGGCAAGCCGCTCCTGTAGTTTCCACCGAGGGACAGTCTAGCAGGAGCCAGCCCAGTCGTATTTTATCCCGCTCGTCAGCGGCACGGAGATCCTAGTCACCAGCAGCGCCGCATTGCTGGGTCCAGGGCCCGGCGACGAGAACGCGCCTCCGTTAATCGAGCCCCCCCACACAAACACACACATATTCACACCAGCACCACCACCCACGCACCCTGCACCATCCCCTGTCTCCGTTCATCGAGACTGCGTACCAGCATTCCCCACGCTCCTCGCCCCCCCACACTCGCACCACCCATCGCAGTGGGCAGGAAACAAACGCTCCCCCCTCCTGCTGCTGTTGCTGCCCCCCCCCCCCTCTGATGATGAGTTCGTTACATCCACTTCTGGCGGTCACACGTGCGGTTCCAAAGCTCCAGTGGGACTTAGATGAAGCAGTCCTGAAGACCTGCCAACAGAAAAAGGGGGGGTGCCCCACGGCAACGCCATCAACACACGGCGGCGGGCGCCAAGCAAGCAGCACCACAGTGCAGGCTCCACACTCAACCCCTCCAGTGGATGAAGGGCGGGCCCAAGGTATAAAACCATAAAGGGACCAAAAAAAGCCCACCCTCAAAACACTGGAAGCGGAGCAGGTGCGCACACCCACCACAGCACTCTACCCAGCAGCCACTACTCATCCCGCCAGCGCACGCGTGCGGCGCTACCTCCCCTCACATAACTCGTCCCCTCAGGGATCTAGGACGCCTTGTTCAGAACGAGCTTGCCGTCCACCACTCCAACATAGGGTGGGTCGGGCCCACCACACCCGCCCAACCTCGCGGCATCACGCCGCCCTCAGCAAAGGACGCCAGCTCGTTCCAAAGGTCCATCGTCGCCAGCGCCCCCGCCCGCTCAACCGACACCGTGCGATCAGGGGGCAGCGCACCATCACGCGGACGCGTGATGCGCCACAGGTGGCGGCATCCGCGCTCCTTAGCGTCCACCACGAGCGCTGCCACCACAGCCCACACACCAGCACGCACCCCAGCGGGAGGCTGCAGCAGCCACCCCTGGCAGCACGTGATGACCGGCGTAGGAGCAGGGAGGGCAGCAGCAACCGCCACCACCACCGCCTCCGCCACCACCACCGCCTCCGCCACCACCACCGCCTCCGCCACCGCGCATCCCCAGAAGCAGTGCGCACGCCACGCCGTCGCCGGCGGCCCGTCCTCCTCACGGCACCGCCACCCGCACGGGCACTCGGGCGCTCCAAGCGCAGCCTGCTTGTGAAAGCCACTCACCCACAGCCGCCAGATGGGCTCCTTGCAGGCGCTGAGGAGCGGCAGCCGCCACAGCCCTGGCACCGCCGCCTCCAGGGTGCGCAGCCCCGCGCAGACCTGAGCGTCGGTTGCACAGGGGCCTCCGCGCATCCCGCAGTCAAGCGCCAGAGCCGCCTCCACCGTGGCTGCCCGCCGCACTCGCCGCTCGTCCACAACCGCTAGCTTGCACGTCAGCTGCCCGACCACGCCCGGGCCGTGCGCAAACCCAACCCACCGGGGCTCGTCCGCGGCCCCGCCCCCCGCAGGCAGGGGAGCATGTTTGGCAGTTGCGGATCGGAGGCCAGGCCGCCCACGCTGCCATCCAGCCGGCGTGATGACACTCGGCAGCTGCCACCCTACCAGCCGCAGGATCTCCACCACAGCAGCGCGCTCGCCCGCGCGAGGGAGGGGCTGAAAGCGACGGAGCGGCCGGAGCAGAGTGAGGGCAGCTCAACCAGCTGCCGCCTCGACCCAGGCTGAGGGCACTGCCGCGAGCGCGACCGCCACTGCCGTGAACAGGGGGACGAGCGTGCGCTGCACGCACAGCAGATCTGGCCCATCCCCCAGCACTGGCGGCGGCACCCCTGGGAAAAGGGCGCGGCACAGGACTGCCCTCCAGACCCTGCCCCCGTCGTAGGCGCCGCACGCCAGAGCTGCGCAAAACTGCCCCAGCACGAGCGGCGCGCGTTCCGGATCCGCGGCAGCGTACACCGCCAGGCATGCGTGGTCGACCGTGCGTGTGCTGCGCACCATGTCGACAGCAGCGAGCCACGCCCCCAGCGCACACAGGTCTGTGACCGTCCGCATGCCGGGGAGGGCGTCGCGCACGCGGGCGAGGCCGTCCACCCGCCAGCAGGTCGCACCGGTCGAGCTGAAGAGCGCATGCACTGCCGCATCCCCAGTGGGCTCCCGCCACTGTACCGTCCGCTGCGCAGCCGGCAGCTCCAGCTGGAGGAGGGGATTTGCCCAGAGCGGCGCCTCCGCCCCCCACCGCTCAGCTGTTTGCACGCGTCCCAGGATGCGCGCCACTGGCCCCAGGGCCTGCTCCCCATTGAGCATGCGCCGCATCGGCCCAGCCAGCAGCGCCGCGCTCACAGCCGGTTCTACGTACTCACCAACGAGGCCGCTTGGCAGAGTGCCTGGCCCAGGCGCGAGGCCCGCCATAAGCACAGAAAGGCTCGGGTGGGCCCCCGGCAGAGGCGGTGCACCGCCTCCACCATGAGCGGCTCCCATGCCGGCTGAGCCGGGGGCGCGGGCTGCTGTTCCGGCTGTGCCCCCCTGCCACCTCCGCTGCCGCCACCTCCGCCGCCGTCGCCGCCACCAGCCTCGCCACCATCGCGGGCCCGTGGGGCCGACAGCAGGAGATGGGGGGCGCCAGCCGCCCACGCCCCAAACAGGCACGCGAGTTGGACGGCCCACTGCGCGTGCACAATCTCCCGCCACGCCGGCGCCCCAAAACCACCGTGCGCCGTCCGCCCCAGAAGCATCGCAGCGGGCGCGCCTGGCACCGAAGAGGCCCACCGCGGCAGCGCTGCCGGTGGGTCCGGCCCCACGCTCCTGTCCACCAGAGTAGCCGTCCACCGTGAGAGCAGCCTCTCTGCCTCCGGCATGCCACAGTCATGCCACAGTGCACCGCCCGGAACAGGATGCGGGAGACCCCGTACGTCGCCGCCGCGTGCCCCCTGCCATAGACAGACATTGGGAAGCGCGCGAGCTTGGTGTACGCGGCCGCAAGCCTCTCACGGCACACCCCGGTGACGGCCTCGGGGGCGGCAGGCCGGCAGAAACGGGCACGCCCAGCGACATGCCCGCGTCCAGCACGCGCAGCCCAGCCACCTCTGCACCCGCCAGCAAGCCCTCCCCCGCCGAACCCAGGGGCAGGATGCCGCACTTGCCGAGGTTTAAGACGAGGCCCGTCGCTCGGCCAAACACCGCCATCGCCTCCACCAGCGCAGCGACGTCAGCCGGCGCACACGACCGGAGGAGGGGCATGCAGTCGTCAGCGTACTGGGGCAGGTCACTCTGCAGCCAGGCACGACCTCGACCCCCACCGCCGGGCAGGTGCGCAGGAAGCACGCGAGCGCATGCCCCAGGAACAGGAAGAGGGCTGGCGCAGCGGGGAAGCCCTGGCGCACGCCCGCCGCATACCGGCGCGGCTCAGAGATGAACCCGTTGACCTCGGCCGACGCGTACGTGTGCGTGAGGATGGTGCGGGTCCATGCCAGCACACCGTCACCGGCGCCCACCGCCTCCATGACCGCAAGGAGGCAGCCACGGTCGATGGTGTCGTACGCCTTGCGGAAGTCGAGCAGAGCCAGCGCTGCACCCGTCGGCCCCACGCCCTCTGCCGCGTTGGCAGCCAACAAGCCAGGCAGCATCTGAGTGAGGCAGATATTGTCCGAGATGCGGCGGCCAGCGAGGAACG
>VFSX01001157.1:0-11233 GCA_016618255.1 Chlamydomonas sp. UWO 241 | reverse complement strand
CCACAGAATGCGCCGACGTCGTATTGGCGGTGCGCGACACAGGAAGTTGCCGACGCCGGCCCCAATCGAAGCACAATAAGGCGGGGGCACTCCCCCCCTACGCAGCACTCCCTCGCACGGTGGTTCCGCTGGTGTCCATGACGCAGACCGACCAAACAGATTGCGTCCTTCTGGACCTGCGCTGCAGACGACTCTTTCCTGGTTGAGGCCGACGTCCCCGGGACGCCCCCATGTCAGATGCCGTGTATTGCCCAGTGCCCCGCATGCAAGCCCACACGTGCTCACCCGCCGCGCCTGCTGCCAAGGCTGCTCAGCCTGTCCCGTGCCCGTCTGCCTTCTGCCGCCCCTGTGGCTCGGCAGCGGCGCGCCGGCCGGCCGGAGCGGCCGACCGCGCGGGTCGCGCTGCGGTTTGCTCGCCTATCTGCGGCGACCCTCCCCGCGGGGGGGCTCCCGCGCGTTAGATCTGGCGAAAATGTCGCAGCCTTGCCCGCTAGCCACGTGCTGTCCATCACCTGTGCTCAGCCGGCTCAACCAGGTTCAATAGCGAAGCTGTGCGCTCTGAAGGCCAGATACGCGCGACACGGATTCGGCGCGGCGCACTGCGCGACGCCTCTTTTCTTGGGGTCCACCGGCATGTGAGGCGGCTTTTTCACGAACTGCTATATCTGGTCCCGAGGAGACACGGCACCGGTAGGCAGTGAGCGAGCGGCTGTGCGCGGTTTGCTGCAGCCGCGACGCGTGACGGCCAGATCAGCCTGCCCGTTCTGACCAGCGGCCTATTGAATCTCGGTGACGCTTGTTCACACGTCTCTGGCCGATAGGCCGGCTTTCGGTGGCGGCCGGTCCGTTTGTTCCGCGTCGTTTACCTCTATACGCCAAGCCTGCCGCTTCGGTAGCATTGAGGTGCAGCCTGCCGCCGGAAAATAGGCATATATCAGCACTAACCAATCGGCGTGCGTGCTCACGTGTGCTCTTACCCGTTCGGCGGCTGACGCTATCTGGCTCGACACCGATCGTGCGCTTCCCGCCGCAACCCTGCGCGACTGTTGGACCCGTCGCTGCTGTCTTCTGACGTCCCTAGACGTGAGCTCACGCGTAGGAGCGCACAGCACCGGTGCGCTCTTCTGGCCCGCTCCTCGCCGCCAAGCTGCAGGAAGCGAGGCGCAGTTCCACCCGGCGCGGCCTCGAATTCTCGTTGACGGGCTGGTACGCGGGTGCCTTGCACCTGACTCTAAGATGGCATTCCCTACTGGGGTGTTTTTGAAGGACGGATCAGAGTGGCCCACACGGCGTGCATGGGACTGCGGCGTGTGCATAAATGAGGTCCTGACCTAGAAGTATGCCCATCTCATCGCTGCGGCGGACTGTGCTACAGACCCCGCTATCCCGTTGGTCTGCTGGAGGGCTTTTTCGTTCCCTTTCATGTTTAACCTTCGTGCGTCTCTTGCGCTCTGGCCATTTTGACGGGGCTAGGAGTGTGCAAGACCTCCTGGCACAATAGTGGCTGCTTGCTTTGGCTCGTACCTTCCGCCACCAAGTGTGGATGGCAGTTAACCGTGAGGCAATATCTGATGATGTCTTGGTTACAATCCACTATCTCGCGGTCACATGCGTACGTTTCCAAAGCACTCTGTCAGCTGAGAGGACTAGAAGAAAACCAAGCTTCAAAAGGCCCACAAAAGGGTCAAGCCTACAAGAATTAGCCACCACAAATATCAGGTTAACGCCCATCCATCACTTAGGTGCGCTAGCGTCCACCAAAGCAAAGCACATCACCGACTGTAGCAGGTCTGCACCACCCAAGCCCCCTCAAATGCCAGAGGATGGGCCACAAGTGTATTATAAACCATGACAGAGGACCAAGAAAGCCCTCTCCCCAAACACATCGGCACGCGGGCGATGTATCACACCCCCGCCGCAGCACGCTACTCAGCGACCACACCGCACCCGCCACTGCGCGCGTGTGGCGCCACCTCCCCTTCAACACACCCCCAGAGGGGATGCCAACTAGCAAACAGGTGCAGCCACCCGCTCGCCGTCAACCACGAGGCGCGCGCGGTGGAACTGCGCCCGCTTGCCCGGGCCTTGAGCCTTGATTCTCTAAGTCCCACTGGAGCTTTGGAACCGTACGTGTGACCGCCAGAAGTGGATTGTAAAACTCTCATCATCATCATCATCTCATCTCATATATATCCAAGAAACGAGACGAGTGTAGGAGTGGGGGTCTTGCTCCCATGACTCATGACGCGCTCTAAGGCGCGCAAACACAGTGCGGCCGCCGGCGCGCTCATCGCCCGCGCGGCCACCACCACAGAATCACCGGTGAGCAGCGGCTCCCCCGGCTCAGACTCCCCGCCACGCCACCGCGCGTGCGTGGATGCGACACAGACACAGCTTTCGGCGCTCCACGGGGCGCGGGGGGCAGCCACATACGCGGAGGCTGCACAACACCTGCATGGCGACGCCAGCAACCACATCTCGGCCTCGGCCGACACCACAGACGCCCTCCGCGCCCTCAGCGCGGGGCAGGCAGACATCAGACGCCTGGTAGGGGGCTGCTGGACAGGGAGGCGAGGGCGCGCGCCCAGCCACAGAATGCGCCGACGCAGGTGGGCGCGCCACAGGTTGCCGACGCCGGCCACAGCGGTGCCCTTGCGGGGGTGCTCGCTGTGGTGCAGGCGCAGGCGCAACAGATTGCGTCCCTGGTGGATGTGGTGAGCCTCCTGGTGAGCCGCGTCCCTGGGGCGCCCATGCAGATGCCGCATGCAGAGCCCGCCCGCGCGCGGGCCGGCCATGCGGCCCACAGTGCGGCGCCCCGCGCTGCGCCTGCTGCCGAGGCTGCTCAGCCTGCCCGGCCCCTGCTGCTGCTGCCGCCCCTGTGGCGTCGGCGGGGGGGGGCCGGCGACGGAGCGGCCTGCGTCGGGCGCCACGCGTGCCGCATCTGCGCGCGGCCCCTCCCGCCGGGGGGGGCTGCCTGCGCGTGTGGGCGACACGTCGCTGCGCCGCAGCTTCGTGCTGTCCATGCCGGTGGCACGCGGCGCCAACTGGTTCCTCGCGGGCGGTGGCAGGCGGATGGATGAAGAGGAGGCGACGGCGGCGGCGGCGGAGCGGATCGCTGCAGCTGCCGAGGACGGCATCAGCCTGCCCGTCCGCCTGGCTACGGATGTCGTGCGCTTCCTCTACGGCGGCATCGGCCGGCGGGAGCCGGCTGATGGTGGCGTCGTGTCCGCGTCGCTCCTCAACGCCAAGCCTGCCGTCGGGGGCATCGGCGTGGAGCCACGCGGGGGCGGTGTGCTGCGTGTGCTCTTCACCGTGGCGTCTAACGCCGTGGCCGACACTGTCGTGCGCTGGCGCCACGAGCTGCGCCGCTGCGTGTACTCGACTGCAGTCTTCGACGTCCTCAGTGACCGCGAGGAGGCGCAGCACCAGGCGCTGTGGCCCGCTTTCCTCGCCGCCAAGGTTGCGGGAAGCGGGCGCAGTTCCACCGCGCGCGCCTCGTCGTTGACGGCGAGCGGGTGTCTGCACCTGCTTGCTAGATGGCATTCCCTCTGGGGGTGTTTTTGAAGGGGAGGTGGCGCCACACGCGTGCGGTGGCGGGTGCGGTGTGGTCGCTGAGTAGAGTGCTGCGGCGGGTGTTCTACTAGCCCCGCTTCCGGTGGTCTGGGGGAGGGCTTTTTGGTCCCTTCATGGTTTTATACCTTGGGTCTGCCCTCTGGACATTTGAGGGGCTGGGTGTGCAGCCTGCACAGTGGTGCTGCTTGCTTGGCACCCGCCACCAAGTGTGGATGGCGTTACCGTGGGCTACTTGATGATGAGAGTTTTACAATCCACTTCTGGCGGTCACACTTGTAGCTTGACCTTTTGTGGGCCTTGAGCCTTGTTTCTCTAAGTCCCACTGGAGCTTTGGAACCGTACGTGTGACCGCCAGAAGTGGATTGTAACCAAACATCATCATCATCATCATCATCTCATATATATCCAAGAAATGTTGCCACTCACCCACGGTGTGCACACCATGAGCGCTGCAGACCCGACTCCGATCGCGTGTGGGTTCCATCGTAAGAATTACATATGCTGGCGTCGATGAGCCTCGACAGGGCAGAGCTGCAGTGCCCCCTGGTGGGCCCACCCCAGCTTTGCCCGGGTCCCCCAACTCACCCTGAAGGCATGCTCGTGCCCAAGCTTCAGACAAACATAAACAAAGCTCGAGACGACGTTCACCGCAACGCCGTACTCTTCAGCAGCACTGCGTGCGTCCACAAGTTCGGGGGGGGTATTAGCACACTCACGTACAGCTAGGCCAGGGAGCTAGGCTCTTTTCGCCTCCTCTGGCTGTGGCTGTGAGAGCAGCGCAGTGGTGTCGCCGCCCTCCCATGGTGGTGCTAACTATAGCACAGCGCACGGCTCTGTGGCTGTGCGAGCAGCACATGTGTTGGCGTACACCTTGTGTTGGCGTGTGTGAGCGCCAGAACGTCGCGAACGTGAGCCGCGATACATGCCTGTTCAACTTCGATATCGTGTTCGGTGGTGCTGCTGCTGCTGCATGTGCGCAGGCACAACATGCTTATGGCTAGTACCAACCGCAACCAGCCCGCTCGCAAGCCAGCCATTATATGTGCGCTCTCTGCTTGTAATCACTTGATTCCTCCTATCACGCGTGCGCCTTGGGTTAGGGTGGGCCGTTGTTGGTGAGTCAGCTGCTTCTGGTATGAAGTCACACAAAAAAACCTACCACTCCGAACAACCAGTCGATTTATTTGGGAAAGAAAGCACAGTTCAAGGCAGTTCACCGCTGCGCAGGCACGCCATGTAAACCAACGCAGGTGAACATAAAAGGCCAAAGTAGCAGCCACGAACGTGGGCAGCCCCTTGATTCCCCGAGCTGCCAGCAGGTCACACCTGCTAAACAAAGACAAGAAAACATGCGCGGGGTGGGATCCCTCTACCTTCCAAGTCGAAGGCAACTTAAATGGTTGTCGTAGCCCGTTGCTCACTGTGTCAGGATTGTGTGACCAACTTCGCTGGGGTGGCCACACGATGTCTTCAAAATTCCGTTATTTTTGTTAACGACGCCAGGTAAGTGTGGGCAGGTGTGCCCAGCTTGGGTGGGGTGGCCAATACTCTACAATTGATTACAGAGTGTGGACTTGGGCGTGCGTGTGTGCTTACTTGGGGGGTATTCATGGACGTCCTTAGCGCCCCCGCAGCCACCGCAGCCACCGCTGCGAGGGGCAAAAAGGGAAAATTGGGGGGAGACAGTGGGGGTGAATCGCGGGAGTTGGGCTCAAAAATGTGTGAAAATCGTCTATTCCACACTTTCCCGCCAAAAAATGCCTCATGCGGGGGCAAGTCGGCATGTCCCCTCCAATTGTTGCGGGGGCAAATAGGATATTCTCGGGTTCCTTAAGCACACCACTGGGGTGTATACTCTACAATTTATTACAGAGTTTGGACATGGGCGTGCGTGGCCGCTGTTGGCTCTCAGAACCGTGTGCGTGGAATTTATTTGCGGCTCTGTGTTCTGGGGCTCGGTGTGTCAGCCTCGCTGGCTGTAGCTTTTGGTTCTTGTGTTTTCACTCGGGGTTTATCAGGTGCTCGCGTTGTGTTCAGCTTTCGACCAGGCAACGTAGGGATGGAATGGGCAACTGATGGGCAACACGATCGACGCACAGACAAGGTCCGAGCACGCCGCGAAGCGACGTGAAAATCGGCGAAGCTCTCCCCTCAAACGGGCGCGTCAACACGCACACACACACACACACACACGCACACACACACGCACACACACACACACATACACGCACGCGTGCATGCACAGCATTGGCACAACACGCAGACACACACATACACACACACACACGAGCGCACCTGCAGACACCCACACGCACACACACACACACACACACAGGTGTGTGCGCCATGCAAACCCAGTGCCCACCCCATGCACGCTGCATGCGCGCGCATGGCACAACGCATGGAGACACGCCACTCTCACAGCAGCACTGAGTAATGCACATGCAGCGCTGCAGTCGAGTACCACGCGTTGAGGGGCATAGGGGGAAGCAGGGCTCGGTTCCGTAAGCAGTTCCGTAACTATCGGCCCCCTCACAACGCGCCGCATGGGCCCTCCCCAGCCCTGTAATGCGATTGCAACCCAAGCACACAATGTTTGGCGCGATCGACGCGGTGGGGAGGGGAGGAGAGCGAGCATGTCAGCCCGCGTCCGCGCCCCGCCTCTCGCGACAGGCCCCTCGCATGCAACCCCGCATGGGCCCTCCCCAGCCCCTGCAATGCGACTGTTACCCGGATACATAACGCATGGCGTGCTATCAACGTGGTGGGGAGGGGAGGAGAGCGAGCATGTCAGCCCGCGGCCCTGTCACCACCTCGAGATTGCCCCCAGATTGCCCCCCCCTCTCGCCTGCACGCAGCCCACACACCCACCCCCCAGCGCGGTCCAATTCCATTTATGAAAATTTATGGCGCGTAAGCAGGGTGCGGGGGGCAACGCAGCGGCGATGTGCCTCAAACGCAGTGGCGGGCTTCGCGCAACACCAAGTTGTGATTAGTGTCCATGATCTTTTTACCCCCTCCCCCCCGCCCCTAGCCCCGCGCATCGCGGTTCGAAAGCCTTAGTCATGAGGTAATGGGCAGGGAGCCCAGTTATTGTGCGTTTTGCAAAAGCAACCATAGGGGCTACGCCCCCTGAGGGGGGGCTTAGCCGAAAAAAAACATGCTGGTTGCCAGCGTCTAGCCAGTCACTGTGCAAGTAAAGCAGGGTGGGAGTGGTGGCACCGACGTCCGCCCGCGCGTCGCGCAACAGCCCTGAAATCTGCTCTCCAGATCGGGGGGAGGGGCACGGGGGGGGGGAGCACGGGGAGGGGGCAGGCCAGGGGCAGGCGGGGCATCATGTGAGTGGAAGGACGGGACATACGTATCGTGGACGGGCAGAAATTACACACGGGCGCCCCGAACTGCCTAGCTGGACGCGCCGCGCTGCGTGCTCCGGCCACCGCACGCCAGCTGCACCTGCCTCGGCCACGGGATCTGCTGCACGCGCTGCGCCAGCGCTTGGTACGGCCACTCCCTCGCCTCTGTCGTTATCGGCGCGGCGCCCGACGTGCTTGGGCACACCCACACCTCGGTGGACGCTGGGAGCGGCCACGCTGGTGGGCGGTCGTCCTGCCGGCCGTACGCGAGCGCGCGGGCGCGCGCAGCGACGGCGGCCTTGGTCACGCCTGTGCCGCTGAACAATTCTGCGCTGCGGAGCGTGCGCGTGGGGTGGGTGGGCAGGGTGAGAATGATGCCACATTGCTGCGGGGCGTGTGCGTCCGATCCGGGTGGTTGGGAACTCAGCGCTGCGGAGCGTGCGCGTGGGGTGGGTGGGCAGGGTGAGATGATCCCTCATTTCTGCGGGGCGTGCGCATCCGATCCGGGTGGTGGGGAGGGGAGAGATCGCCACAAGTTGGCGTTCTGCCACGCTGCCGGCCGGCGCCGACGAGGACAGTTGTGAGGGTGGGAGGGAGGGGGGGGAGGAGAGGGGGAGGCCACCGCAGCGACAGCGACAGCGGGACTCTTAACTGTCACTTGCCGCTGAACGCGACCACAGCCGGCGCACCGCAGCTCCCGCAGCTGCACCCGACCGACGCGCACGTGCGGCGCGCGTGCGCTGCGAGCCGCTCGTAGAAGCCCTGGCGCCAGGCACCCAGGACGGTGGAGCTGAACCGGGACGAGTCGGTGCCAGGGTGGCCCGTGCCTTCGGATGGAGGGGAGGCAACAGTGGTGATGGTGGTGTGTGCGTGTGCATGTGTGTGTCTGCGTGTGTGCGTGTGTGCGTGTGTGTGTGTTGTGTGTGTGTGTGTGTGTGTGTGTGTGTGTGTATGTGTGCGCGTGTGTGTGCGTGTGTGGGTGTGTGGGTGTGTGCATGCTCCATCGCGCTCTCCGTGTGTGCACCCCCACCAGAACACGCACCGCACCGCACACCGTACCACGCACTCGTACCACGCACTGCGCCACTCACCCAGGTCGGTGAAGCCTACCCCTGCCTCGGCCGCGCACCGGTCGTCATCGTGCGCGCCCGTCGACCCTGGGGGCGCAAGCCCTGTCTTGATCAGGATTGGCCACATGCGGTTGGCAGGGTGGCTGCGGGGGCAAGTGAGTGGGGGGACAAACGCATGCACGCGCGCGTCGGTGCTGTGCGTGTGTGCGTGTGCACGCATGTGCCATGTGCGTGTGCGCGTCACCTGCACCTCATTATCACCCCCCGATCGATTGTGTGATGCACTCACGCGTAGAAGTGCCCCGCACGCCACGACGCCTCGCTCGGGTTGTGGCCCACCACGACCAGGCGTAGCGGCTGCCGCCCGTCACCCAGCTTCTCCAGTAACCCCGGACCCCCTGGATCTATTCCGTCAGCAGCAGCAGCGGCAGAAACAGGTGCAGGCTCGGCCCGCCGCCGCTTCTTATCAGCAGAGACTGTCGCCGGCGGCCGGTGGGCGCCTGGCGCAGCACGCGCGGCCGCCCGCCGCTGCTGTGGACTGTCGCGTGGCGGCGGCGGCGACGAGGGCCCAGGCGTGCCGCCGTCACGCGTCGGACGTACGCCCGCACGTGGCTCGGCCACTGGCGCTGCAGACCCTCTACGGGCATCGTCGCCTTGCCCTCCTCCAGATCCTCCTGACGCAGCTGCAGCTGCCCCTGCCCGGCCACCGAACGCAAAGCCCTGCAACGCGCCCGGGTCCGTGCCGCATCAGGAGGCATGCATGGGTAATGGGCATGGACCACGCACGCAGTCACGCGCGCACACACTGCCTCTGAAACCTCGCTGCATGGGCACGCATGGCAGCGCATGCATGCGCAAATATATACCACCACTTGCCAACTGGCAAGCAGTCCACACACTGCGAAACGGTTGGTGCCACCACGCTCGGTGGCCATCACAAATGGGCAGGGATCGGAGGAGAGTCCGAGGTGTGGGAAAGTTTGAATCGTTCGGAACGACGACGACCGCTCGAGCGAGCCATCATGACGTACGTCTCGCCACCACAGGGGACAGGGACCACAAGCATGGAGGAGGAGCGACCAGTGAAGCCGCAGGGCCACCCCGTGGTGACAGAGCCCTTCCTGCGCTTGGCGGAAGCATGGGCTCGTGGTCTTCCCAGCCTCCCCACTGGCCTCAAGCAGCAGAAGCAGAAGCAGCAGCAGCAGCAGGACCACCACCAGCTGCCACTGACACTCACGCCGGTGGGTGGTGCACAGCAGAGGCCAGCCTTCACGACGCGTGACCGCAGCGTCGCCACGGTTCGTGTCAAACGTCAAATGTTGACTTCCCCTCAACTTCCCCTCATCGTCTAAAAAGCCGATTTGAGGCGAACAGTTGTTGATTTAATTTACGAGATTTTCCCCCGCAGCTCCCCCCTGGGATCTTAAAGACACTGGCGGCAGACAGGGAGGCGGGGAGCGACGCGCTGCGCCGAGCCAACCTAGATCAGCCCTCAGCCTAAACCACGAGCTAAATCGCATCCTCAAACCTTCCCCACCAACACCAGGACTCGCTCGGGGGCAGCCGCCAGACGAGCATCATCGCGAAGCTCCCCCCGATTGTCGCACCGCGCGCTGCGCACTCATGCCACGGCGACCTGCTGTCTGCCCCGCCCGACGTCCTCGTGCTCATCGCTCGGCAGCTGGTGGAGAGCGGCAAGGAGGGCGGGCTGCGTGACGCCGTCGCGCTCTCGTCCACTTGCAAGACCTGGAGAGCGTCCTGGTATGACATGCTCGCCACGGATCTGGCGCTCGCGCTCAAGGTGGGCGGGTGCTTGGGGCGTGGCATGGATTCCCGCGTCCGCCTCGCATCCTAGAAAGGGCGATGGCGACGATGTGCGCATGCGACAGCGTGGGCTGGACGTGGACGTGCTCTCAGAGAGGCGATGGGACTGACGACGGGGCGCCATGCCATGCGCTTGCTGCTCGACCGCTGCCCCGCCTCGCAGGTGGAGGGCCTCATCCGCGGCGTGCTCGAGAGGCGGCGCCTCGTGCGGCGCGCGACGCTCACGCTCCACCAGGCGTTTGTGCAGCGCGAGCTCGCTCTCGAGGTGACTGCCTCGACGCTGCTGCTCGGCTGCCTCACGGCAGCGAGCCTGGTCGGGGTGGCGCCCTCGTGGCGCCTGGCCACGTTCATGAACATCGCCGCATTCACAGTCACGCACCTGCTCTGCCACTCGGTGCTGCTGTCCCTTGCCTACTCAGCGGCCGCGCGGCTAGGCACCGTGCGATCACTCGGCCTCGGCCTCGTCGCCATCCTCGGGTGCGTGAGCGTGTGCAGGCTGCTCCCACTGCACTGCGTATGAGAGGCATGCGTGCACCATGCGCTCACTGGGCCTCGGCCTCGTCGCCATCCTCGGGTGCGCGTGCGTGTGCAAGCTACTCCCACTGCACTGTGAATGAAAGGCATGCATGCCCATGTTCCTACTGCCGTGCATTTTGTGTGATGCGCATGCGTGCCAAACAGGTACACTCACCGCAGGCTCCACGCACCGCTCACTTGCGTGGTCCCCGCTTCCTCTTTCCATGCGTAGGTACTACCTGGCCGTGGTGCCGCTCATCCAGGCGTTCACTGGCTTCGACACGGTGGGAAGCAGGCAGACGGGCTGGCGGGCGGGCGGGCGGGCAGGCAGGCAGGCAGGCAGGCAGGGGCACGCGCGCGACCTGCACGGGGCTGTGGGTGTCTGTTTGTCGGCAACTCCCGCCCGCGCTGCAGCTGGCCGCTCACTTGACCTGCGGCAACTCACCCCAACTGCCTGCGCTGCGCTGCTTGTCCCGTGTGCAGATACCGGCTCGCCTGAACTTGGAGCCTTGGGGCAGGCCGGACGGCGCGCCACTGCCGCTGTACCACGCAGCGGCCCTGATATGGTGAGCCCGGGACCGCCCCCGGGCCCCTGTGACGAGACAAACGCGTGCATGTGTGCTGTCACCCCTCCCTCTCCTTCTTCTCTCTGATGGGCACGCCACTCAGCAACTGCGCGTGGCATCACCGCCTGCCTTGTCCCGTGGCGTGTGTGCGCATCGCAGGCCGCTCTTCGGCGTCGGTGTTCCGTGGCAGGCTATCCACACCGTGAGCAACACCGTCGCGTGGGTGTACGGCGTGTTGCAGTGGTGGGTGTGTCTGTGTCTGTGCGCATGCCCGTCACAGCGTGGTTGCATGCATGGTCAGATCTGAGTGTGCGTGCGTGCGTGTGCC
>VFSX01000667.1:17500-65931 GCA_016618255.1 Chlamydomonas sp. UWO 241 | reverse complement strand
ACCCCGGCCGCGGCAGCTCCGGCGTCACCGGCCGGCGGGCAGCTGCAGCAGACCTCGCCCGACCCCTGCAGTCACTCCGCACCACGCAAGGCTGTGCGCGACCGCGCCCTCATCCCTGCTGGGGGCACCCCTCTCGACAACAGCAGGCCTGCTGCTGCGACTGCCACTGCCAAAGGCAGCGCAGACAGCGACCGACTGGCGATGATGGTGCAGGTGGGTGGTATCGCTGCGCGCTTGCTTGCCCCTCCCCCGCCCCACCAAACACAACACAACGACGCACGGGCCCTCACCGCCCACCCCACCTACTCCCCACCCCTGCACAGGGCATGCCCTGTATCGTGACACTGCTGGACCTGCAGCCTTCAGCCTCCTGTGCCTCCGGAAACGGCGGTCAAGGCAGCACCAGCGCACTGTCCCTTGGGGCGGTGCTCACACAGAATGGCGCGTCGGTGCGCCACTGGGGCGAGTGGCGCGGGCGCGACGCCGCCCCGCTTGTGCACAGGCTGTTTGGTGCGCGCGACGGCAGCGTTGGCGGCGGCGGCGGCGGTGGCGGCACGGACGAGACTGCGCTCGCCGACCTGCACGCGCACCTGGCGGCTTGCATGGATGCGAGGCGGGCAGCGGGGGTGGAGACGCAGCTGCAGGGGGTCGGGGGCGGAGAGACGGGGGAGCATGCACGCGCGGCGGCAGCGCTGTGGCGCAGAGTGCTCAAGGTGCCGAGCGCGCGCGCGTGCGCGGTTATGGATGCAGCAGGCACGGGCGCGGGCGTGGGTGCCGCAACGGCCGCGGCGACCGCGCCTGCTGCGGCCGACATGTCTGATCCTGCATCACCGTCGGGCGGCAACAACGCGCCCCTGCTGCGCGGCCCCTTACGCCAGCTGGTCGAGCAGTACGGCGGCGGTGGTGGCGATGACGGCGCAGCGCTGCGTGCGCGACTCATCGCGAGAGTCCACAGCGCCCACGCGTCCCTCGTTCCCCTCCTGGCGTCCACGCCAGAGGCGTCCACACTGGAGGAGGAGCAGCTGGAGGGCCGGCTGCTCTCGCTGCAGGCGCGCCTCACGGCTGTCGGGGGGGTGGCAAGCGCAGCGAAGCAGAACTGCCTGTCATCGCTGCAGGTGCCAGGCCCAGCCAGCGCGCCTAGTCACCTACAACTGCAGCCGCTTGTGGTCCAGGGCGGGCCTTTGAGCGAACCAGGGCCACGGTCAACCACCCCCACCCCCGCCACAACCCCGAGCCGCTCGCCCTGTTTGTCGGGGTCACCGCACTCGATGCAACCTGGCCGAGCGTCAATCGAGGGCTGGGTCAAAGGGGGCACGCTCAGCACGCACGCGTACCTCGCGACCGCGCCGGCGCCGCGCGTGCTGTCGATGCTGCAGCGCCTCGACTCGCTGCCCCTGCCCCGGCGACACAAATCCAATGACTTTCCGGGCGGATCGTCATCGCTCAGGCCGTACGGGTCGTCGCACAAGTAAGGCCGCTACACACGCACGCACATGCGCACGCACATGCACACGCACACACACGTACGCGCGCACGCGTTCCCGACCAGCGCTTTTCCACAGTGCTCAGGCTGTTGGTTATGCTGCGTAATTGACTGAGGCGGCATCATGCGCACGTGTTGCTGCCGGGCACTGCCGAGCAGGCGGCAGACACACACACACGCACCACACACACGCGTTTTCTCCCTCCCTAGCCCCCTCGTCCCTCCATTACACACAGGGCAACAAAGCAAGTCGGCCTCGGACAAGGTCCCCCAGCACACACCGGGCACTCGCTCGACAGCGCTGGCAACGGCAGCGGCCTACTATCCTTGCCGCTCGGCACGCACGACGGGTATGCCGCAGCATTCGCCGCGCTCAGGCGCGGCTGCAGCAGCAACACAAGTCTCCCCCCGATCGCTGCCAGCGCCAGGGGCGGCAGCAACGGCGGGCGTTCCAGCGCCACCCATCAGAGGGGCGGGGGCGTGGGAGGCGCGCCCGTGCTGCGCCACATGGGCAGCTCTGGCGGCAGCCTGTCGCTTCTCTCGGTGCCGAGCACCGACCTGGAGGCGGTGTTGGTGTTGGCCTCTGGCAGCCACGAGGCTTGCGAGTTGAGCACGCACGTGTCGCGGTCAAACATGTTTGCGCCCGTGGTGGAGGATGCGAGTGCGCACGGCGGTGCTGAGGGCGGGCAGCATGTGAGGGGCGCGCAGGTGCGTTGGGACGTGAAGGAGGACGGCGTGATGGGCAGCGATAGGAGCGACATCAACGCTGGCAGCTGCAATAGTGGCGGCCACTGCCCGCCATGGACTCCATTCCGGTCACAGGACATCAATGATGACGTGGCGTGGGATGAGGAGGAGACGGAGAGGATGCCGAGGCGAGAGGATGCTGTGAGCACAGGAGAGGATGTGGGGATGAGGGGAGAGGATGTGGATGCAGAGAATGGTGATGAAGATGCGGGTGTGGAGACAGAGGAGGAGACAGAGGAGGAGGAGGAGGAGGAGGGCGTGGAAGCAGATGAAGAGGAGCACGAGGTGACTGCGGTGCTGGTGACAGACCCAGTGACTGGGCGCCTGGCGTGCCTCATCACGCAGGTGCGGAGCAGGTCACAGTGTTGCTGATGCTCTTCCTGATGCTCTTGCTGACGCTGCGCATGTTTTGCTGCTGCTGCTGCTGCTGTTGCGTTGCTGCGTTGCTGTGCCGCCACCCGCCACCCCACCGCCACATCACCCCACACGTTCTTATTGGCAGGAAGACGTCAGCGCGCGCGCACATGTGGAGCGCCAGATGGCCGCCCTCACAGGGGCCCAGCTCGCGATGCTCGAGTCGGTCTTCCCGCGCCACGTGCTCTAGTACGTTGTCACACGCCACACCCAATGCAGCGGCAACACCAGCAACGCGATGTGTGCGTCCGAGATGAGCACGCTCGCGACGCAGCACGACGAGGTGCGTCCGACTGGCTGGTAGTCGTGGGGCAGGAGCCGCCCCCTCTCGCACTGCTGCTGCACCCTCCTCTGATGATAGATTTGACAGTCCCTGTGACACCACTTGTGACCCTACCACATCCACAACGCCTGAGGTGGTACTGAGGCGTCCATTCCATGGCGCGGATCAGGCGGCGCCTCAGGCGCTCCGACCGCCTGAGGCGCCGCCTGAGGCGCACTCACGATCGCCTCAGGCGTCGCCTTAGGCGTTATCGAAACCACCTCAGGCGCCCACCCCCGCCTGAGGCGCACCCCGGACCGTCTCAGACGTTATGACCGCATTCCATGGCGCGGATCAGACGTTGGGATTTTGGTAGGGTGATGTCTCAAGACTGGTGTCGGCGCAAGGCCCAGCACCTCTATTGTTTTGCACAGGTGCCGCACGCACGCACGCATGCCTGCCCGCCCGCCCGCGTGTGCCTGAACCCGGCGAGAACCTGTCGAGGTTCTGTGGCTGTGGCTGCTCTGGCCTCACTCTCCTGCCTCACTCCTGCCTCACTCTTGCCTCTCTCCTGCCTCACTCCTGCCTCACTCTCCTGCCTCACTCCTGCCTCACTCTCCTGCCTCACTCCTGCCCCACTCTTCTGTCTCACTCCTGCCCCACTCTTCTGTCTCACTCCTGCCTCACTCCTGCCTCACTCCTGCCTCAACCCTATACACCCGAAACCTAGGGCCACCGCCTGATTCATGTCGACGGCCAAGGCTGCTGCCTCAACTCCCCACCCACCCCCTGTGTATACCACAGCACAGTGGACTCCTGCCATGGATCCAGCCAATGTCAGTCTTGGGTAGGGCCTAGCGCTGATGCGGGGGCGGTGTAGTGATGTCAACCAGGCTGTTGGAATCCGATTCCATACCCCCCTGCACACGCTACGCAGGTCTCCATCCTGTTCATGGACATCGTTGGGTTCACGTCGATGGCAAAGGAGGTGCCGGCGCACCAGGTGGGGGCAGCCAGACGATGGGTCTGGGTGTGGGGTCTGGGTCTGGTCTTGGCTACTTCAAACGCAGGGTTTGGGGATCTGGGGTCTGGGTGTCTGGGGTGTCTGGGGCTGATTTTGGGGGGGGTGCGATCTAGGGTCTGGGGTGTCTGGGGTCTTGGCTTTTACTTTCTCAGGGTTTGCGCGGCACAAAGGCCCGCGGGCACTGTGCTTGTGATGATGGCGATGACGACGAGCCTCGCACTCCTCAATGAGCTCTACAGACTGCTGACCTGGTGGGTATGGAACCAAGCGACGCAGAGAGCACAGCTGCGACTGGCCCTTGCTCTGCAGCTCTTTCCATACACCCGCACATGCACGCGCACAGGTGATGGAGTTCCTGCAAGAGCTGTTCTCCGTGTTTGACGCACTGTGCGACCACTATGACGTGTACAAGGTTGGTGGCCTCGAGCCTCTGTGCCTCGCCTGTGCCTGTGCCTGTGCCTGCACTGTGTAGCGCTGTGCTGCGCTGCGCTCCTCCACGTATGTGCCACTAGCAGAGCCTCATGTATTATTCCCACTGCCCATCCCAATACCTCCTCCAAACCGTGCCCCGATCCCCATCCCCAAAGGTCGAGACCGCGGGAGATTGCTATATTGTCGCGGGGGCTCTAATGTGCCGCGACGAGAGCGGCTGCCTCGTCATCGACCCCCGCCCCGACGCGCGCGCGGGCGCGGGCGCTGTGCTTGCATTTGCGAAGGCGATGCTCGCGCAAGCACGCCGCGTGGTCATGCCGCACAACAGGCAGCCGACCACGGTGTGTGTGCGTGCGTGTGCGTGCGTGTATGCATGCAAGCACGTGTGTGTGTGTGTGTGTGCGTGTGTGTGTGTGTGTATGTGTGCTCGTGTGTGTGCTTGCGAACGTGCGTGTGCGCGTGCCCCTCCCTCACACACATGTCTAGTTGAATACGCGATCAGAGGCGTCGGGGCTCAATTAACGGAGGCGCGTTCTCGTCGCCGAGCCCTGGACCCAGCAATGCGGCGCTGCTGGTGACGAGGATCTCCGTGCCGCTGACGAGCGGGGTAAAATACGACTGGCCCGGCTCCTGCTAGACTGCCCCTCGGTGGAACACTTCAGGAGCGGCTTGCCCGGCGCTGCCATGGCTTGGCGAGTAGCCGCGGCGCTGCTGCGGCCCGTGCTGGGAGACGGCCCTTATCCTCCCCCCATGCAGGACGCCATGCGGCACCGATCTCGACGAGTTGATCGACGAGCGGAGGAGCTGGCGCCCGTCAATGCATGCTGGACATTGGTCAAGATGGCTGCCCGTGGAGGCGGGCTACCATCACGGCTTCAGCGGTGGCGACCGCCGAGGCAACACAGAGTAAATCCGCTTCACCAATCGCAGCGTTCGTCACCGCGCTCATCCTCGGGGTCGCTCGTCTGCCGGTGACTGGCGTTGGAAGGTCTTCAGGCAGCCTCCATGACAACTCTGTCGTCCATGCACCCCTGGAGGGTGGGACCTGGCCATGCATGAGGCATGGGGCGCCGGCTGAGCCCCATGCAAACGAGAGCTGGACAGCCATGCACTGCCAGGCGGGGACCGTTCCAGTCAGCGCCAGTCGGCTCTGCCGGCTTGACTGGCCACAAGGCCACTACTGTGACCCTGAGGAAGGTCCTCTCCTATATGCTCCTTGCCAGACATGTCTCTCAGAGACCGCTGTTTGGGGTAGTCTAGCCGGCGGGAGCGGTAGTCTATCGGCCGGGAGCCGGCGGTACTCTAGTACTTAAGTGTGCTGGAGTATCGGCGGGTGTCTCTAGTAGAAGAGTAGCCTGCTTAGCTGGAAACCCCGTGTTTCTGTTACTGAGGCGTCGTACCGACTGTAAATTCAACCACATGCTTGCACAAGCGCACGCACACAAGTGCACATGCGCGCGCACACAAGCACAACGCACGCACGCAACACCCGCGCAGGTCCGCATCGGCATTCACACCGGCGCGTGCGTGTCTGGCCTCATCGGCACGCGCCAGCCCAAGTTTGCGCTGTTCGGGGACACGAGTGAGTGGCGACTAGCAGCATGCGGACACACGCTCACACACACACACACACACACGCACCGAGAGAGAGAGAGAGAGAGAGAGAGAGAGAGAGAGAGCGCGAGAGAGAGAGATCGTTACAGAGAACTCTGCACGGCAGACCTAGATAGGCTGTTTCTGGTCATCATTGAGGGGATTCCGTTTGGAGGCGGGTGACCAACCGTGCGCCAACAAGAGGGTGAATAACCTCCACACACACACACACACACACACGCGCGCACACAGCCTCACAGTCGGCGCCCCTCACGTGCTCCTGCTTTATCTGCATGGCTTCCCAGAGCCGAGCCTCCATGCACGCCTGCAGCCTCAGGATCCCCCTGCTGCATCCGCATGGCTCCCAGAGCCGACCCTCCAATGCGTAGCTGCAGCCTCAAAAGCCTCCTGATGTATCCGCATGGCTGCCCAGGGCCGACCCTCCAATGCATGCCTGCAGGCTGAAGAGCCGCCTGCCGTGTGCGCATGGCTGTCAGCGCATGGCTGTCAGTGCATCGCTGTCAGTGCTGACCCTTGATGCGAGCAGTCTCAGAAGACCCCTCCGGGATGTGTATCCGCATTGCTGCCCGGGGCCAGGGCTGACCCTCCATGCGCTCCATCCCCCGCCCGCAGTGAACACGAGCAGCCGCATGGAGAGCACGGCGACGCCTGGGTGCATCCAGGTGGGCGGGTGCATGCGGGCGTGCTGCGGGCGTGGGACTGTGGGCGTGTGCATGTAGGCACGTGGGCGCGTGAATGCAGGCGCGTGCATGGCGCTGTAGATGTGTTAATGTGGGCGTGGGCGTGTGAACGCGTGCATGCGGGCGTGCTGCGGACCTGTGGATGTGAGCGTGTGCATGTGGGCGCGTGCATGCGGGCTTGCTGGGGCCGTATGCATGTGGACGTTGGCATGTGGGCGTGTGTGCGCGCGCCTCCCCGCCCGCGTCGGCTAGCTCATCCCACGCCCACCACGCTTGCTCATCGGACAAGAGAAGTCACGTTCCGCGCCGCCCATTAAACCCTCAACACGGAACGTTTCGTCCCTGACCCACGCACATTGCTCGCTGACTCCCATTTCTCTTCACCCACCCCACAGGTCAGCAAGGTCACGTATGCGCTGCTGCCCCCGCCCGACGCGCGCCTCTTCCGAGCCACAAACGGCATTGAGGTCAAGGGCAAGGTGCGTTGCCGAGCCCTACCAAAATCCCAACGTCTGATCCGCGCAAGTGAATGAGGTCATAACGTCTGAGACGGTTTGCGGTGCGCCTCAGGCGGTGGTGGGCGCCTGAGGCGGTCTGTGTGGCGCCTCAGGCGGTTTGGATAACGCCTAAGGCGACGCCTGAGGCGATCGTGGGTGCGCCTCAGGCGTTGTGAATGTTGTAGGGCAGCTGGCTAGCTGGGCACTAGGGGCCCTTGCTTTGGCCACGTTGACCGTTGACCTCCTGTTGACTGTTTGCCCTCATAATTAGGAAATTTGAAAGCTCTTGACGAGCTCTGCCTGGCGGGCTCGCCAGACTACCAATCCACTGAATGGATTGAGCTGTCTTCAAGGTCAAAGTAGAGCCGGAATACAGCCAAATGGGAATGGAAAATTGCTATTATCAAACCGTTATATAAGGGGCAGGGTCCGCGTGACTCCCCTGGTAACTACCGCGGTATAAGCCTTCTCTCTATTGCCGGGAAAGTGTACACTGCCATACTTCTGCACCGCGTCTCCACGCAGGTTGATGGTCAGTTGCATGAGGCTCAGTGTGGTTTCAGAAAAAGCAGAGGCACTGTTGATGCGATTTTTACTCTGCGCTCGCTGAGCGCGGCACATGCCGAGTACAAACAATGCATGGCTGTGGCATTTGTCGACTATTCTAAAGCTTACGATTGCATAAACCGTGCGGCACTGTGGAGAGTCCTTAGATTATATAGTGTCATCCGCACATTATTGATCTGTTGGAGGATCTTCACACCAACACCGCAGCTGCCGTGCGGCTGGCTGGGAAAATCGGGCACGAATTCCCCGTGTCGTCTGGTGTGCGACAGGGGTGCGTCATTGCTCCTGTGTTGTTCAATGTTTTTATTGACCACATAGTGAAAAAGGCGCTACACATGATGCCAGAGGGGGCTGGCGTGTCAGTCGTGACCCGAGCCGGCGGCTCTGTGTTGTCGTCGTCGGTTGAGCGCATAGAACTGCTGATGTATGCCGACGATTTATGTTTGTTCTCGCATGACCCAGCTCAGTTGGCGCTTATGCTGAAAATCCTTGACAAAGTGTCCTCTAGCTTTGGCATGCAAATCAACGCCGCCAAGACAGAAGTGATGATTTTGCCAGCAGATTTTGACGCGGATCTGCCCACGTTTGCGCTGACTGGTGGTGAAGTGAAGACCGTCTCTGCATTTAAGTATCTAGGGAGTTGGATAACCCAGAGTGGTGGTGTGGAAAAGGAGATCGGTGTGCGTGTCGGTCGCGCGCTGGGCGTGTTTGCGTCTTTTGATAAGATTTGGGCCAGCAAGAAGATGCAAGTGCAGTCTAAGATGCGGGTTTACAACACTTTCGTGCTGCCCCACTTTCTGTACGGCTGCGAAACATGGGCCCCTACTAAAACACAACTGACTCGATTGGAGGTTGCCCACTCTAACTGCCTTCGTCGCATTCTGGGTGTGCGCCTGGTCGACCGGCACAGATTAACTTATATTCGGCAGGCGTGCGACACTGAGCCAATTGAGAGCCTTGTGGCAAAGCGATCAATGCAGTGGCTAGGCCATGTGATGCGCATGCCGGCTTCTCGTCTTCCTCGTACGACTTTTGACTGCACAATGGATGTGGCTCGGCAGCAAGGCCGGCCTCCAGCCTCCTCCCGACACTATTTTCTTAAGCTACTGATTCAGCAGCTAGGCGAAACTAGTGGCACTCGTTCTGATTGGAAGACTTTTTCGGACACGGCGTTTGAGCGTGCTCAGGATAGGGTCGGGTGGAGAGCCGTGGTGTACGGTCCGGCTGCCCCTCAGGCGCCGGCCCCTCCACCACGGCGGTCAAGTAGATTGGCAAGCGCCACTTGACCCCCTATCCCCTAGAAGCAGTTAGGACCTATTTTGGAGGCGTCGCACAATAGCTCTCCTTTTTGCTCTGGGACTACACGTTGGCAGGCAGCCGGCTGGTGGCTACCGCCCCTCACAAGTAATTGTTAGGGCCAGAACTGGACTTGGGTCTAGGCGGTGATACTAGGACTAGAGGTAGTCTTTGCTGGAAAGCCGATGTAACTGTAACTGTAACAGCCAAATGGCTGTGCAGAGCCGAAACGGAAATCACTGCCGGGGCTCGAGGGCGCGTCCGTGCAGGCGTCACTTGGTGGATAGAGTCGTCGAAAAGAGCTTCCCCCCACACACATGTGTGTACCCACACTCCCCCCCTCACTCGCTCCCGCATGCACCGTGCCTCTTGTCCCCCTCCCCCTCCCCACACCCCAGTAACAGCTGCACCGGCTGTTCATAGCTAGGTGTAGCAGCTGGGCCCAAAAGGGTCATAGGTGCCGGTGTCAGGCGCTGTTGGCCTTATGTATCGGTGTATTCGTGACACGAGGCCTAGCACCACCGCCTGTACCCAAGTCCAGTCCTGGCAGTCATTTTGTTTTGGGCTCCGGGGAGCCATTGGGAGCCATTTTGCTACTGACGATCCCATCAGATAGAGCTCAACCAACCAAGTTGCTTGATGGCCTAACGATCCCATCAGATAGATCTCGTGAAGCGCTTGAAAATTACCGATATTTGATGGTCAACGGTCAACGTTGAGACAGCGGTTAAGGCAGTCAATGGGGCGTTGGTCCACGCGCCGGCTCCCAGAAAATAACTCAAGTTTTGTGAAAAGCTGAAAACAAAATCGCTGAGATCTTGCCCCCAACAATCCCCACTTGTGAGGGGCGTAAGCCACCACCTGGCTGCCTGCCAATGCATGATCCTATCGCAAAAAGGAGAGCCTCCCCCCTGCAGGACCTGCCAATGCATAATCTCAGAGCAAATAGGAGCGCCTCCACCCCCCCCTCCCCCCTTTCCTACCCCCCCCTTCAGGGACTCATGAACACGTTCTTGTATGAGCCGAGTGAGGCTGACATGGACAGCATGGGGCGGGAGCTGGTGGCAGCGGAGGAGGCGCAGATGGAGGCGCAGCAGCGGGTGTGTGTGCGTGTGCGTGTGTGTGTGTGTGTGTGTGCAGACGTGCGTGTGTGTGCAATCGTGGGCGCGTGCGTACATGGGTGGATGCACGAGTACGTACGTGGCTACATATGTTGTGTGGCTGCTGCTGCTGGCGCTGGCGCTGCTGTTGGTATTGGTGGACACGCGCACTAACACAAGGCCTCCTAAAAGGTGCAGCATGGCGCGCTGACGGCAGACAATCAGACCCCAAACCCTGCGCGGCTACAGGCTATGCATCCGTACTTATGATAGCTCGTTTTCCAGCCACTACCAACGGTATAAACAGTAACCGGGCTTTTACCCCAGGCACGTAGCTTGCAGGCTCGGGAATCCTGGACAGTTGCTTGGTGGTGGTTGCGAAGCACTCACCCACCCACTCATAGGTCACGAGGCCCATGCGCCATGCGGCCTCTCCTCCGGGGGCAGTGCACGAACGGCGGGTGGGCGCGTGGATAACAGACAGTCAGACCCCAAGCACGCACACTCTCACACACACACACACACACACACACACACACACTGCTGCTGCCGCTGCACCACACAGGTGGTGAGGCCCACGCACCACGAGGCCTCTCCCCCAGGGGCAGCGCAGGGATGGCGGGCGGGCGCGTGGACGACAGACATGTCCGACATGATTGACCGCGTGAGCCAGCTGCTCGTGTCGCGCAACACGCTCTCGTCCGACGGCATGCTGGTCGGCCTCAACGCGGCAGCAACCGCGTCACCTGGCCGCGGCACCACTGCCAGCCGCGTGGCAGGCATGCAGGCCTTCCGGCGGACGGGCAGCAGCTCCCAGATGCAGGAATGCCTCAGCCCGCTGGTGCGGGTGCGGCACAGCTTTGAAACGCGCACGGACACACGCTAGTGCGTGGGCGCTGGCATATGCTCCCTCTCATCAAGGATGCACCCGCGCATGGGCGAGTGTGTGGGAGGGGGCATACAACTCTCCCCCCCCCCCCCCCCCCCGGGCTCCCTCCACACAGCTTGCCCCCATAGAACTTCCTTCGTTGGGCACTTGCCCGCAAGATGCCTTACAATGTGGCAGCATCAGGGGGGGGGCATCCAGTCGCTGCCCCCCCTCCCCCCCCCCCCCCAGGCTCCCTCCACAGTGCTTCCAGGCCCCACCAGGGCTCATCCCCATAGAGCTTCCTTCGCCGGGCACTTGCCCGCAAGGTGACTTACAATGTGGCATCAGAGGGGGCGGGGAGCATTCAGTCGCTCCCCCCCCCCCCTCCACAGTGCTTCCAGGTCCATATAGAACTTGCCCCCCACAGAGCTTCCTTTGCCCGACACTTTCTGAGGCCCACGCTGACGCTCTGCACTGAGGCTCTGCTCTGCACTTCTGAGCCCAGTTCTCAAACCAGTTCTCCAAACAATCTGGGGACTCTTTCGATGACCACATCCTGAAGCGACCACATTGCAGGTTTCCCCAGGACACGTGTCTGGAGCCTTGCTTCAGTCGTTTCAGAGGAGACCACGTGTCGCAGCCCCATTTTATTTTGTTTCTGCTACCAAATGGCACCAGGGTCCATAATATCACCCAAGTGCATTCCAAACCTCGCCCCCCGTCTCCTTGAGTGGAGGCGGGGGAGGGGGGGAGAGCTGCCGGGCTGTGCCCGCAGAAACCCAGCGCGAGAAGGAACTGTTGTCTGTGCACATCCCACCCCGATGACGCGTTGGTCTCCTCTCTCTGAGTGGAGCTGTGAGGGAGAGCTGCAATGACGTGCAGCCCCCAGAGCATGAGGTAAATCCCCGAGCAAGGGAAAAAAACATAGCAGGACGTTTTTTTTTAAGTCGCTAAGTCCTCGCAGTGGGGATGTCAGGGAGCGCTCCTCGGGAGGGTCTACAAAAAAGAATGTATTTTACGTTTCTGCGGTGTAGTGATGATAATGATACTGGATTTGTCGGTTGTGTGTTGACGCACCTTACAGGCAGCATGTATACGGGTTTTATGTGTGTCAAGCACTTACAATTGAGGATTTATACAGCCATGGGTCTCCAGTGAGTCCCCGATCGATCTATTTTACATCTCTGAACAAGCACACAAGCCTTCCTTCCCGGGAAGAGGGTGAATGAGCTGCCACCACCCACCATGCTGTGCGCGTGCGGCCCCCCCACGCACCTATGATTATTCACACACCTATGATTATTGCCCCGTACAACGAATCCTCTGTTGATTTTGAATTTTGCCCTCCGTTTTCGCACCTGGCCACTTGGTGTGGCGATGGCACTGAATGGGGTGGGATCAAATGTTTCACACTTTCGAGCTCATACTCAAGCTGATTGTGCTCCGAATGTCACCCCCCCTAGATTTTGAGGTTGCCCTCCGTCCCTGCACCTGACAATCTGGTGGTGGTGACGGCACGAAATAGGAACGGTTGCACGTTGAGCACTGGAGCTCATACTGAAGCGCACGCTGAGTCAATGCGGTAGGAAGAACAACACTGAAGCAAGCACAGTTTGTTAGTGTACCTGCTGCCTGTACTTGTACCTGCTGCTTGTGCCCAATGGTTTTTTTGCCATGCCAGCTGCCAGAGTAAAACATGCTGTTCACGTTCAGGTCCAGTGGCGCTTGCCTACTAAGAGGGGAAGGGAGGGAGCTAGAGAGTTCTTCTCAGCGTGCGCAGTGTATGTCTCGCAGTGTGCATCACATCAGTGGAGTGCACAGAGGGGTCCACGAACGCAGCAACTAGTAACAGTGCTGGCGAGGGGTTGCAACAGTTTGTGTGCGTGTGTGGTGGGCGAGGAGTCCCCAATGTACTCAATCCAAGGCACCATCTTGCGTGCGGTGGCGGGTGCGGTGTGGTCGCTGAGTAGAGTGCTGCGGCGGGTGTGCTACTAGCCCCGCTTCCGGTGGTCTGGGGGAGGGCTTTTTGGTCCCTTCATGGTTTTATACCTTGGGTCCGCCCTCTGGCCATTTGAGGGGCTGGGTGTGCAGCCTGCACAGTGGTGCTGCTTGCTTGGCGCCCGCCACCAAGTGTGGATGGCGTCACCGTGGGCTACTTGTAGCTTGACCTTTTGTGGGCCTTGAGCCTTGTTTCTCTAAGTCCCACTGGAGCTTTGGAACCGTACGGGTGACCGCCAGAAGTGGATTGTAAAACTCTCATCATCATCATCATCATCATCTTGCGGTCACTCATGGGCTCCGAGACTACCCAGATCGTCAAAGTACCGCTCGCTCACATTCTAGCGGCCACCAGTGGTTCCGTTAAGGATCTTAGAAAAATTATGGCTCACCCCGGACCTCACGCTCATTTCGCCAATCTCAACCCGACTGAGGCGAATCTTGGCGGAAAAAGTGTGAAAAGTCGATTTCACACTTTTTCGGGTCGGAATTCCGAATTCCGAAGTCGTGCAATCTCAACCCGACGCGCCAGCCCGAATCGGCCAATCTCAACCCGAAAGTGCACTTTGTCGGGTTGCGGATTGGCTAACGGAAACACTGGCAGCCACATTCGAGTGCTAGCCGGGTCGATCGGCAACCAGGTACGCACAAACGCAGTCTTGATATGTCTTGTTGAGCTCATCCGCTCGAGCGGCTCCGAGGCTCTGTGTGGCCGTTCAAATCCCCAATCGCTAAAAAAACAGAGTGGGGTTATCGGACTGCAGAGAAGGACTACAGAGAAGGCGAGTAGGTGTTGTTGGATCGGCTCTCATCTTGAGCGCGGCCTCCTTGCCGTCTGCCCGCGCTGCAAGCAAGCGTGTGCGTCACCGGCAAGCGCATGTAGATTTTCCAGTCTGGCAGCTGACGAGAAAGAAAAAAACCAGCTGACAGGCAGCAGGTACACTTACAGAGCTTCTTTCAGTGTGTGCTACAATGCGTGCTCGCGACAGTGCTTGGTCTAGTGTGTGCTAACGTGAGCTTCAGTGCGTGAAACGTCTGGTCCCGTTTTATCGAGTGCCGCACCACCAACAGGTCGCCAGTCGGCTTACATACATATACAAGAACACGGAGGGTAAACTACAGATCCCAGGGGATATGCTGTTCACAGTTGTGCGTTGGGTGCATGTAAAATGTTGTGATGTTCCGAGCACCCCCCCTGGTCGGGGCTGCCGGGCCAGGATTCCGGGCATGGCCTGGCCCGGCTACAAGCGATGGGGAGGCCGCATACGTGCGGCATGGTGGGTGGTGCACCCTCTCCCCAGGAAGGCGAGGCTTGTGAGCGGTGCGTTTGTTCAGAGGGATCTAGCATATTTCAATCGGGGACTCATTTGGGGACCCATGGTCATCGCAGTCCTAAAAAGTGATAAGAACACACAGACTGAATGCACGCTGCCTGTTAGGTGCGTCACACACGACTGGGGTCGCACACGACCACGACCAGCACATCCAGCATCACTATCATCGCCACATTGCATAACACATTGACGCGGTGAGGGCATTTCATGCACGGTGGCATTAGAGAGAGAGATATCGTTACAGAGAACTCTGCACGGCAGACCTAGATAGGCTGTTTCTAGTCATCAATTGAGGAGATTCCGTTTGAAGGCGGGAGACCAACCATGCGCCAGCAAGAGGGTGAACAACCTCATTCGTAAAGCAGTAGGGGAAAGGGGCAGTGGCGGGTCATTGACGGCTGTGTTCGCCAATCCGCCTCGACTGAGTTTAAACTAGGTGTCGGCAGAAGGACTTCCACAGTTGTGGAAATCATGCTAAGATGATCCACTCAGTGGTGACTCGCTCGGCGAACTCGGGGCGCTCGGGGATGTCGCGTGTGAAGTTGAAGAGATGGATGTTTGCGGAGGGCGTAGAACGTGACTGAGTGGGCGCAAAAGTCGCCGGCGTGAGCCGGACGAAGGTGATGGCGCCGCCGGCATATAGCGTGGTCGTGTCCGAACAGCGGTAGTCGTGCAAGTGGGAGGCAGTGGGAGGGAGGCAGCGGGAGGGTAGTCGGAGGGAGAGGGGGAGGGCGGGGGAGGGTTAGGGAGGGGGGGGGCACAAGATGGGGTGGGGTGCAGCGGGGATGGAGGGGTGGAAGACAGGAGAAGGGAGGAAGGAGAGGGGAGAGAGGAGGGAGCCACACTGTGGCCCGGCCACATGGCGCATACATAGGCGCTGGTAGCATGGGGGGGGGGTGTCAGGGGGGGGGTCCCACACCGGGCAGCCGGTGTGGACCAAAAGTTCACACGCTCTTGAGCCAGAATGGTCTGCAGATCTCAGACTGGGTTGGGAGTGGAAGCTTGAGTCGTCGTTCGTAAATGACACAGATGCATTATATGCATGTTTATTCATAGGTGGTTCATCGGTTGGGAGAGTGTGAAAGGGCACTGGGGCCGCCTCATAATTTCAAGAGTGTGATAGAGTTGCACAGCTGAAGTGGTTGGATTCACAAGGGAATGATGTTTAAAAGCTTCCCACCAAAGTTGGGCACCAAAACAAGGCCCAGGTGTTCGGGGAGGGGGGGGGGGCGTTTGGAGGAGTCAAAATTAGGTCTGGACCTTTGTATTTTGACCCGCCCCCCCCCCCCTCTTCCATTGATCCCCTTGCAAGCCGTATACCGCTCGCGGCCGGATTCCCCAATTCCCAGAAAACCACCCCACCGTTGGTGGGAGAGGGCGCGGAGGGGTGCGTTGGAAAGCTCTCACCGAGAGTGGCACAACGGCATGCGTTGCATCAACACCCGCTATGCACTGTGCCTGGTATGAGCGGTCAAAGTTGCTTGAGCCGGGAAAATCATAGTTATTAAAAGCCTGCCCACGGGTCAGTGCCCTCTTCCCTCCCCACCATTGCTGCCCCCTTGCTGCCTCCTGGCTCTGGGATGGAACCTTGCTCTGGGCGCTGTGCTAGCCAGTTACAGTTACAGTTACATCGGCTTTCCGGCAAAGACAAGTGCTAGCCAAATCTGTCCATTCAATCTCCGCTCGGGAAAGAAACAGGGGCTCAGGGTCTGGCCTGACCTGGTCATGGCAAAACCATGGACCTCTCCTCAGACCCAGAGTCGCTTGATTACAAAAAAACAAACCGAGGTAGAGCTTCGGCATATGGATGCACATCCTCCGCATTTTGCGGCTACGTTTTATGAGGTTTTGGGGAGACAAACTCTGAAGCAAGGCTCCAGAAGAATCTGCCAGAGACCTCGAAAAGTGGCCGCTTCACAAGCGGCCGTCAGAAGAGTCTCGTGCTCGGGTTACTTGAAAGAGGTGTTGGAAATAGTCCCAAGTAAATAACTTTTCAGCGCGCGGCGGGTGTCCCCCCACTACGGGGCTCAGTGCTGGGTTCAGAGCCAAGAGTCTCAGCGATTTGGATGGTGGTCCTGCCGCTTCAGCCACCACCCCCCCCACACACACACTGGCAGGCTGGCGCGTGGCGTGGCCCTGCGGGCTCTCCTAGTAGAGCCTGACTAGACGTGTAGTCTAGGCCTGAACTCACGCCCCGGGGTCCTCCGGGGCGCGTGCATGTAAAACCTGTACCCCCCCCCCCCCCCCCGCTGACGCCACCTCATGGGCAATTGCCCTCCGAAGGAACGCCTGGAAGCTCTGTGGATGCAAGCCCTGGGAAGCAGCAACTTGATGCTGCCCCCGCCCCCCCAGCACGTGCCCATGCACGATTCCACCCTCTGGGCACGCCAGGAGCCCAAAGGGTTGCAGGGCAGCGACTTCATGCTGCCCATTCCCCCCCCGGCCCCCGCCATCTTGTAAGGTGCTCGGGCCATACGCGCCGAGCACGGCCGTATACGCCTTCAGAGGCGTCCCTGACTGCAGCATCCATCAATATCATTAGCATCATCACATTCATGGCTTCACCCGCTGTGCCATGGAGCAACAGGGCAGCGGCGCCCACGTCTAGCACGCGCCGATCACGCGCAGACCACGCGCCGAGCACGCGTGGGTGCACCCTGTGCCAGTAAGCACGGGGCAGCGCCCATGCCCAGCACGCGACTATCACGCGCGGGTGCACTCTCTGTGGCAGGGAGCACGGGGCAGTGCCCATGCCCAGCACGCGCCCATGCGCGGGTGCACCCTCTTGTGACACGGAGCACGGGGCGGCGCCCGCGCACTAGCACATTCACATCATGCGCCCATGCGCGGGTGCACCCCCTGTGACAGGGAGCACAGGCCCTACCAAAATTCCAACGTCTGATCCGCGCCATGGAATGCGGTTATAACGCCTGAGACGGTCCGGGGTGCGCCTCAGGCGGTGGTGGGCGCCTGAGGCGGTCGGGGTGGCACCTGAGGCGGCTTGGATAACGCCTGAGGCGACGCCTGAGGCGATCAGGGGTGCACCTCAGGCGGCGCCTCAAGCGGTCGGAGCGCCTGAGGCGCCGCCTGATCCGCCCCATGGAATGGGACGCCTGAGGCGCCGCCTCGGGCGTTGTGACCGTGGTAGGGGGGCCGGTGCCCACGCACTAGCACGCATTCATGCGCGTGTCAAGGCTGCGCCGCGTCTGCACAACTTGGCTCTGGCGCGCCCGGGTCTGCGGGCTGCTGCCCCCCCGGGGGCAGGCCTGCATGCTCGCAACGTGGCCGGCGGTGCCGCCGCCGCCCGGTGACGTCGCTGCTGACACCGCTGCTGCCGCCGACACCGACGCGCCGCTGACGTGGTGCACGCCGTCGGACGAGAGCGTGCCGCACGACGCGAGCAGCTGGCTCACTCGGTCAATCATGTCGGACATGTCTGTCGTCCACACGCCCGCCCGCCCCTGCACTGCCCCTGGGAGAGAGGCCTCGTGGTGCAGGGGCTTCGCAACCTGTGTGACATGTGGCGTGTGGGTGTGGGTGTGGGTGTGGGCGTGGGCGTGTGTGTGTGTGTGTGTGCTCTGCTACAGCAGACGCTGTCCAGATTGCCCGGGCCTGCGAGCTACGCACCTACCGTAAACTCGGTTAGCCTGTATTGGTAATTAATTACCGGACCCCTCCGTTACTCTGAGCTGGTACAGTTAAATTAATTGGTTTCGGGCCGCGATACACTCAAACTGGAGTATTCGAGCCGCCTGAGGTCAAATCCCGCCTTGGGCAAGTATTTTTGGTGTGCGGTGTTTACAAAAGAAATCGTTAAAACTACTGCGATACTGTCGAATACTAAAAACAAGTCCCCGCTGCGCACGATACTGTGCCTCCATAATTTATTAGTTATGTATTTTGGGGGCTACCGATACAGGCTAACCGAGTTTACGGTAGGGTGAAGGCTCGGTTGCCATTTATTACTTTGGTAGTGAATGGTAACAGACCTATTACTGAAGGTGCACAGCCTGTAGGGATAGGGTCAGGTGGAGAGCCATTGTGTGTGGTCCGGCGGCCCCTCGGGCACCGCCCCCTCCACCTTGGCGGTCAAGTAGATTGGCAAGCGCCACTTGACCCCCTGGACACAGTTCGGATTTATTTTTGAGGCGTCGCTTAACGAAGGCGCGTTCTCGCCGCAGAGCCCTGGACCCAGCAATGCGGCGCTGCTGGTGACGAGGATCTCCGTGCCGCTGACGAGCGGGGTAAAATACGACTGGCCCGGCTCCTGCTAGACTGCCCCTCGGTGGAATACTTCAGGAGCGGCTTGCCCGGCGCTGACATGGCTTGGCGAGTAGTCGCGGCGCTGCCGCGGCCCGTGCTGGGAGACGGCCCTTATCCTCCCCCCATGCAGGACGCCATGCGGCACCGATCTCGACGAGTTGATCGACGAGCGGAGGAGCTGGCGCCCGTCAATGCATGCTGGACATTGGTCAAGATGGCTGCCCGTGGAGGCGGGCTACCATCACGGCTTCAGCGGTGGCGACCGCCGAGGCAACACAGAGTAAATCCGCTTCACCAATCGCAGCGTTCGTCACCGCGCTCATCCTCGGGGTCGCTCGTCTGCCGGTGACTGGCGTTGGAAGGTCTTCAGGCAGCCTCCATGACAACTCTGTCGTCCATGCCCCCCTGGAGGGTGGGACCTGGCCATGCATGAGGCATGGGGCGCCGGCTGAGCCCCATGCAAACAAGAGCTGGACAGCCATGCACTGCCAGGCAGGGACCGTTCCAGTCAGCGCCAGTCGGCTCTGCCAGCTTGACTGGCCACAAGGCCACTACTGTGACCCTGAGGAAGGTCCTCTCCTGTATGCTCCTTGCCAGACATGTCTCTCAGAGACCGCTGTTTGGGGTAGTCTAGCCGGCGGGAGCGGTAGTCTATCGGCCGGGAGCCGGCGGTACTCTAGTACTTAAGTGTGCTGGAGTATCGGCGGGTGTCTCTAGTAGAAGAGTAGCCTGCTAAGCTGGAAACCCCGTGTTACTGTTACTGTTACTGCGTCGCTTAAACACTCTCAATTTTTGCTCTAAGACTACTTGTTGGCAGGCAGCCGGCTGGTGGCTACCGCCCCTCACAAGCAATTGTTAGGGCCAGAACTGGATTTGGGTCTAGACGTGGTACTTGGACTAGCAGGTAGTCTTCGCTGGGAAGCCGATGTTACTGTTACTGTTACAGCCTGTAGCGGGTGAGGGAGGGCTTTGGGGTCTGACTGTCTGCCATCCACGTGCTGTGGTGCACCCTGGGGGAGGCCTTGTGGTGGTGGGTGGGCCTGTCCACCAGTAGCAGCACCAGCACCAGCACCAGCACCACCGGCAGTGGTGCCAGCAACAGCACCACCACCACCACCACCACCACCACCACCAGCAGTGGTGCCAGCGACAGCAGCAGCAGCAGCAGCAGCAGCAGCGGCAGCAGCCACACACTCCATGCATGCCCACGCACGAACGCACGCACGCACGCACGCACGCATGCATGCACACGCACGCATGTATGCACTACCCACACGCGCACGCACGCACGCATGGACGCGTGCACACGCTCGCGCACACACACACACACACACACACACCTGCTGCTGCATCTCCATCTGCGCCTCCACCGCTGCGACCAGCTCCCGCCCCATGCTGTCCATGTCAGCCTCACTCGGCTCATACAGGTACGTGTTCATGAGGCCCTGAAGGGGGTGGGTGGAGTAGGGCGGGTTGGAGGCGCTCCTATTTGCTCTAGGATTATGCATTGACAGGCTAGTTGGTGGCTAACGCCCCTCAAACGCTGGTTGGTGGCGAACACCCCTCAGAAGTGGTTGTTGGGGCCAGAAATGGACTTGGGCACAGGCAGTGGTGCTAGGCCTAGCCAGGAGATTTCTCTGGTCTCTGGAACGCCAGTGTTACTGGTATTGATGGGGGGCGTGTTTGTGGGGTTGTTTGCTAGGGCCAACTGGCCTCGGGCCTAGGCGGTGGTACTAGGTCTGGGAGATGCCTCTGCTGGAAATTCCATGGTGCTGTTATTGGGGCATGGGAGGGGGGGGCGGGATAATAGGCGCGGTGCACGAGGGACGGAGGGTGTGAGTGGGGGGAAGGTGTATGTGTGGTGGTTGGGGGGGGAGGGCGCTTCTGGACAACTCCATCCGCCAAGTGGCGCCTCGGCCCGGACGCACCCTCGAGCCCCCCAAAACCCCAAGCCCCGTACATAATTACATAATCTGCCCGCAATGATGACTTTCACAGGGATCCTGTGTGGCACCAGTTTCCTGCTTCTGACGTGTCTCAAGCCTCACGAGCCTTGTACCAGCGCTGCGCTGGATGGGGTGCGCTGCGCTGCGAGGGCCCCCCAGTGCCTAGCTAGCTAGCTGGGCCGCGCACCGTGCCCTTGACCTCGATGCCTGCTGTGGCGCGGAAGAGGCACGCGTCGGGCGGGGACAGCAGCGCGCAGGTGACCTCGCTGATCTGTGGGGTGGGGTGTGTGAAGAGGGAGGGGAGCCAGCAATGGGCGCGGGTCAGGGGACAAAGCGTCTAGGGTTAAGGGTTTAGGGTCAAGCGCGGAACGTCGGATCTCTTGACTGTGCGGTGTTGAGCAAGCGTGGTGGGCGTTGTGGGGTGGGCGAGCCAGCATGCGCACACGCACACATGCACGCACGCACACATGCACGCGACCACATCCATACGTCCACAGCAAGCCCGCATGCGCACATGCACGCGCCATGCACAAGTCTGCAGCACGCGCACAGCCATACGCCCACAGCACGCCTGCCTGCATGCGCCATGCACACGACTGTAGCACGCGCACAGCAACACGTCTGCAGCACGCCCGCATGCACGCGCCCGCATGCTCACGCCCGCATGCACGCGCCCACCTGGATGCACCCCGGTGTTGCCGTGCTCTCCATGCGGCTGCTCGTGTTCACTGCGGGCGTGGCATGGAGCGCATGGAGGGTCAACCCTGGTCAGGGACAGCCATGCGGACACAGGGATCTTGGAGCTGCAGGCGTGCATGGAGGGTCTGCCCTGGGCTGCCATGCAAATACAGTGGGGGGGTGCGTGAGGCTGCAGGCATGCATTGCAGGGTCGGTCCCGGTTAGCCATGCGGACAATGCAGGGGGGAGGCACAGGGGCGCCGACTCTGAGGCTGCAGCACTTGGTGTGTGGTCGATTTTACAGTCTTGTTGGACGCCTTTGATGGCATATTGTGTGTGCGTGGTCCATGCTCCCAGCGCGCCACTCACTCGTGTCCCCGAAGAGCGCAAACTTGGGCTGGCGCGTGCCGATGAGGCCAGACACGCACGCGCCGGTGTGAACGCCGATGCGGACCTGCGCGTGCATTGCGTGCGTGCGGTGTGCTTGTGTGCGCGCGCATGTGCACTCGTGTGTGTGCAATTGTGTGAGCGCGTGGCTCATTTGACAGTCTGATGGACGCCTCTGATAGCGTATTCAACTAGACGTGTGTGCGTGTGTGTGTGTGTGAAGGAGGGGCACGTGCACACACATGTACGCGTGCACGCGCACATCCATACGCGTGCTTGCATGCATACACACATGCACACACACCCACGCACCGTGGTCGGCTGCCCGTTGTGCGGCATGACCACTCGGCGTACATGCGCGAGCATCGCCTTCGCAAATGCAAGCACAGCGCCCGCGCCCGCGCGCGCGTCGGGGCGGGGTCGATGACGAGACAGCCGCTCTCGTCGCGGCACATTAGAGCCCCCGCGACAATATAGCAATCTCCCGCGGTCTCGACCTTTGGGGATGGGGATCGGGGCAGGATTTTGAGAGTGCATTTGCGGGTGGCAGAGGTTACAGGAGGCCCTAGTTCTCTAAACATAAGTGGAGGAGAGCAGCGGTCGTTAAAAAACCTAGCATGTCATGTCTGACCCCGCAGCATTGGGAGGAAGCTGCCGAAATGCCCGATCAGGAGGCAATTCTTTGAGGAGAAGTGTGAGACAGTCAAAATTCGCACTTTTCAGAGAGAAATTATCGCGATTCGACCCCTAAGTTTCCCCCCACAGTTGCGGTTTGCTCCCAAGGCGGGAGCTGCGTGGGCTGCGAGGGCGCTCATGAAATCACTTGAGAGCTGCGCAGCGCAGCGCAACACAGTACAACACAGCACAACACAACACAACACAACACAGCACAGCACAGCACAACACAGCACAGCACAGCACAGCACAGCACAACACAACACAACACAACACAGCACAGCACAGCACAGCACAGCACAACACAACACAACACAGCACACCGCAGCGCAGCGCAGCGCAGCGCAGCGCAGCGCAGCGCAGCACAACACAGCACAACACAGCACAACACTGCACAACACAACACAACACAACACAACACAACACAACACAACACAACACAACACAGCACAACACAACACAACACAACACAGTACAACACAGTAAAACACAGCACAACACAACACAGCACAGCACAGCACAGCACAGCACAGCAAAGCACAGCAAAGCACAGCAAAGCACAGCACAGCACAGCACAGGCGCAGAGGCATGAGGCCACCAACCTTTTACACGTCGTAGTGGTCGCACATTGCATCGAATACGGAGAAGGGCTCTTGCAGAAACTCCATCACCTGTTTGTGCGCGCGTGTGCATGTGCGGGTGTGTGGAGAGAGCTGCAGAGCAGAGCCAGTCGCAGTTGTGCTCTCTGCATTGCTAGGTTTCATATCCACCATACCAGTAGAATCCAGTGTGTAGTGCTTGGCCCGTCGCCATCGCCATCATCACTAGCACAGCGCTTGCGGGCTTTGGCGCTGTCCAAACCCTGAGAAAGTACAAGCCGAGACGCAACTCAGATCCCCAGACCACCAGACACCCAGACACCCAGACACCCAGACACCCAGACGTCCAGATGCCCAGACATCCAGACGTCCAGATGCCCAGACGCCAGACGCCAGATGCCAGACGCCAGACGCCAGACGCCAGGCACCCAGACACCCAGACACCCAGACACCAGATGCCAGACGCCAGCCCCCGATCCCCGATCCCCGATCCCCGATCCCCGATCCCCGATCCCCGATCCCCGATCTCTGATCCCCGATCTCTGATCCCCGATCCCCGATCCCCGATGCAAGATCCAAGATCCCGATCCAAGATCCAAGATCCCCGATCCAAGATCCAAGATCCTAGATCCCAGGCAGGCTCCAGGCCTGTTGTCTGCGTGCCCCCACCTGCCTTTGCCATTGACGTGAACCCGACGATGTCCATGAACAGGATGGAGACCTGTGTCGCGTGTGCGGGGTGCGTGCTGTTGGAGGTAACAGTAACATTGGCTTTCCAGCGAACACTGCCTTCTAGTCCTAGTACCATCGCCTAGACCCAAGTCCAGCTATGGCCCTAACAATAACTTGCCAGGGGCGGTGGGGTGTGTGTGATGTTGGAGTTAACAGCCTGTGTGGCACCACTTATGATGCGTGGACACTTGCGTTGGAGCTAGGCCCTATACCAGACTGACATGGCTGGCTTCCTGGTAGGAGTCCTCTGCATTGTGGTGTAGATAAGGAGAGGGGCAGCAGCCTTGGCTGTCGACATGAATCAGGCGGTGGCCCTAGGTTTTGGGTGCGGGTGTATAGGGCTGATGCAGGAGTGAGGCAGGAGTGAGGCAGGAGTGAGGCAGGAGAGTGAGGCAGGAGTGAGGCAGGAGAGTGAGGCAGGAGAGTGAGGCAGGAGAGTGAGGCAGGAGTGAGGCAGGAGAGTGAGGCAGGAGAGTGAGGCAGGAGGGTGAGGCACGAGTGAGGCAGGAGATTGAGGCAGGAGTGTGGAAGGAGTGAGGCAGGAGTGAGGCAGGAGTGAGGCAGGAGAGTGAGGCAGGATTGCGGCTGGAGAGTGAGGCAGGAGATTGAGGCAGGAGTGACGCAGGAGTGAGATAGTGAGACTGGAGTGAGGCATGAGCAGCTGTGAAGGGGAAGCCACAGAACCTCGACAGATTCTTGCCGGGTAAAATGACAAGCGGGCAAGCGGGCGGGCGGGCGGGCGGGCACGCGCGCGGCGCCCATGCGCGCGGCGCCCATGCAGAACATAGAGGTGCCGAGGGCCCTGTCACTCCCACCCAAGCCCAAAAAATTCACGGTGTCAAACTAAACGTGGTGCAGACGTGTCCCTTATGACCCTGGCGTTGTTTTGAGCGCAGCGGCGACGCTGTGCGTGCAGCCGGGGCGAGTGGGGACTGGAAAGTGTGTGTATGAGAGGCTTCGCACACCCCTGGCGCAGCCCACAGAGGCCGCCCACTGTCGCCGCGCGTCACAAAGCGCGGCCATATGTGTCTTATAGCTTTGTGCAACACCGGGGTGCGAGGGGAGGCCGCCTGGGTGGCACAGGGCGAGAGAGAGTGCACAAAAAACTGGGCCACCTGTGTGCAGCTGCATCGCCGCATTGAGGTCCGCCGCATGCACCCCGACATGGCAGACCTGTTGAACATGCAATGTGGCGTCCATGTGGGGTGGTGCACGGCTCTGGGCTTCGCCAGGCGGCCATGGAGGCGGTGTTCGAGTCTGCCATGCAAGGCCCCTCACAGAACACCCCACGCAGGGCGGTACGGCACGCCGCGCGGACTCATATGAGTCCCATGATATATTACTAGGTCGATCGCATGCGCGAATGGTCGCGAGGGGCTGATTTGGACGACCCGAACACCCTCTGCCCCACTGTGCCCACTTGCTGAAGCGTCCCCAAACGGAGTGCTGGGATAAACATGTGACATGTGACATGTGCTGGATAAACATATACATTAGTGATGCGCTTCAATTGGGGGGCGGAGAGCGCCACGGCGTGGCGCAGGCCACATTTTGCACCCCCTCGTTTTTCGTACCCCAACTTTGCCGTCGAACCCTGAGGGGCATCCCTGACCCTGCCAATGCATGCCACCTCGAGGTATACATACTAGGTCTCAAGTTACAGACGGAGAGGCGTCGATGAGCGGTCTAGGCGACGGAAAGCGTGCCCAACCGCCAAACGTGCCGCCCCAAAGGAGGTCGCCTTACTCAAGCGGGCGAGCACTGAAAATTTGCAACAGGCGTCCTGAATATGTATTCAAGGCCCCTGCAAATTTTCAATGCTCGCCACCTTGGGTAAGACGGCCGTAAAGGGTTTGGCGTGAGTGTAAATTTGACACCGTGGAAAAGTGGGAGTGACGGGGCCCTTGAGGTGCCGGGCCTTGCGCCGACTGCGCTGCCTGTAGGTGCGTCACACCTGAAACATCCATCATCATCGCAAGACTCACACATCATATGTGGTGTCACACCAGTGATTTCCTTTTCATGATTTTTATTGTTTTTTCCACAGCCGGATTTTGCTTTGACCGTGTTGACCGGTGACCTCCTGTTGACCGTCTGCTCTCATATATAGGTCCGTTCAAAGCTGTTGACGAGCTCTATCTAACACGTTTTTCAGACTACCTTTCTAATAAATGGGTTTAGCTGTCTTTAAGGTCAAAGTACAGCCAGAATACAGTCAAATGGCTGTGCAGAGCCGAAAAGGAAATCACTGTGTCACACGGACTGCAGAATGCATGATCAGAGGAAGAGGGGGCAGCCGAGCGAGAGGGGGAGGCCCCACGACTACCAACCAGTTGGACGCACCTCATCGTGCTGCGTCGCGAGCGCGCTCATCTCGGTCGCACACATCGCGTTGCTGGTGTTGCCGCTGCATTGGGTGTGGCGTGTGACAACGTACTCGAGCACGTGGCGCGGGAAGACCGACTCGAGCATCGCGAGCTGGGCCCCTGTGAGGGCGGCCATCTGGCGCTCCACATGTGCGCGCGCACTGACGTCCACCTGAAGACACGGGGCGGGTTGGAGTGAGGAAGGGGTGATGTGGTGGTGGGTCGGAGGTGGAGGGTGGGCATCTTCATGAGCAGCAGGAGCGCAGCAACACCGCGACCTTCTCCGCACCTGCATGATGAAGCACGCCGGGCGCCCAGTCAATGGGTCCGTCACCAGCACCGCAGTCACCTCGTGCTCCTCTTCATCTGCGTCCACGCCATCCTCTCCTCCTCTGTCTCCACATCCGCATCTTCAGTCTCCTCCACATCCTCCCTCTTTTCCATGTCCTGCAACGGGAGCGGAGCCAATGGCGGCCAGTTGCCGCCATCATTGCAGACGCCAGCGCCAACGCCGCTGCCATCGCAGTGCACCCCGTCCTCCTCATTACACTGCAGTGCCTGCATGCCCCCCCTGGAAGTCGCCAGGACCTGTTGCCCTTCACACCGCGCATCACTGCCCCTCTCAGCACTGCCGCGTGCATTGTTGCTCCACACAGAAACGCCGCAAGCACCCGACACAAGCGTGCTGGACTCGGAGGTCGCGTGGCCGCCGGAGGCCGACATCGTCTCGGTGTCTGTGCTATGGCGCAGCGCGTGTGTGCCTTCGCCGCCCCCCCCTCTGCTGGGCGCTGCTGCCGCTGATGGGTGTGCTGCCTCTGGCCATGATGGCGCGCCCGCCGCTGCTGCCGCCCCTGGCACTTGCGGCGGTGGTTGACGGGCCCGCGTTGCTGCCGCAGCCGTGCCTGAGCGCAAACAAAGCCGCGGCATGCCCGTCGTTTGCGCCAAGCGGCAAGGATGACACGCGTTGTACTTCTGCGCCGTCGCCGCTGATGTCGAGCAAGTGGTTGTGGAGGACAGGGAGAGGGAGTGGGTGAGTGCAACAGCATGCGTGTGCGCGTGCGCATGTGCATGCACGTGCGTGTTGGACGATTATATAGTCCGTCGGACGCCTGTGATGGCGCATTAGACCCGCGTGTGTGCGTGTGCATGTGGCGCCCTTACCTGTTCTGCAACGAGAACGGCCTGTGCGACGACGGTCCGAACGAAGAGTCGTTGGATATCTGTCGCCGGGGCAGGGGCCGTGAGTCGAGGCACCGCAGCATTGATAGCACGCGCGGCGCAGGCGCGGTCGCGAGGTACGCGTGCGCGCTTAGCGTGCCCCCTTGCACCCATCCCTCGATGGACACGCGGCCGGCGTGCATTGAGTGTGGCGACCCTGACAAAGAGGGCGAGGCGGCTGGGGGTGGTGGCGAGGGGGACGCTCTGGCGGCTGGGGTGGAGGTGGACGGTGGCACTGCATCGCTCGAAGGCCCGCCCTGGACTGCCAGCTGCAGTCACAGGAGACCCGGCAGAGCTGGCAGAGCCTGGTAGAGCCTGGCAGAGCCTGGCATCTGCGGCAATGACAGGCAGCGCAGCTTTGCTGCATCTGCGCTCCCCCCTGCAGCCGTGAGGCATGCCTGCAGTGCAAGGAGCTCGCGCTCCAGCTGCTCCTCCTCCAGTGTGGACGCTTCTGGTGTGGAAGCGAGAAGGGGAATGTGGGTCGCATGAGCGCTGTGGTCCCTCAGTGTGAACGGCACACGCAGCGCTGCGTCGTTGTTGCTACCCGCCGGTGGTGCAGGATCGGACATGTCGGCCGCAGCAGGCGCGGTCGCCGCAGCAGCCGTAGCACCCACGCCCGCATCCGCGTCCGTGCACGCCGCGCCCAGCACCGCGCACGCGTGCGCGCTTGGCACCTTGAGCACTCTGCACCACAAGACTGCTGATGTGCATGCGTGCTCCCCCTCCGCCCCGACCGCCCCCCTGGCCTCCACGCAAGCCGCCAGGTGCGCGCGCAGGTCGGCGAGCGAAGTCTCGCCCGCGTCGCCGCCACCGCCGCCGTCGCCACCGCACCCGCCGCGCGCACCAAGCAGCCTGTGCACGAGCGGGCGGCGTCGCGCCCGCGCCACGCGCCCCAGTGGCGCACCGACGCGTCGTTCTGTGTGAGCACCTTCCCAAGGGACAGTGCGTTGGTGCTGCCTTGACCGCCGTTGGAAGCACAGGAGTCTGAGGGCTGCAGCTCCAGTAGTGTCACGATACAGGGCATGCCCTGTGCAGGGGTGGGGAGTGGGTGGGGTGTGAGGTGGGTGGGTGGGGAGGAATGCGGGGGGGGGGGGCATGCAAGTGGCCGAATTGGAGTGTAAGGGGGCACACATGCGCACACACGTCGCCGCACATCCCCACCTGCACCATCATCGCCAGTCGGTCGCTGTTTTCTACGCTGCCTGTGGCAGTCGCAGTCGCAGCAGCAGGCCGGTTGTTGGAGCAGAGAGGGGTGCCCCCAGCAGGGATGAGGGCGCGGTCGCGCACAGCCTTGCGTGGTGCCGAGTGCTCGCACGGGTCGGTCGAGGTCTGCGGCAGCTGCCCGGCTAAAGACGCTGGAGCTGCCGCGGCAGGGGTGGCGCCGCTCTGGGGCGCGTGCATGGTCAGCAGCAGCGCCGCACGCAGCGGCATGCATTCCGCCTCGCCAGCAGTGGCCATGTACACCACGGCCACGTCGATTGACGACCCGGGTGGAAGCACGGCCTGGCCGCTGCTGCCACTACTCCCACTGCCGCCGCTACCGCCGGCAACGCCAGTGCCAGGAGGGACCACCCATGTACGGACCGGGGGGGCGGCAGGCAGCACCCCCACTCCCAATTCCTCTCCCTCTGCACCGTCTCCTCTGGGCCCACACAGCACCCATGCAGCGACGTCGGCGAGGCAGTCGGCGAGGCCGTGCGCGTGCGTGGCGGCGCGCACTCCCTGCTCCTCGCCAGCGCTCACACCGCCATTGGACGTCATCACCACCACGGTGCCAGCGGCAGCTGTGGAAGAGGAAGAGGAGGAGGGCACAGAAACGTCCCCGCTGCACAGATAGCGCAGCGTGAGCGAGACTGAGTCCAGGCTGCTGCGCGCACTTGGTTTGCCGCCATCGCCGCCGCCACTGAGCGCCGCGCGCGCCACCGTGCCCGCCCCGATGGGCTGGATCCAGCACAGTGGGCCGCCGCGTGCTGTGTCGACGCGCAGAAAGCAGCCCCGCGGTGAATGGGAGGGCACACTCGCACACACGCGCGCGGGCACAATGTGGCACACGATGCGGCTGCTTCCGGCAGAGGCAGTGGTGCCGCGGGGCGCGCTCGAGTACTGAGGAGGCGCGAGGACAGTGGTGGTGGGGCGCTCCTGCGGGCATGGTGGGGGCATGGGGACGTGAAACGTACAAGCCCTTGGACTCCCTCCCTTGGGCGCCCAAGGCGTGTGTGTGCCCGCGACAGATGGATGTTGGGGCTCGTATGCGGCAACAGGCAACTGTGCTAACTGAGAGCGGTCATTTGTGGTGTCTCGCCGCCCTGCAATCCACTACTTGATTCGGTGCCCTGTGCTCACCCCCCCTGTGCTCACCTGTCTCGTTGCATCCTCCGAATGCGTCGTGAAAATCGCCTCTTTAGGCAGGCGCCTGGGCAGGATGCAGTCAAGCAGGCGCATGGCGGAGTACTAGCCAGCGATTTCTCCCAGCGAGCGCCACTCGACTGATGCGCTCCACGCTCTCAACGCTGATGCAGCTGCTTCTCTGTGTTACTTGCGTGCGTAGACGGAGCCCTGTCTTGCGCGGGGGGCTTGCTAAGCTCCTCCATCGTCTTTCACCTACAACCCTCTAGTGGAGGGCACCACTGCTTTTGCCAGGGGGAGGATGAGGGACGGTGCTGAGGCACGCTCCGGGCCGTGTGGGGCCCTGAGGGTGGCAGAGGAGTTGAGGTGGGAATGAGTTGGGGGCGTGCCGCCTCAGTGTTTGTTGAGTTGGGCTCGCATACCCGCTCTTGGCTCTCAGAACCGTGTGGGGTAGTTCTTTGCGGTTCGTCACAAGGGGGGACTGTGCTGGGGGGTTGGTGTGCGCCTCGCTGGCTTTGAGCCTTTTCGGGTCTTGTGATTTTACTCGGGGTCTAGGTGCTCCCATTGTGTAACGCTTTCGACGACGACGACTCATATGTGGCCTTCCGTGCCCGGAATTTTGCTCTCAGAACCGTGTGGCTGATGATGTTTTTTACAGTCGTGTGTGACGCACCTTCAGGCAGCGTATTCGACTTCAGACGGGTGCCTGGCTGCTAGTGGTGGGGGGCTAGTGGGTCGAGGCTGGACCTAGACAGGGCACTCGGCCCCCAGATCCGACTCCTGCCCATGGGGGCACGGCCGCGGGGTTCACAGGCCCGCGGGATTGCGCCCCCTAGACCTCCACCGTGGGGGTATTATTTCTTTGAGGTTTGCCGCAACTGGGGACTGTGCTTGGGGTAGGTCTACCATCTCTGTTAGTGATTTTCTTTTCAGTTTTTTAATTAATTAATCCACAGCCGGATTTTGACCGCATTAACCGCTGACCTCCCGTTGACCGTTTGTCCTCATACACAAGTCATTTGAAAGCTGTTGGCATGCTCTGTCTGGCGGGCTTGTCGGACTCACAATCCACCGCATGGGTTGAGCTGTGTGCAAGGTCAAAGCACAGCCGGAATACAGCCAGATGGCTGTGTACAGCTGAAAAGGAAATAACTGACCATCTACGCGCCTCGCTGCCAGAACGCAGTAAACCATAGTGTGGAATGCATGCCGACGTAGCGTCGAATCGCAAGGCAACCTTAACGTAAGGGCGGCGTGCGCACGGCCGCACAGCGATTTGTGTGAGGCAGAAAGTTGTACATGTGGGAACTTGCACCCCAGGCACCATCGAGGGCGCGCGCCGCCCACGCACAACGCCTAGGGATGTCATTTGATCGTTGTTGAGAGTCTGGCGGGGGTGGTGGAGAGCCATGTGTCGAAAAGGCCCAGGGCATTCCCCCCATGCACCCCATGCGGTCTCCCCGCGACCTCTAGAAAGGTGCCATATGGCCTAGGAACGATGATCCAAGGCGGGGGTGCCTCCGTGGGGCGGTCCTGACCTGGTCGGGCTGTGCCGGCTGTGCGTGGGTGTGGGGCAAAACGGTTTTGATTGTTTCTCGACGATACCCAGACGCCGACCCGAGTTAGGTGGGTCATCGGGCCTTGGCGGGGATTACGCACAATATAGTCTGAGAAAATATGAGGTTGCGCGGTCAGATCGCTCTGTTTTCGACACCGCCTGCGACTGAACTGACAGCAACCTCATAATTTCTCAGACTACATTGTGCGGGATGTGGGCGGCCCAGTGATTTCCTTTTTGGCTCTACACAGCCATCTGGCTGTATTCCGGCTGTACTTTGACCTTGCACACAGCTCAATCCAACCAGTGGATTGTTAGTCTGACAAGCCCGTCAGACAGAGCATGTCAACAGCTCTCAAATGACCTATGTATGAAGACAAACGGTCAACGGGAGGTCAACGGTCAACACGGTCAAAGCAAAATCAGGCTGCGAAAAAAATAATTCAAAATCCTGAAAAGGAAATCACAGCTCAATCCACACACTCACCCGCCCGCGCGCCTTGAGCTAGGGTGTTGATGCAATCTGGGGGCGTACTCCCCTTGCAGCAAAACTTCAAACAGCGCAGCAGGAGAGCCTTTGAGGCGCCGCCCCCACCCCCGCCCCGCGCGCAGATCCGCCCTGCACGCAGATCCGCCACCTGTGGCACCAAAAACCTGAAAACACCCAGCGTGACACACAGGGCAAGGGCCTCATCGCCGTGGTCGACTCTGTCGGCAGGCAAGGGGGGTGGTGGGGTGAGCGAGGGGGGGTGGACCCCGAGGGGTCGGCTCACCACTCAGCTTCCCTTGTAATGCCAAAATGTTTTGGCATGGGGTCGTGCATGGGGTCGAGACTACATCCTGCCCGCTCCCCCCCTCTCCCTCCCTTGCCGGCAGGGAGCGCATGGGCGAGGCGGGAGAGGAGCTGCACGCAATTACGAGCGGTGTGAGATGTCTTGACCCGGCCGCGTGGCGCGTGCATGCTATCTGCGCCGCCTGCAGCTGGCACAGCCTACCCCTTCCCTGCTGCGGGTGGTCATGAATGCTGTGGGGTGGACTCGGGGACTCCAGCGTGGGCTGGAGGGTGGCCGAGGGCGTGGTGCGCCGCCAGGCACAGCGTTGCCATTTGCGCATGCTTACCTGCTGCTGCTGCTGCTGCTGCTGCCGCTGCTGCTGCTGGGAGGTAGGAGCCTTACAGTGGGGCGGCTGTTTGTCTCCAGCTGCTGCTGCTGCTTCTGCTGCTGCACCTGTTGGCAGCCGTGGCCGAGTGGCCACCTCGGGAAGTGACGTGAGCCCCTGCACCAGGTGCAGCGCACTGAGTGCAGTGCACCTCAACCGCCCCTGTGCCCCTCCCGACACAGTGTGTCGGGAGGGGCATTTGTCGGACACACGCACACGCACACACACACACACACACACACACGCACACACACACACACACACACATTGTGTGTGTGACACACCGTGCACCCATCCACCCCCCCCCATGCGTACGCAGGGCAACATGCCGCGCGGCTGGGCTCTCGTCGTGGTCGCCACCCAGCATGACCTGCCTGCCTGACGCACTGAAACTGTGGACAGCGCCCTGGGTGTGCTCGTCCCCGCTAGCACATCCGGCTGGCCCCCAGTGCCGTCCACATGGCATGCCTTGGTCGAGGTGGAGAGCCTCTGGTGTCTCGATGTCTTCAAGGCAGGCACCGGCGCGTGTGACGACGGCTGTTGCGGCTGGCGTGTTTGTCCTCGCTCGAGGCTGGCCCCCCGAGTACATATCTCACCACTCACCAGGTGAGCTGCATTTGCTGTGCAGTGGCAGCACATTTTCTTTTCTGTACTTGTACTTCATGTGTACTTCAAGCACCCCCTTCACTTGAAGAGGGTGCTTGCAACAGCCGCAACAGCAGGCACAACAAAACAGGATGCGTGCGCAAGGCACGCGTGCGGAGACCTTGAGATCCCGAGGCATTGCATACCACTCACAGCGCTGATATGCGACCCGACCTACACCTGACCTTCGGTCCACACAATCGTGGCCGTACAATGTGGTGGCGCCTCGCAAAAAGCTCCATTCCAAAGCGACCGACACATACATACGCACACGCAGGCACTGTAAAGTGCATTGCTGAAACAAGTTCACCAGCCTCACCTTCACTAGCGTATCTCAATCGACTTTGTAGCGACCCCTCCTACACCAGCCACCGCACCAGCTGATCCGACCCACAAGCCGTCACATATACGCCGATACTCTCGGGCATTGGAGGAGGAGCAGAGGGAGAGCACACCGGCTGTGCGCACATGGTTTTGGCTGCAACAACTGCGCGGGGCCACAGCAGTAGACGACCCACGCCCTCCACCATGGCGCTGAACAAGTGCCTGGTGATTGCGTGCGTCGTTTTCATGATGGCGGTGTACACTGCGCTCGCAAAGCAGGACGACACCTCAGCGGGCAGCAGCTCTTCTGGCTGCGCCACACCCTTCCAGTGGGACTTCGCCGCCAAGGCGTACGTCACCAAGGGCAACACGCCGACGACATGCGAAAGCAACTGCCACAACGTGAGGAGGGGGGGGGTATGAGAGGTAGTAGCAACAATCTTCCAAAATCAGACAGACCAGCCGCGGATGGGCAGCAGATGGGATTGGGGTGGTGTGTGGCGAGGAAGGAGAGGGGCCCTTGCCCCTGGCATGCATGTCCACAGCACGCACGATCGCAGTTTCGACCACCGCGACCCCTGATCGCCCCCTCCCCTGCCTTCCTCCCCTCACCCCCAGTGCCACGGCAACTGCTGCGCCACCACCGGCATCTGCCCCACCTCCTCGTGCAATGCCAACGACCTGGGCGGCGACAACAGGAACTGCAAGGGCGACGCCAAAGGCGCCCTTGCCACCACCACGCTCACGCAGTCGAGCAGCGAGTAAGTCGCACGGCGGACGGTGTGGGGAGGGGGCATAGGACACGGGGGGGGTGCTCGTGCTGAGCATGTGCGCATGCCGCAGCAGGGTGCGACGGGTGCACGGTGAACGGCAGCTGCTGTGGGGGGCAGTGCGACGACATGACTCCCTCGCCACACCGCCCACGACTCCCCACACTCTAATCTCTCTAATCTAATGTCGTACCCCCCCTTCCCCCCCCCCCCCTCCGATCCCGCAGCTGCCCCGTCGCTGACACTCGCACCCGGCGGTACGGCGTGATCTGCGACATCAACGCCTACAAGTCGGGCTGCTCCGGCAAGTGCCTCGGCCGACTCACGTGCGTCGCGCCCAACTCGCGCACGCGCATCGAGTGCGATGCTGATGTCGCCGAGTGGGAGGGCGTCGACTGCTTCCAGGTGGGTGGTGGTGGCCAGTGTTTCCTGTCTGACAAATGAGTGTATACTCCTGGGGTGCGCCCAAGGAGGCCCGCTCTGAAGATGCACATGCGGCAGCTGCGGGCGGGGGGGCAGGGGGGTGCTGGAGAGGGAGGGTGCCAAGGGAGGGTTTGCCATGCGGAAGGTGCTGTGCTGAGCATGCCATGCACCACACCAGGCTGGCTAACAATCCCCCCCCCCCATCCCGCCCCGCGCACATGCAGGATGGCAACTCGGCCAATTTCAAGGTGTGCGGCTGCGAGGGCAACCTGGCCAACAACCGGATCGCCGTCGTGGTGCCCGAAAAGGCTCCCAGCGAGAAGTCCCCGGACCCCAGCGAGAAGTCGAGCCCGACGACGACCGACGACTCTTCCGAGAAGACCCCATCCGAGAAGTCTAGCAAGACGACAACCGATGAGCCCAAGGACTCCTCGTCTGAGAAGTCCCCGTCTGAGAAGACCTCATCTGAGAAGTCCCCCTCTGACAACTCATCTGAGAAGTCCCCCTCAAACAACTCCCCGTCCGAGAAGACTCCATCCGAGAAGTCCAGCAAGATGACGACCGATGAGCCCAAGGACTCCTCGTCTGAGAAGTCCCCGTCTGAGAAGACCTCATCTGAGAAGTCCCCTTCTGACAACTCATCTGAGAATTCTCCCTCGAACAACTCCCCGTCCGAGAAGACCCCATCCGAGAAGTCTGGCAAGACGTCAGATGATGAGACCAAGGACTCCTCGTCTGAGAAGTCCCCCTCTGAGAAGACCCCCTCCGAGAAGTCCCCCTCTGGCGACTCCTCATCTGAGAAGACCCCATCCCAGAAGTCCCCGTCAGAGAAGACAACCGATGACACCAAGACCACCAAGTCTGAGGACACCAAAACCACAAAGGCTGACGACACGAAGACCAGCAAGTCTGAGGACACGAAGACCAGCAAGTCTGAGGACGCCAAGACCAGCAAGTCCGAGGGCACGGATGACGACTCGAGCCCCACCCCGAGCCCAGCGGACCTCATACTGGACCACGCCATCATCCTGCCTGTCGAGGACCTGCCGTGCAGCATTGCGCTTGAGTTCTGCGTCACGAACGCCAAGGGCGTCAGCAACCCCCCGCCGAACCCCACCGCCGCGACGTGCGCTAGCCTTAAAGTGTACGCCGAGACGCTCGGAGCCGTCGCCTTCTCCTGCACGTCGCTCAATGCGACCGCCGACAGGACGTGCGTCAGCGTGACCGGCGTGGGCGCCGCGCAGGCCAACGCCATGTGCGCTGACGCCGGTGCCAACTTTGCTGGTGCGCCTGCTGCGCAGGGGCTGGGGTTCATCAGAAGGGGTGGGGGTGGCAGGGTGAGGAGGGGAGGGGGCGAGGCTCTGGCACAACCCCCTGCACCTGCACACGCGTTGGTGACGAGCGGGGGGCCCATGGCAGATGCCCACACGCGCGTGTGCTCGCCCTCTCCCATGCACCCGCGCAGGTGCCAATTTCTGTGTCCCCGGCGACAGGTGCACGGTGACCGGGAGCGCCGACCGCCCCGACGGCATCTGCCCGCCCACGGGTGCCCTCCACGGGGGCTGCGGCGAGTGCCAGCCTGGCGTGCCGTCCACGACGCCCCACTCCGGCAACGCGACCATCTACCTTGGGAGGGCGGCGTGCTTCGTCGTGGTGAGTTTACCCGGGTGGAGCTGAGATGGCGGGGGGCCATGTCACGATGGCAACAGCTTAAAAGGCTCTCGATAGCAAGTGTGCACGCCCGCGAGGCCAGCCCACCACCATCAATGCATCACCATTGATATCCTCGTGCATGCCATTGATGCTGCGGCGCGGGGGGCTGAGATGGCGCGGGGGCCTTGTGATGGGGGCACCATTTAGGGGGCACTGCCGGCACGCCTGCCAGCCCATCCTTGCCATCAAGGATGCATCACTTTGGGCCTCCTTGTGCATGCCACCGATGCTGGGGCGCACGGGGGGGGGGGCTGAGATGGCGCCGGGCCAGTCATTGGGGCAACAGTTGGCAGCTCCCATGCATGGGAGCGCCGCCACGGCAGCACGCCTGCCATCCCGCCACATGGACTGACGTCGCGTTGCGCCCTGTGCTCCCGCAGCTTGCATCGTCCACCATCACGTCGTCGGGCAGCAGCAAGATCCAGGGCAACCTCGGGGTCTGGCCCGGCACGGCCGTGACGGGCATCCTCCGCTCCAACGGGCTCGCGCCCGTCGGGGGCACCGGCGGCCCGGGCGTGATGCTCGGAGGCTTCGAGATCTACACGCCCAGCACCGGGAACAGCAACGCCGCCGACGCGCAGCTCGACCTCACCGCCGCCTACAACAACGCCGCCGGCCGCCTGCCGACCGTCCGCCTCGGCCTGATCTACATCGTCGCGCGCGAGGGCGCGACGTTCGGCCCCGGCGTTTACAATACCGAGTCGAGCTTCGCGATCGGAGACTCGGCTGGCCCGGCCAGGGACCTCACGCTCGACGCGCACAATGACCCGGACGCCGTCTTCATCTTCCAGGTTGGCTCGACACTGGTGGTCAACGTGGGGTGCAGGGTCGTGCTCGCCAACGGCGCTGCGGCAAGCAACGTCTTCTGGCAGGTGGGGCGGGTGTTTGTCTCCAGCTGCTGCTGCTGCTGCTGTGCCTTCTCACCTGCTGCTGCTGCTGCTGGGAGGTGGTAGCCTTGCAGTGGGGTGGCTGTTTGTCTCCAGCTGCTGCTTCTGCTGCTGCTGGGAGGTGTGGCCCATCGGCGCCGTGTCGTCCAGCATGTTGGGGCTGCGGTACGAACCCAGCTCCATACGCACACACACACACACACACACACACACACGCACTCACAGGTCGGCTCGTCGGCCACCCTCCTGGGCAGCACCGTGTTCGAGGGCACCATCATGGCCATGGCCAGCATCTCCACGGCCAACGGGGCCACCGGCGCGGTCGTGCACGGCCGCCTACTCGCCCGCAACGGCGCCGTGACGTTCACCGGCGCCCCAATCGGGTGTGCCTTTTCGCTGCCGACCCTTGGTTCCAGTTACAGGCTCGCCTCTGTCCAGCCCGTCCGCGCCACGGGTGAGTGACCCAGATGTCACCAGCCCTGTCCTCATGCGCCGCACATGCGCACGTGTTTGGGGGTGGGGGGTGGGGGGGGGTCAGTACTCGTGCCCTCGTGTCCTCGGGTGGGGGGTGCGTGCACACGCCAGCCCTCGTGTGCTAACACCTCAACTCCCCCCCCCCTCCCCCCCTGTTGTCATGCAGGCATGTTCTCTGCTATTGGATACGGCGACAGCTGCGGTGTGTATGGCAAAAGCTCCACTTTGTGCGGCTGCTTGTTCGAGTATTTCGGCGCTGCTTGCGCCCGCGACTCGCCTCCCCACCCTCCCCCGTCTCCATCTCCGCCCCTTCTTGACCCCAAGATCACCCCAATCAACTTCGACGCTACAATTGTCTCAGACCCCACGATCTCAACGCCACCTCCCCCTTCCCCTTCCCCTCCCCATCCCCCTCCCTCTCCCTCCTCCCCCTCCTCTCCCCCTCCCCCCTCCTCCCTCTCCCCTCCTCCCCCCCCGCCCTTTCCCCCTCCTTCCCTCCTCCCCCCCCTCCCTCTCCCCCCCTCCCCTATCCCCGCCCCCTCTCACCGCCCCTCCAGCCCTATCCTCTTCCCCCTCTCCCCTTCCCCAACCGCCCCCAGCCCTACTCCCCTCTCCCCTCCCCCCCTCTGCCCCTCCCCATCGCCGCCGCCTCCCCCTCCCCCCTCCCCCTCCTCCTACCCCCCTCCCTCTCCCCCTCCCCCATCGCCGCCGCATCCCCCTCCCCCTTCCGCTCCTTCTCCCCCCGTCCTCTCCCTCCCCTCGCCCGCTCCCCTCCCCTCCCTCCTCCCCCCCCTCCCTCCCCCTTCCCCATCGCCCCGTCGCCTCCCCCTCAACCCCTCCCTCCTTCTCCCCCCCTCCCTCTCCCCCTCCCCATCGCCGCCCTCCTCCTCCCCATCCACTCCCCCTCCCCCATCGCCCCCCCCTCCCCCGGCATGCGAAATCGTGCTCGATTTCTGCGTCATGAACGCCAGGGGCGTGGACAACCCGACCGTACCACCGATGCCCGACGACGACACGTGTGCGAGCCTCACGGCATATGCTGAGTCCCTGGGTAACATGAAGTTCACGTGCAAGCTGGTTCAAACGAGCGACATGAAGACGTGCGTCAGCGTGACTGGCATGGGCTCCACCGAGATCAACACGATATGCGCTGTCGCTGGCACCAACTTTGCTGGCATGTATACAGCGCTTGGCTACTCGCCAACTCATGCCTGTAACCTGCAAGGCAATGTGCGGACCACATGCGGTTGCATGACGGAGGATGCCTCAGCTGCCTGCACCGACTTCCCCCCTCCCCCTCCGCCTCCTCCCTCCCCCTCCCGACCCTTCCCCCCCTTCCCTCCTCCTCCGCCCCCCTCTCCCCGCCCCCCCCCTCCCTCTCCCCTCCCTCTCCCCTCCCCACTCCCCCCCGCCCCCAGCCTACTCCCCCTTCCCTCCCCCTCCCCTCCCCTCTCTCCCCTCCCCCCCCCCCCCCAGCCTCCCCCTCCCCCCTCCCCTCCTCCCTCCGCCCCTCTCCCCCTCCCCCATCTCCGCCGCCCCCCTCCCCCACATCACTGCCACCTCCCCCTCCCCCATCACCCCTCCCTCCCCCGGCCTGTGAAATCGCCATTGAGTTCTGCGTCATGAGAGCCAGGGGCGTGGACAACCCGACCGTGCCACCCATGCCCACCGACAACACGTGTGCAAGCCTCAAGGCTTACGCCGAGTCCCTGGGAAACGTGAACTTCACGTGCAAGCTGGATCAAGAGAGCGACATGAAGGCGTGCGTCAGCGTGACTGGCATGGGCTCGACCGAAACCAACAGGGTGTGCGCGTTGGCTGGCAGCAACTTCACTGCCATGTACGCAGCGCTTGGCTACTCGAACTACGGTTGCAACCTGTACGGCCGATCGCAGACCACGTGTGGCTGCATGACGGAGGGTGTCAGCTCAGCCTGCGTAAACTTTTCGCCACCCCCGTCGCCCCCTCCTCCCCCTCCCCCCTCCTCCCTCCCCAGCTCCCACTCGCCCTCACCTCCCCCTAGTCCTCCTCACCCCTCCTCCCCCTCGCCCTAGTCCCCCTCCTCCGCCCCCAGCCCACCCTCCCCCAGCCCTCCGCCACCACCCTCCTTCTCCTTCTCCTCCGTCCCGCCGCCTCCTTCCCCGTCCCCCCATCTCCCCCTCTCTCGTCCCAAACCATCTCCCCCCCCTCCCCCTTTCCCCCACCCCCTTGCCTCCGCAACCTCCCGGCGTACCCCGGGCCCGCTCGCGCCTTCCCTCCCCCATCCCCCTCCCCCCCCTCCTCCTCCTCTCCCCCTCCCCCCTAACCCCTCCCCACCTCTCGCCCTTCCCCTCCTCCTCCCCCTCCTCCCTCACCCCCCCTCCCTACCCACCCCCTTACCCTCCCTCCCCCTAACCCTCCATCGCGCAGCCGCCTCCCCTCCCCTCCTCCCTCCCCTCCCCCTCCTCACCCCCTCCTCACCCAGCCCTTCCCCTCCCTCTCCCCTCCTCCCTCTCCATAACCTCCTCCTCCGTCGCCTCCCTCCTCCCCCTCCCCCATCACCCCCCCCTCCCCCTGCATGCGAACTTGTTATCGAGTTTTGCGTCATGAGCGCCAGGGGCGTGGACAACCCGACCATGCCACCGATGCCCACCGACGAGACATGTGCGAGCCTCACGGCATACGCCGAGTCCCTGGGTAACATGAACTTCACGTGCAAGCTGGCTCAAACGAGCGACACGAAGACGTGCGTCAGCGTGACTGGCATGGGCTCCACCGAGACTAACACTATGTGCGCGGTGGCTGGCACCAACTTCGCTGGCATGTACGCAGCGCTTGGCTACAGCCCGGCCTACAGCTGCAACCTGTACGGCCGCTCACAGACCACGTGCGGTTGCATGACGGAGGATGCCTCAGCTGCCTGCGCCGACTTCCCCCCTCCCCCTCCCTCTCCGCCTCCTCCCTCCCTCCTCCCTCCCCCTCTCCTCCTCCTCCTCCCTACCCTCTCCCCTCCCCTCTTCCATCCCCGGTCCTCCCTCCCCTTCCCACCTTCACCTGTGCCCCCCTCCCCGCCGTCCCTTCTCCCCCCCCCTCCCCCCTCCTCCTCCTCTCCCCTCCCTCCCCTCCCCCCCTTCCCTCCTTCTCCCCTCCCCCTCTCCCGAGCCCCCGTCACCTTCGCCTCCCTCCCCTCCCCCTCCCTCGCCTTCCCCTCCTTCACCCCTCCCCCCTCTCCGCCTCCCCCGTCGCCGCCCCCTCCCCCTCCCATCAACCCCCCCTCCCCCGGCTTGTGAAATCGTCATTGATTTCTGCGTCGTGACAGCCAGGGGCGTGAACAACCCCGCCATCGTTCCACCGTTGCCCACTGACGACACGTGCGCGAGCCTCAAGGCTTACGCCGAGTCCCTGGGTAACGTGAACTTCACGTGCAAGCTGGTTCAAGAGAGCGACATGAAGACGTGCGCCAGCGCGACCAGCATGGGCTCGACCGAGACCAACAAGATGTGCTCGTTGGCTGGCACCAACTTCACTGGCATGTACGCGGACCTTGGTTACGGCGCCTACACGTGCAACCTGGAGGCCAGGTCCTCGACCACGTGCGGTTGCAGGACAGAGGCACCCGCCATGCCTGCCTGCGTCGACCTTTCGCCACCCCCGTCGCCCCCTCCACCCCCTCCACCTTCCCCACCTCCTCCCTCCCCCAGCCCTCCACTCCGCCTCCCCTCCCCCTACTCCGCCCTCTCCCCCTCCTTCCCCCTATCCGCCTACCCCCACCTACCAGACTCCTGCCGCCTACCCGCCGTCCCCTGCCCCGCCGTCGCCTGCGCCCCCTTCTCCTGTGCCCCCTTCCCCAACTGTGGTCGACGCGCCTACCCAGCTCACCACAAAGCTCACGGTCAACGGGATGGTCACCGCGACTGACATCGCGCCAATTGACGGCACATCGATCACGGTAGGTGTGCGCACGTGGCCATCGCGCGGGCGGGCGCTGCTGCACGCGCCTGCTCCCCTTCTTCCACCCTATCCACACACTCTCACATGCATCCAAGACCCGATGCCACCTGCATGCCAGCCTGCCACACTCACTCACTTCCCCCCACACACACCGACCCGCATGCATGCACCCACACACACACACTCAACCTCATCCCACATCCCACACACGCACCCCCCCATACACGCACCCCCCACACGCGCACCCCGCCACCCCGCCACCCCGCCACCCCACCCCCCACCCCACCCACCCCACCATGCCACCACCCCGCCACCCCACCACGCAACCCCACCACGCACGCAACCCCACCACAGATCACCGGCTATGCCCTCGTCGCAAACGTCGGTTTCAAGGAGATTAAGGACTGTGCTGGCCCGACGGTCAATGCGCTCAAGTCTACCATCGCCACGGGGCTCAACTTCCCAGCCGAGAACGTCACGATCGTGTGCTGGCAGCTGCGCCGCTCGAGGGCGCTGCTCGGGGAGGACGGCGACGACGACGCGACGTCGCCCGCCGACGACGGCTTTGCGCTGGCGTCGCTCGGCCGCTCGCTCGTGCAGGAGTGCGTGCCGGTGACGGTGATGCGCACGACGCTCGATGCTGGCAACAGCTCCATGGTGCCCACGTATGCTTCCGGGTTCAAGACGCTCGTGGACAACGACGTCGAGGGCGCGTGCCCGCTGGGCGACCTGTCGGTGTCCACCAACGTGGTGGCCGCATCCACGGTCGATGGCTGCGACGTGTGGAAGCAGCGCCTCACGTCTGCGATGCCCCCGGGCACGACGGCGGCCGACTGCGAAGCCGTGGTGGTCGCGTCGCCGGCGGAGGAGGGCGGCGGCGGCCTGAAGCTCTGGATCATCATCGTGATCGCGGTCCTCGCCGTGCTGCTCCCGCTCCTCTGCTGCTGCATCCTCTTCGTGCTCTACCGCCGCAGGAAGGTGCGCGCGGCTGAGGAGCAGGCGCTTGCCGACAAGGTGCAGCCCATCTACGGCGACGTCACGCCGCTGGCCGCCGGCGCCGCCGCGACCGCGGTCACCGCCAACGCCACGCGCGAAACTGAGGTTGACGACCTCATGGAGGAGGGCAGCTCCCCGGTGCACACGCCCCCGGCGTCGCCGATGCTCCGCGTGTCGTCGCGCACCGCCCGCGTGTCGGGCGTGCCGCGCTCCCCGAGCCGCTCACCCGCCTCAGTCATGGACACGCCGGAGCGCGTGAGCTCGGTGGGCCTCGACTGGCGCCGCGCCTTGACCAAGCCCGCGGGCGAGGTCGACGACCTGTCTGCCGACCCGCGCCCCAGCCCCTCGATGTCGCTCCCGATGCCGCCGCTCGCGAACTCGCCGTGGGGGAGGCGGTCGCTCGCCCCGATCAACGACGCGGGCGCGGGCCCCTCGGCGCCCAACTCACCGATCGGGTCGTCGCGCCCGCGTGTCGGCGTCCCGATGCTGCCCAAGATCGCCGCGGGCGCGCGCCCCACAAGCACCGGCAATGACGTGGACGACCTCACCGATGGCGCTCCGTCGCCCGCGAGGCGCGAGGGCTCCATCCGCAGCTCGCTCAACCCGCGCTCGGTGCTCGGCACTATGCCCGGCACGTGGAATGACGTCGACAGGGTGTGTTTGCAGCTTGTTTGGGTGCGGCTGTATGCCCGCCCACACCACGCACCACGTGCATGTGCCCGCTTATACAGCACACAGTGCACAGCTCACATGGGCACATCACGCAGTGCGCATCACACAGCATCGCACACCACACAGCCTTCCCCCCCCCCCCACACACACACACCCAACACTCACGCACTCCCGCACACTCGCCGACGCACACGCAGGAGGGCGAGATGTCCAACGCGGCCGCACAAGCCACGGCGGACGTCAGCACGGATGTGCGCACGCACTCGATGCTCCACGACGACCCGCACGTCGACTCGCCGCAGCGCCCCGCGTCCGCGACCGAGCGCCTCACGCCGTCCGCGAGCGTGCGCTTCACGGGCATCAACCCGGGTCCCTCCCCGCGCAAGATCGTGACGCTCGACTCGATCAAGTCACGCGCGGGCGAGGGCGCCGACGCGGACGATGACGACAACGACGCACCCGCTGCCGCGGTGCAGCCGGCATCGTTCTTCGACCGCTTCCGCGGCTTCTTCAAGTCCGACTCGCAGACCAAGCGCGAGCGCGAGGCCGAGACGTTCAAGCGCCCCGGCAACTTTGGTGGGTCTTTGACTGGGCAGTGGTTGTGGGCAACCTTCGCCAACAATCTCCTCATGGACTTGAAGGGGACATTATCGTATGATGAGCACAATCCCAAACACACACACACACTCACGCGCCCCCTCTCCCCCCCACACCCCCTTCCCCACACCCCACAGGCGACCTGGGCGACGCCGACAGGGAGGTCTGTGCCAAGGCGGGGCTCTTCAAGCCCGCGATCACCGCCCTCGACCGCTTCTTCAAGCGCGGCGCCGGCGGCGACCTGTCAGACGATGATGCCGCGCGCCTGCGCGCGGCCGGGTTTGACACCGCCAACCTCGACGCGGTGCGCGCGACTGCGCGCTTCTTCCAGCGCGGCGCCGGCGCGGGCGAGCTGTCCGACGACGAGGCGGCAAAGCTCAAGGCGATGGACGTGGATGACGCGCAGTCCGCCGCTGCGCTCGCGCGCTTGTTCAAGCGCCCGGGCGGCTTCCGCGGCTCGGGCGACGACGTGCGCGATCTGGCCGCGGCCGGCGTCGACGCTGGCGATGCCGACAAGATCGCCGAGCTGCAGCGCGTGTTCCGCCGCCCAGGTGGGTCGCTTCGCTGTGTGCTGTGTGCATGCTCTGCCCACCTGTCATGCACCCCGTCATGCACGCACCTCCAATGGCGCGTGCCTCGCCTGCTCCCCTCCCTTCTTCCCTTCCTCCTTCGCCACTCCCCACGCTCCCCAATCCGGCCCTCATGCTCACACCTCCCCTCGCCTTCCTTCTCCCCGCACCGCAGGCGGCTTTGGTGACCTCAGCAACGACGAGGCCGCACGCCTCGCGATGGCCGGCGTCGACGTGACCGACCCCGCGGCCGCGCGCGCGATGTCTCGCATGTTCAAGCGCGGCGGCGCGCCCGGGGACCTCAGCGACGCCGAGCAAGAGCTCGCGGCAGCAGCCGGCGTGGACGTGCGCCTCGCCGGTGTCGCGGCCGCGGTCGCGCGCGCGTTTGCGCGCCCCGGCGGCTTTGGCGACCTGAGCGAGGACGACCCCGAGTCGGTCGCGATGCCCGGGGCGTCCGAGAAGCAGCCCCCCATGTCGCCGGCGCTGCGCGCGTTCAAGCGCGCAGGCAAGCTTGGTGAGCTCGTTGCCGAGGACGAGCAGGCCGGCGCGCTCCGCAAGCTGTCTGGCGTCGCCGCCACGCTCTCGCCGACCAAGTCGATGGCGCGGCGCCAGGTCGCGCTCGGCCGCGGCTCCAACGCGCACGCCGACGCGGACGAGGACTTCAATGAGCCCCAACGCCTGTCGACCTCGCGGTCACCGACCGCCGAGGCAGAGCGCCGCCGCCGCGAGCTGCTGGCCGCTGGGCGCGGCCCGCAGTACGGCGACAAGATGATCGGCGACATCGACGAGATGGCGCTCGGCGAGGAGACGCGCTTCGGCGGGCGCACGAGCCGGCCGAGCGCAGGCGCCGGTGGCAGCAAGCCGTCGGCGTGGGGCGGCATCATGTCGCCGTCCAAGGGCAAGGTTGCGAAGGAAGAGGACGTGGTCGCGTTCTCCAACGCGTCCTTTGAGAAGTGAAGTTAGGGAGGGCCCCCCCCCGTGCTGAACCGGACGCGCGCGTTGCGGCGTTTGGTGACGCCGGGAGCCCCTCTCTCGAGCATGTGAAATACCCGAGAGCTCACAGTAGAGCTGTGTTTCGGATCACGGACCCATACATATGGCTGGACAGGTTGTGGCTCAAGCACAAACTAGTATGAGACACCATGTCCGTAGGTACGCAGTGTGTGGATCCACATACAAAGGATCTACTTGAGATCCACACACTTTTTTCATGCGTAAATACACACGTACATTCAGAGACATACTACGCCGGCATTCCATGCCGCATGGTGCTGATTCCGTGCCTCAGTGCCCAACGTCCGCTGTGCAATGCGACGCCTGCAGTCGTGAGCATTTAATGTGGCTTTTTATTAAAGCGGCTTAGACAACAAAAAGCCTACAGTGCAAAGTGCAGCACCACATGTGATCCCGTGTCCATCGCCACGGCACACTTTGCTCCCTAGGTAGCCCCCCCATCGTGCGCACGAGTAGGTCACATTGACCCCGGTGGTTGCCGCACGCATCCACTCACCTGACGCCTTATCTCCACGCCCCACACGCACACGTTACCCCCGTGCCGCCACCTACACTGGGCCTGCACCCCACCGCCCGCTGTGACTGTTGATTACGAATACGATGGATGTGCCACACTGACCCCACCGGTGTGCGCACACATGATGAGCCGCCAAACCCACCGGCGCGCTGTTAACAGCACATTTCTCACAGTCTGCCCACCATAGCAGCCGCAACACTCGCTGTAAGCACACAGCGACTCGGAAGCACGGCACACGACTGGCCACCGACCAGGATTGTCTCCGTGACCAGCCTCCGGACCAGGCACAGCAACTGAGCCAGGCCAGGCCGGCAACTGAGGAGGGGTCGGGAGAGGGGCGGTCATTCCTAGACTGATGGCTACAACTGTCCAGCCCTGTCTACGCTTTCTACATTGTGGGGGGCGGCCTGCTCCAATTACCGCTGTGCTGTGCTGTGTAATCTGTGCTGTGCTGTGTGCTGGGCTGTGCTCTGTCCTGTTTGTACTGTGTGTGGTGCTGTGTGCTGTGCTCAGTGTGTGCTGGTGTGTAGTGTGTCCGGCCGCGGCATGTACATGTGATGCTCATCGGTTCGCATCGGTTCGCACCGCACACAGTCTGTGCATTGATCAGGTCCAGTTGGGTATGGTGGTGAGGCTGGCCAGTGTGGATGCCACTGTGGTGAGGCTGGCCAGTGTGGATGCCACTGTAATGAGGCTGGCGAGTGTGGATGACACAGGGCAGTGAGGCTGGCTAGTGTGGACGACACAGTGCAGTGAGGCTGTCTGGGCTGAGGCTGGCCAGTGTGGATGTGACTGTCGTGAGGCTGGCCAGTGTGGATGCCACTGTAGTAAGCCTAGCCAGTGTGGACGACACTGCAGTGAGGGTGCCACTGTGGACGACACAGCGCAGTGAGGCTGCCTGGGCCACTCCCCACTCGCGCAGTTTTCGGCGTCATCACTCGTCCATCTCCTCGTCGTCGATCTTGGGCGCAAGGTAGTAGCGCAGGCTGCCCAGATCAGCGATATTGTAGCACACCTGTGGAGAGCGCAGCGGGGGAAGAGTACGGTGTGTGTGAGGCTGGCCAGCTGCAGGTCGGCTATCTTGTCGCACATCTGTAAGAAGCGCAGGGGGGGGGCAGGGGGGGGGGGGGGCGTGTGTGAGAGTGCCCGGTCGCAGGGGGGGGGGGGGGATCACGGTGTGTGTGAGGCTCCCCAGGTCGGTCTTGTAGCACACCTGTGGAAAGCGCAGGGGGGGGGGGCGGGAGAATACGGTGTATGCGAGACGACCCCAAGGCCCCTTCCACGCACACAACAGGGCGTGTGTTTTGCGGTTTGTGCCGCTGATAGGTAGTAGCACAGGGGAGGAGAGAGTACGGTGTGAGGACTGTCCAAGTCGCAGGGGGGGGAGAGTCGGTGTGAGTGAGGCTGGCCAGGTCGGTCTTGTAGGACACCTGTGGAGAGCGAAAGGGGTGGGGGGGAGAGTACGGTGTGTGTGAGACTCTGGTGTCGTGTACGGTATGTGTGAGGCTCAGTGATCTTGTCGCACACCTGTGGAGAGCGCAGGGGGGGGGGGAGAGCACGGTGTGTGTGAAGAGTGCCGAGGTCGCAAGGGGAGGAAAGTGCACGGTGTGTGTGAGGCTGGCCAGGTCGGTCTTGTGGCACACCTGTGGCGAGCGCAGGGGGGGGGATTGCACGGCGTGTGTGACTCTGGTGATCTTGTCTGGTGGGCTGGCGCGCTGCGTGGCCTTGCGGGCTCTACTAGTAGAGCTCCCCTAAACGTGGAGTCTAGGCCTTAACTCACGCCCCGGGGTCCTCCGGGCGTGTACATGTAAAAACTGTAACACCTGGTGATCTTGTACGGTATGTGTGAGGCTCGGTGATCTTGTCGCACGCCTGTGGAAAGAGCAGGGGGGGAAGAGATGGTGTGTGTGAGATCTTGGGAAGAGAGCGCTAGGGGGGGAGAGAGTACGGTGTGTGTGAGACTGCCCAGGTCGCAGAGGGGGGAGAGTACGGTATGTGTGAGACTCGGTGATCGTAAAGCACACGTGTGGAGATAGTACGGTGTGTGTCAGACCCTGGGAAGGCCCTGCGGCCTCTTTCACACACTCGGCGCCTGCGACTGCGAGGAGGGAGGGAGGGAGAGGGGCACCGCGCACCTCGCCCAGTTCCTACCCTACACGCACCTGCCACCGCCCCCCACAAGTGACGTTACGGGCAGAACTCGGCTTAGGTCTCTAGACCCTGGCAGCGTAGACCCCATGCATGCATGGTGGCCTTGAACTATAGCGTATGGGCAGAGGTCCCTGGTATGTTTAGTCGGCCCTCGTCAACACCACGCCCTGAGGGAGCGCCCTGTAAACTGGCATCTCCAGACCCACCTAGAGGTGGTGGTAGGACTAACAGTAACAGTAACATCGGCTTTCCAGCGAAGACTGCCTTCTAGTCCTAGTACCGCCGCCTAGACCCAAGTCCAGTTCTGGCCCTAGTCCTAGTACCACCGCCTAGACGCAAGTCCAGTTCTGGCCCTAACAATGCAGGACTAAGGCAGTCTTTACTGGAAAGCCAATGCCACTGTTACTGTCACACGCATCTGCACGGACCCAGCCTTGGTCACGACAGGCACCGCGTGCCCGTCTTGCGGGCGCACCTTGAGCGCCTTGATGAGCGCTGTGCTTCCCC
>VFSX01000667.1:0-12500 GCA_016618255.1 Chlamydomonas sp. UWO 241 | reverse complement strand
CTAGTGTTGTCTTAGCTGGAATGCCATGTAACTGTAACTGTAACTGTAACTGCACTGCCTCTAGCCAGACGTGCAGGCAAGTAGTGGTGCAAGTAGTGGTGCAAGGCCAGACTCGGACGACGGCATGGACGCCTTTGCCGAGTTGTCCTGCTCGGGGATGCCTGCATGTGTGACGTATCGTACGCGTGCACGGTTGTACGTAGGTTGTATGTGTGCGCTACCACTAGCTAGACATGCAGGCAAGTAGTGGTGCAAGGCCGGACTCGGACAACGGCATGGACGCCCTTGCCGAGTAGTCCTGCTCGGGGATGCCTGCGGTGCGTGGGCGCGTGTGTATCGTACGCGTGCATGTGCACTGCTACTAGCTGGACGTGCAGGCAAACAGTGGTGCAAGATCGGACTCAGACGACGGCATGGACACCCTTGCCGAGTAGTCCTGCTCGGGGATGCCTGCGGGTGTGCGGGCGTGTGCTTTCGGGCGCACGTTTGCAGGCGCGTGTGTGTGTGTGTGTGTATGTGTGTGCGTGTGTGTGTGTGTGTGTGACACGAGTGTGTGGCTGTACGCGTGTGTGTGCGCTACCACTAGCTAGACGTGCCGGTAAGTGGTGCACGGCCGGACTCGGACGACGGCATGGACGCCCTTGCCAAGTAGTCCTGCTCGGGGATGCCTGCGGGTGCGTGCGAGCGCGTGTGTGTCGTACGCGTGCGCGGTTGTACATAGGTTGTACGCGTGCGTGTGCACTGCCACTAGCTAGACGTGCAGGCAAGTCGTGGTACAAGGCCGGACTCGGAAGACGAAAGGGACGCCCTTGCCGAGTAGTTCCGCTCGGGGATGCCTGCGGGTGCGTGCGGGCGTGTGTGTGACGTACGCATGCGCGGTTGTACGTAGGTTGTATGCGTGCAGGCAAGCAGTGGTGCAAGGTCGAACTCGGACGACGGCATGGACGCCCTTACCGAGTAGTCCTGCTCGGGGATGCCTGCGGGTGCGTGCGGGCATGTGTTTGCGGGCGCATGTTTGCGGGCGCGTGTGTGTGTGTGTGTGTATGTGTGTGTGTGTGCGTGTGTGTGTGTGTGACGAGTGTGTGGCTGTATGCGTGTGTGTGCGCTACCACTAGCTGGACGTGCAGGTAAGTGGTGCACGGCCGGACTCGGACGACGGCATGGACGCCCTTGCCGAGTAGTCCTGCTCGGGGACGCCTGCGGGTGCGTGGTTTTGTGTGTCATACGCGTTGTTGTGCGTTACCACTAGCTAGACGTGCAGGCAAGCAGTAGTAGTAGTGCAAGGCCGGTGCATGCGGCTCACACGCGTGTGAAACGATCTGGTGGTGGTAGTGTGTGTGTGTGTGTGTGTGTGTGTGTGTGTTTGTGTGTGTGTGTGTGTTTGCATGTGTTTGTGTGTTGCGAATTCATCCGTGGCCGAATGCACCCCCCCACAGGCAAGCAAACTCCGACACGCACCGAGGTGCTCAGACACAAAGCGAGGTCTCAGACACACAAAAACTCTGACACAATCTGGTGGTGGTGGTGGTGGTGTGTGTGTATGTGTGTGTGCTGCGGGTTCATCCGCAGCCGAATGCCCCCCCCCCCCCCCCCCCCCCCAGGCAAGCAAACTCCAACAAGCACCGAGGTGCTCCGACTCGATCGACATGAGCTTGAGGTGCTCAGATACACAAACCGAGGTCTCAGACGCACACAACCTGCTACACGCACCGAGGTGCTCAGACACACGCACCGAGGTGCTCAGACGCACACAACCTGCTACACGCACCGAGTGGCTCAGACACACAAACCGAGGTGCTCAGACGCGCACAACCTGCTACACGCACCAAGGTGCTCCGACTCGATCGACATGAGCTTGAGGTCGACGTCGGAGACGCGGTCGCCCTTCTCCGACTCAAACATGAGCGTGAGCTTGTCGCCTTTGTCGTCGGCCTTGAGCGTGACGATGTCGCTGGTGCCTGCGTTGGGTGGCGGGGGTGGAAGGTGGGCGGGTGCGCGCGCGGGCGCGCGCATGGGGCGGTAGAGGCGTGTGTGCAGCAGGCGTGTGTGGGGGCGTGCGTAGGAGAGTGTGTGTGTGTGTGGTGTGGTGGGGGGCACGACATGCAGCGGGGCACAGCCGGCGTGTGTGGGGGCCATGCACGCGCATGCGTGTGCGTAACCATCGCCCGAAGTCTCCGAATGGCCGCCCCGCAGCCTGCTGTTGTACAGGCATATGATCTTTGGTAGTAGACATCTCCAGTCACAGGCATATGTGTGCCTGGGGCGGCACATCGTGCATAGCATGGCCCCCACGTTTGCATGGCGCTCCGCCCACTGCTTCCCTCCCGCCACTTGCCCACACACCTGCGCACTTGAGGATCTTCGCCTGCGTGCAGGGGCGAAGTGCAGCACGCATGTGAACATGCACGCTGGCCGGCGCTTGCACTGTGCGCTGCACCAAAGCATGCCCATGCACCTTCACTCACCAGGTTCTCCAGCGGGATTCCTAGCGTCAGGGGTCGATCGCAGCGAAAGTGATCAAACCCGTCGGCGCGGAGGTCGAAGGAGACGAGGCAGACGTGGGAGCTGTCCATGCTCTGCATCTGGATGCCAGTGCTCGAGATGTCCCAGTTAACCTCCTTGCACAGCTCCTTGACACCATCGACGACCTTCTTGAGCAGGTTGCCCTGCACGAGGCGAGCCTCAAACATGGCTGATGAGAGAGAGAGGGAGAGGAAGGGGGACGCGACGCTCGCTCTTGATGCTTTGCTTGTCCACACTTTTGCCACACTTTTGGGGTTTAAACTTTTTAAAATTCAAACCAACTATCAATTCAGTAACTATTTAAGAGGTTAACACAAGAAGGACTTGGGCCACAGGGAGAAGGAAAAAAAACGGGAGAGAAGGAGAGCGACGGCGGCGCGTTCGAGCACTCAGCGCCCGTGCATCTTCGCGCGCGTTGTTGCCGCAGAGACCCCCAGTGGTGGCATCACCACCTTACAGCGCCCACTGCTCATCACGTCCCACCAACAAGAACGGCATCATGATTTGCATACGGCTGTCATCAGTCACGCTGATCCGCCCGCTTGTCCCCCCGCGCCGCCGCCCTCGGCCTCATCCGGCCGCCGCAGGATGTACATCGGGCGGTCAAAGTGGAACGACGACGACGACGCGTTGAGGTCGGCGACGAGCTCGAAGCCGAGCGTGTCGTGCAGGTGGGCCAGGAAGCCGTCGGGGCGGAGCGTGAGCGCATCGAGGTCGCGCGGCCGCCCGTCGGCGTCCTTGGCCGTCTGCGGCTTGCGCACCGCGCTCTGGTACGATCGCCACTGCTGCGGCTCAAGCACGAGTAGCCCGCCCGGCGAGAGCGTGTCGCGCATCTTGCGGAAGAGCTTGCGCAGCGCGGCGTCGCCGCCGTTGAGGTGCACCCACTTGGTGACCGAGAGGCAGAGGATGGTGTCGTAGCGCGCGTGGCGCGTGCGGACCTTGGCCCAGTCCTGGCGCTTGAACGACGTGCGGCTCAGCGACTTAAGCGCGCTACGCAGCGCGGACGAGTGCGACGAGCCGCCGCCGCCTCCAGTACTCCCATCGGCACCGCTGCCGCCAGCGGAAGTGGCACCGCCATCAAAGCCGCTCCCGGACGGCGGCTCAGCACCACCGTCGTCCGCACCGTCGGCGGCGCCGTCCTGCTGCGGCAGCCCAGCAATGCCGCTGGTCCCCGCCGCGTCGCCGGACTCCATCCGTTGCTGCGACGCCGCGACGCCCTGGCTGTCCGACAAAGCCTGCGCTTTCGCCTCGGCCAGCGCCGCCGTTGCCGTCGCGATGACCGCGTCGGCGAGCGCCACCGCGTGGCTCTTGCCCCCTCCCCCTCCTGCCCCCCCTGCTCCTCCTCCTCCGCTGCTGCCGCGCCCATTTGGCCGCAGCCGCTCTGTCAGTCGCGCGCGCACGTCTCGCAGGTTGGCTCCGCACCTCCGCACGAGCGCATCGTCGATGTCGACGCCTGCGTGTGCGGGTGGCAGTGGCAGAAGGGCGGGGGGTGGGCAAGGTGGACTGGTGGAAGCCGGTGGTCGTCGTTTCTTTCGGTGGAGGTCAGGCAGGGGTCCATGCACCTGTGGCGACACACACTCGTTTGCACATGCACGCTCGGTTGCACTGCTACGCATGCTGTGTGCCAAACACAGTCACATGCTGTGTGCCAAACACAGTCACATGCTGTGTGCCAAACACAGTCGACACACCTGTGGTGCGCGACGCCCCGAAGCCGGCCGCTACCGCGAGCGTGATGAGGCCCTCATTACAGCCGATGTCGAGCACGTCCTTGCCCTGCACACACACACACACACACACACGGCAGCAGGCAAGCATCAGCGCAGGCTCTTTCTGGAGGACACGACCAAAACGCTCAAGGCCGAGACCAAAACGCTCAAGACCAGGATCAGAACGCTCGAGACCGACCGGTTGCAGCAGGCTGTGCGGTGACGTGCGTGCGCATGCGCGCATGCCGGCACTCCCCTTCCATACACATGTCCCTCAGCCCCTGCTCTCCACCCGGACCCCGTTGATCCCACCCACCTTGAACCACTCGGCCCGGAACAGCCGCAGCCGTGGGTCGTCGTCGAAGCTGCCGAGCGCCCGGTAGCCGTAGTAGTTGTGGTAGTTGCCGTGCGCAAACGTTTTCTTCTGCTTCTTGCTGCCCTGCTGCTTGCCGGGCTGCCCGCCGCCGCTGGGCACGCCCCCGGCCTGCTGCGCCGCCTCGCCGCCGCCGCCACTCGTGCCTGCAGCCGGTGCGCCACCCTCCTCTCCCTCAACCGCCTCGTCCCGCCCCCGCTTGCGCGCAAACACAGCAGCGGTGCCTGTATCGTTGGCCGCTGCCGCCGCCACCTCTGATGCCGACAGCTCCGCGCTGATGACGCTCATTGACTGCGAGAGGTTCACGCGGCAGAAGTTGCGCCGGCCAGACGTCGATGGCTGCTGCGCGGAAGCTGCTGCCGCGCCCTCCAGAAGGCCTCCTCCCGGGGTGCAGGGGGCGCCGCCGGCCGCCGCTTCTGCCGCCCGAAGCTCGGCCGCGATGAGGTGCATGACCGAGGACAGGTCAACAGCGGGGCCGCCGCCCATGCGCCGCCCGTGCGCGTGCACGGGCACGGGCACCATGCCGTGGCGTGGCAGCAGGCACGGCTGCGCAGCAGCTGGCCCGCCACCGATCCCAGGCCCCGTCGCCGGCTGAGCTGGTGCCGCAGGCGCGTTGGTATGGCACACTGACGCCTCGGGCGTGGCACCCCTGTGTGGCCCTGCCGCACCACCGACCGCCGAGTGGCGCACGCTCGCGCTCTCGCCTGGCTCGCCCGCCAGGGCGTGGAAGTCGGTGCACGACAGGCCGCCGGACAGCGCTGATGCCGGTGCCTGCTGCTGCTGCTTGCGTGCGCGCTTGGGTGGCCGCCCAACGCTTGGCGCGTCGCCATGCGGCATGTAGTCGCCATGCATGGGCATGGCGACTGCCCCCCCAGACGGCTGCTGCGTGCTCGGCGACGCGTCCCACTCGTCCACCATGCCACTGAATTCGCTGCTGGCCATGCCGTACTCGCCAGGCTCGCCGTCGCCCTGTAAGGTGCGCGTATAAGTTAAATCGGGGTTTGGGAATGGCGGCGGTGCCTGCACTGTTGCATGCATGCGCTCGCTCTCTCACGTTAAACAGCTTTGACAGCTTCTTCCTCAGCTTTTTCCGCTGGTTGACCGTCAGCTGGTCGCTTGACAGGCGCGTGCGGAGCTGCTCCGACGTGAGTCGCGACGCGTTGGCCCCCTCTGCTTGACCTGCCATGCCAGCGTCGTCGCATGACACTGGGGCACTTCCTTCAGGCCCTGACATGACGGGAGGAGTGGTCTAGAGGCCCCAAGGTTTCGATTTTGGGCTGAGTGTGGATGGTGTGTCGTTCAACCTGTTTCGAAGGGGAGCTTTTCGCGGATGTGCGACGATCGGGGGGGGGGAGGAGCAGCGCGGAGGGCCTGTCTTGGGAGAGAGGACAATATGGTGAGGGCAGAATCTTGGCGGGGGCCCATCACCGCATGGGGAGCAGGAGCTCTCTCAAGGGTGTTCACAGTCCAGAGTGGTGGACTATGAGCGGGCGGGGAGGCATGTAAAGTGGCTTGTCTGCCTCCCCCACGTTTGACGCCCCATGCATGGGACGCGCCTCTCCCCCCTGCCACCACAGGAGGGTTACCATGCACTGCCACTGGTCACTCGCACGTATGCCACCCTGGCGTTCGTGACCACGGCGGCATGCTCCCTGGAGGTGGGTGGGTGCCACCTCACGCATGCACACGCGTGCACACACGCGCACGCCACGAGTCGCATGGCATGCATGGCATGCATGCATGCACCTCTGGTCAGAGGTGCGCACCCTGTTGCTGCCGCACCCACAGATCTTCAGCTCCCACAAGCTCTACTACAATACCAAGGCCATCATGAACGGGGAGCCGTGGCGACTGGCAACGAACTTCCTGTGGTGAGTGTCGCCTGCCTGCCTTGCGTTTTGCCCGCTTTGCCCGCTTTGCCCGTGCCTCAGCGTTAGCCAGCATGCTGCCCACGCTCAGCAAGGCGAGCCTCGGGGTTGTGATTGGCCTGATCGACTGGCAGCGGCCGGCGATCGGCCGGTGATCGCACCGGCGTTGTGATCCCACCATTGCCGACAACAGACGTGTTGGGACGCCGCACCCGCCGCGCTCCCGTGTGCAGGTTCGGGAACTTCGGAGTCGACTTCGTCTTCCACATGTTCTTCCTGCTCCGCTACTCCAAGTCGCTAGAGGAGGGTGAGTGTGAGCGACGAGTCAGGAGGCACGCAGGGTGCGGTGCACGAAGGGTGGGAAGGCAGCAGAGCGGCCGGCTGGGTGCGCGCAGAGAGGCGGCGAGTGGCGGGTGGAAACGGTGCCGCCACGTCGAGCGCCTGCGCCACCACCTCACCCCCGCCCACAACACTGCCACGCACACGCGCACACGCACACGCTATACGACCTCGGCCAAAGCGCCTCGGTCTCGACGTTTATGCACGTGCACGGGCTTGGCCTCAACCATGCACATCCACACACACGCATGGCGGCGCGCGTGCATGTGGCATATGCGCGTTCACGCACAGCTCCTGCGGCCCGCGATGCCCCAGGATGCACGGGAAGGACACGTGTAGGTCTAACATGCGCACCTGGGGCTGAATCGGGGCGCTAGCTGCCCTCGGCTGTGGCCAAATTTCATAACCGACAACCGCTCGACATAAATGTAGGGTGATGTGGCACCCCAAACGCGGCCCGCGACGCACTGCCTGCCGCGTGACGATTGCTAAGGCTATGTCTAGTTCGATGACGCTCAAGCATGCAGTCCGAGGGCTGATTCGGGGGCGCTGGCTGCATTTGGCTGCATGCTACAGGCACATAAACGACAACCGCTGAACATAAACGTCTACCTGTCATCACCCATGCATCTCCGTGCACAGGCCTCCCCGGCCGCCCCAAGCTGCTGAAATGGCCTGTTGGGAACATTTGGGGACCCAGTTGGGTTGACGTGTGTGTGGATATAAACGCACGCGCTTTGCGGTTTATATCCACATAACTAGCGTATATGCACACGCACATGCACGCGCACGCACACGCACGCACGCACCCGCGCGCACGCGCACGCAGGCTCGTTCCGCGGCCGCAGCGCCGACTACCTGTGGATGCTGCTGCTCGGGAGCGTGTTCATGATCGTGGCCGCGCCGTTTCTCGACGTCATGTTCCTCGGACCGTCGCTCACGTTCATGGTGCGGGCGCGGGTGCAGCGCGGGTGGCAGTGGCCCAATGGGTTTAAACGCTGTGTTAACAAACAAAACGGTGCCTTGGTTCTACCTCTGTTGGCAGTGCTGCGCTGCACTGCGATGTGGTGTGATGTGATGTGATGTGATGCGCTGTGATGCGCTGTGTTGGCTGTGATGAGCTGTGATGCGCTGTGATGCGCTGTGATGCGCTGCGCTGTGGGGAGTCACCGTGGACGTGGGGCATCCCAACTGGTCGATTTTACAGTCTTGTTGGACGCCTTTAATGGCGTATTAGACTTGTGCTTGCGCACTCAATCCCTGAGGCAGGCAGATACTATCACCCGCACTAGTCCACTCAGTGGATACACATTGACTGTGTCCATCCCACTAGCTCTAGTACATCTGGTCGCGCCATGCGTCTCAGTTCGGGCAGCCAGCCTGGCCACCCTCCTCCTCCTCCGTTCATCACGTGGCGCACGCCTGACATGCCGCCAGCCTCCATGCATGGCGCTTGCGCTGCGAGGGCGCTAGCTGCCAGTGCACCTCCGTCCATGTGTCTCATGCAAGTAAGATTCGCCCTGCATGGAGACCCTCCATGCAGGTCACCCTGCCGTAGCCGTAGCTGCAGTCCGTAGGCCGAAGCCGTCGCCGCAGCCGATGTCAGTAGCCGTGGCCGCAGCCGTGGCCGATGCAGATGCCCAGAGGCCGGACGTGTAGCCGATGCGATGTGAGTGCAGATGCAGGGTGTCCCTGGCCGTAGCCGAAGCCTTAGCCGATGTCAATCAATAGCCGATGCCCATAGCCGGTGCCCTGACTGTAGCGTAGCTGCAGCCTCTGCCCTGTGCCGGTGCCCGTGGCTGCATGGGGTACCGACGATGGCGGCGCCGACTTCTGCCAGCAGCCTGCCCTCTGTCCCCGCATGCCTCGCAGTTGCCTGCCTTATGACGACGTGACTCGAACAGCCACTAGCGCTCTGGATCAGGGCAAATCGGCGACATAGCCGATTTTCCAAAACCCAGAGTCGCTCACGCTGCAGCAGCACCCTGTCAGCCCGGTTGGTGCGCCATTGGCGGCGTCGGGGCGGGAGCCCCCGACGATTTTGACATCACTTGCCTGTACCAACTGTGTGTGTGCATGTTTGTGTTTGGCTTGTGAGGTGTTGGCCCCGAGTTCCCGCACACACAAACGCCCCCGCCCCCCCTTGCCCCCCCACCCACCCGACCCACAGATGGTGTACGTGTGGGCCCGACGAAACCAGTACGTTCGCATGGTGGGGAGGGGTTTGGTGTGTGTGAGTGTGGTGTGGTGGGTGGGGGGAGGGGCGGGCGGGGTGATGAGGAAGGGCTCGCTGGAGACGCAGACACACATATGATGATGAGTTCGTTACAATCCACTTCTGGCGGTCACACGTGCGGTTCCAAAGCTCCAGTGGGACTTAGATGAAGCAGTCCTGAAGACCTGCCAACAGAAAAAGGGGGGTGCCCCACGGCAACGCCATCCACACACGGCGGCGGGCGCCAAGCAAGCAGCACCACAGTGCAGGCTCCACACTCAACCCCTCCAGTGGATGAAGGGTGGGCCCAAGGTATAAAACCATAAAGGGACCCAAAAAAAAAAACCACCCTCAAAACACTGGAAGCGGAGCAGGTGCGCACACCCACCACAGCACTCTACCCAGCAGCCACAACTCATCCCGCCAGCGCACGCACACATAGTGCAAAGGGGGTGTGGTGTGTGTGTGGTGGTGGGGGGGGGAGAGGACTCCAGCAAGCCTGCACCCCCTCCTACGCACACCCACTCGCTCGCTCGCTCACTCGCTCTATGCTGCTGCTGCTGCTACTGCTGCACCCAACAGCAGCAGCATAGCCCTCCTGCTGCCCTCCCGTCAGTCTCTGCTCTATTACCGCCAATCCATCATGAGACGCACCTAAAACAAGTGCTAAACAATCCGAGAAGCTCGCGTCCAAAGCATTGGCCATGGAGGGGAGAGAGGTGGCATGCGCATGGGGGCTCAGCAAACGCAGCGGCTGCGCTGCGCTGCTCCAAATAACACGCACACGCCAGTGGCTCCGCTGTGAGGATCTTGGGGAAATGATGGCTGAACCCTGGCCTCACGCTCATTAGGACAATCTCAACCAGACCCGAGGCGATTTTTTGCGAAAACAAATATGAAAATATCGATTTTCACACTTTTCGGGTCGAAATTCGCGCAATCTCAACCCGACGCGCCTGACCAAATGGGCCAAACTCAACCCGAAAGTGCACTTTAGCGGGTTGCAAGTTGGCTAACGGGAACACTGGCGCACGCCCCTCCCCCCCCCCCCCGCAGTCTCTGCTCGGCGTCTTCACCTTCACGGCGCCGTACCTGCCGTGGGTGCTGCTCGCTCTCAGCATCGTGCTGGGAAACTCGCCCTACATCGACCTCCTCGGCATCGCCGCAGGGCACATCTACTACTTCCTGGTGGGTGCGCGTGGGCGTGCAAACACCGCTCACACCCTCTCATCGCGCGCACACTCACCTCCTGGAGGTTTGGAACCGTGTGTGTGTCCGCCAGAAGTGTTTTTTGTAGCAAACGCATCACACGCACGCACACCCCACTCCGCACGCGTGCGCACAGGAGGATGTCTACCCGAGGATGTCCCAGCAGCGGCGCCCGCTGCGCACGCCGAGCTTCGTGCGTGCGCTCTTCCCAACAGACGAGCCGGTCGTGCGACTCGTACAACCACTGGTTGACCCCGTGCCGCCGCCTCCAGAGCCGGAAGACTGGCCGGCTGCACCTGGTGGCGCAGCCGCGGGGCAGTGAGCCTGGAGGCTTCGCACCAGTTTTATACGTGCTCTCAGTCGAGGGCCCCGAGGCGCGCAGGGCCACTGTGAGGGTGCCAAGGCCGAGGCCGATGTGCAGTACATCGACCCAGGCTGTACAGTACAGAGCAGTACATGCCAGTCCGATCCAGTCCAGGCACAAGTTTTGTCACATCGTGCTTGAAGACAATGGACACCTCGCTGGCCGCCGCATCTCGGACAATATCTGCCTCGCGCAGATGCTGCCTGGCCTGCTGGCTGCCAACGCGGCGGAGGGCGTGGGGCCGACGGGTGCAGCGCTGGCGCTCCTGGACTTCCGCAAGGCATACGACACCATCGACCGTGGCTTCCTCATTGCGGTCATGGAGGCGGTGGGCGTCGGCGACGGCGTGCTGGCGTGGACCCGCACCATCCTCACGCACACGTAAGCTTTGGCCGAGGTCAACGGGTTCATCTCTGCGCCGCGCAAGTATGCGGTGGGCGTGCGCCAGGGCTGCCCCGCCGCGCCAGCCCTCTTCCTGTTCCTGGGGCATGCGCTCGCATGCTTCCTGTGCACATGCCCGGCAGTGGGGGTCGAGGTCGTGCCTGGCTGCCGAGTGACCTGCCCCCAAGTACGCTGACGACTGCATGCCCCTCCTCCGGTCGTGTGCGCCGGCTGACGTCGCTGCACTGGTGGGGACGATGGCGGTGTTTGGCCGAGCGACGGGCCTTGTCCTCAACCTCGGCAAGTGCGGCATCCTGCCCCTGGGTTCGGCGGGGGAGGGCCTGCTGGCGGGTGCCGAGGTTGCTGGGCTGCGCGTGCTGGACGCGGGCGTGTCGCTGGGGGTGCCCGTCTCTGCCGGCTTGCCGCCCCCGGAGGGCGTCACCGGGGTGTGCCGTGAGAGGCTTGCGGCCGCGTATAACAAGCTCGCGCGCTTCCCCATGTCGGCGTTTGGCAGGGGGCACGCGGCGGCGACGTACGGGGTCTCCCGCATCCTGTTCCGGGCGGTGCACTGTGGCATGACTCCGGAGGCCGAGAGGATGCTCTCCCGGTGGACGGCTACTCTGGTGGACAGGAGCGTGGGGCCGGACCCGCCGGCAGAGCTGCCGCGGTGGGCCTCTTCGGTGCCTGGTGCGCCTGCTGCGGTGCTCCTGGGGCGACCGGCGCATGGTGGTTTTGGGGCGCCGGCGTGGCGGGAGATCGTGCACGGGCAGTGGGGCGTCCACCTCGCGTGCCTGTTTGGGGCGTGGGCGGCAGGCGCCCCCCATCTCCTGCTGCCGGCCCCACGGGCCGGCGGTGGCGGCGGGGCTGGCGGCAGTGGCGGCGGTGGCGGCGGCTGGACACAGCCGGAACAGCAGCCCGCGCCCCCGGCCCAGCCGGCATGGCAGCCGCTCATGGTGGAGGCGGTGCACCGCCTGTGCCCGGAGGCCCACCCGAGCCTCTTTGTGCTTATGGCTGGCCTCGCGCCCAGGGCCCGCGCCCTCCCGGACGGCCTTATTGGTGAGTGCGTGGACCCGGCTGTGAGGGCGGCGCTATTGGCTGGGCCGATGAGGCGCATGCTCGATGGGGTGCAGGCCCTGGGGCCGGTGGCGCGCATCACGGGGCGCGTGCAAACAGCTGAGCTGTGGGGGGCGGAGGCGCCGCTCTGGGCTAACCCCCTCATCCAGCTGGAGCTGCCGGCTGCGCAGCGGTCGGTACAGTGGCGGGAGCCCACTGGGGATGCGGCAGGGCATGCGATCTTCAGCCCGACCGATGCGGCACGCTGGCTGGTGGACGGCCTGGCCCGCGTGCGCGACGCCCTCCCCGGCATGCGGACGGTCACGGACCTGTGCGTGCTGTGGGCGTGGCTCGCTGCTGTCGACATGGTGCGCAGCACACGCACGGTTGAACACGCCTGCCTGGGGGTGTACGCTGCTGCGGATCCGGCGCGCGCGCGGCTCGTGCTGGGGCAGATACGCGCGGC
>VFSX01000770.1:30000-41467 GCA_016618255.1 Chlamydomonas sp. UWO 241 | reverse complement strand
GATATCCTCTCGTACTAGCGCATATGGCTGGTCACCTGCCAGCGAACGAACCTAAGATCCATGGGTGTTTTTTACTTCTGAAACGATTGCCGGGGTATGTGCTTTAGCACAGGCAAGAGCCGTAAACCAGGATGCCTAGCGGTGGGATCTGATACGATTATCTGTGTGTGTGTGTGTGTGTGAGCGCAGCCAGCGCATGCTATGTCGGCATGTGTAGGTTTGGGGTTGAGGGTCGTATGTGGCCCGGAAGCTTGACTCTATCCGCGCGCAGCGCAGCCAGTGCGAGCTGCGTGTATGTGTCTGTGTGTGTGTGTGTGCGTGTGTGTGAGCGCAGTGCAGCCAGCACGAGCTGCAGGAGGGGGGGGGGGCAGGGAGAAGGGAGGGGGCAACAAAGGCGTTTGACAGACTGTAAAATCGACCATACACATAGTGGGGTGGCACACATACATACACGCACACACACACACACGCACACACGCACGCACACACACACACACACCTGTGCCGGCGGGTGCAGCAGCGGCGCGTCCCCCATCATCAGCGCGTCAGTCGAAGACTCAGCCTTGGCCTTCCACCGCGACAGCACTTCTGGAGATGCAGAGAGCAGAGGCTCGTCAGCGCCACTTGAAGGCCCCTCCTCGACGCACGATTTGAGGTCCTATGTTTGTGTTTGTGTGTGTGCGCGTGTGTGGTGGTTGTGGTGGTGGTGGGCAGAGACGACTCGTCTGCGACGCTGGGGGCGCCTTCTTCGACGCACGACTTGAGGTTCTGTGTGAATGTGTGTGTGTGTTTGTGTGAACGTGTGTGTGCATTTGTGTGTGTGTGTGTGTGTAAGCATAACTTGAGGCGCCTTCTTTGACGCACGATTCGAGGTCCTGTGTGCGTGTGTGTGTGTGTGTGTGCATGTGTGTGTGTGTGGCAGCACTTCTGGAGATGCAGACAGCAGCGGCTCGTCAGCGCCACTTGAGGTGCCTTCTTCGACGCACGATTTGAGGTCCTGTGTGCGTGTGTGTGCGTGTGTGTATGTGTGTGTGTGTGTGTGTGTGTCAGCACTTCTGGAGATGCTGACAGCAGCGGCTCGTCAGCGCCACTTGAGGCGCCTTCTTCGGCGCACGATTTGAGGTCCTGCGCGCGCGCGTGTGTGTGTGTGTGTGTGTGTTCGTGCACGCATGTGTGTGTGTGTGTGTGTGGACGGCAGGGCGCTGCTGTGCCGCTGCAGCGTGTGTGTGTGTGCGTGCGCACGTGTGGCGAGTGCACTACAATCCTCAAACCACATTCTGAACATGTGAAGCAGCCTGATGTCAATCGACAGGGTAGGGTATTGATACCCTATTTACCTGCCCTTTACCCCTTCCCGCCCACGTGTGGCGCATGCGCTTAACCCCCACCCAAACCCCACTAAACACCCCTCGAGCCAGTTTTGCGGTATTAAAACCCCTATGTATGGTCTATACCATAAACCGCACATATGTGACATATGGCGAGTGCACGATGAGGCCGAACTGCAGGCCCGGTATGGCACATGCACGACACCCCCACTTAAACCCGACCTAAAAACCCTCAAACCAGGTTGAACCAGGTTTGAGGTTCTAAAACCCCAATACCACGAACCACACCTCGATCAGCCCTCCGAGCGCCCTGTATGGCGAGTGCACAATGAGGTCGAACTGGAGGCCCTGGAGGAGAAGCACCTCGTTGTTGAGCACTGCCTTGATGTCCTGTGTGTGTGTGTGTGTGTGCGTGTGTGCAGCAGCAGCAGCAGCACCTCGTTGTTGAGCATGGCCTTGATGTCCTGTATGTGCGTGTGTGTGTGTGTGTGTGTGTGTGGTGTATGTGTTCAGCAGCACCTCGTTGTTAAGCACTGCTTTGATGTCCTGTGTGTGTGGGGGGGGGTGCGTGTGTGTGGTGTGTGTGTGTGTGTGCAGCAGCACCTCGTTGAACACCGCCTTGATGTCCTGTGTGTATGTGTGTGTATGTGCGTGCATGTGTGTGCATGCACGTGTGTGTGTGCGTGCACATGTGTGTTTGTGTGTGTGTGTGTGTGTGTGCAGCAGAACCTCGTCGTTGAGCATGGCCTTGATGTCCTGTTGCGCAAAGGAGAGATGGTGGCAGGCGGGGTGTGCGCGAGTGGGTATTCGCGGTGGCAGATAGAGGAGAGAGCGGAGAGAGATGAGCGAAAGAGGAGAGAGGATAGAGAAGAGAGGGAGGAGAGAGGCAGACAGAGGCAGAGACGGGGTGTTGGTTGAGCATGCGGCAGGAGTCTTCTGCGCCAATGTTCACTCCTCTATCTTGCCCACATGTTCTTGTGCGTGCGCTGACATTAATGTGCTGCTTTTGTTCGTATGTGGGTGTGAGAGAGAGAGAAAGAGAGACAGAGAGAGAGAGACAGACAGAGAGAGAGGGAGAGAGAGAGCCAGACAAAAGAAGAGAGACAGACAAAGAGAGAGAGAGACAGACACATATAGAGAGTCAAACCGAGGGATCACCTGGTTCAGCATGCGGCAGAAGTCTTCTGCGCCAATGCACGCCTCCTCAATCTTGCCCGCATGTGCTTGTGTGTGCGCTTGCGTGTATGTGCTGCTTGTGTGTGGAAAGAGAGAGGGAGAGAGAGAGAGAGAGAGAGAGAGAGGGAGACAGACAGACAGACAAAGAGAGAGGGAGGGAGAGAGCCAGACAAAAGAGAGAGACATGCTGAGAGAGAGACAGACAGACGGACAGACACAGAGAGAGAGACAGCCCGAGGCATCACCGCACCTGGTTCAGCATGCGGCAGAAGTCCTCTGCGCCAATATACGCCTCCTCGATCTTGCCGGCCAGGTAGATACACGTGAGCATGAGCCGCGCGGGGTTGTGCGTGATGCACGAGTGATGCAGGAAGAAGCGCTTGCAGTACATGAGGGCGGTGGCCTTGACCTTGGCCGGGTACCTGGGTTGAGGGTTGTGCGGGTTTGAGGTTCAAGGTTTAGGGAGAAGGGTGCAGGGTTACGCGTTTTTTGGGTTGAGGGTGTAGGGAGAAGGGTTTAAGTCGCGTACGTGCATGCCATGGAATGATGGCCAACAACACCCAAGGCTCGCGTGCAGGCACACGTGCGGGTAGTAAGGGCGCGGGCTTGTGCCGGGAGGTGAGGCCCGTGAGCAGCGGCACATCCACCACGTGCCCCTCCCCCTGAGGAGCTTTTGGCGATCCGCACAATACTCTCTCTCTCTCTTTCTGTTTGTCTCGTCTGTCTGTCTGTCTGTCTGTCTGTCTGTCTGTCTGTCTGTCTGTCTGTCTGTCTGTCTGTCTCTCTTTCTCCGCACGCTGTCTCTCTCTCCAATAGCCTCACCCCAGCCGCACGCACAGCTTGACGATCTCTCCATCATAGAATCGCAGCAGTCGGCGTTCATCGCCCGCGCTCACGCCACCGCCCTCAGGCGCGCTTGTCGAGGGAGCTGAGTCAGGGGCGGCTGTGTGGGGAGGCGGAAGCAGGGAAGTGAGCAAGGGGTGGGGAGAGAGACAAGAGGTGCTTGCACCATGCATGGGAGCCATGCATGCACGCACGCCATGCAACACAGGGCCGCCTCACCGTCGCCCTCCCCTCCCTCCTCTCCCGTGCGGCTCTTCTTGGACTGCCCGCATGCAGATGCCGCCGCGCTGCTCGCGTTGGTGCTCTCTCGGATTTCAAACTGCGTGGGAGGTGATCAAGTGCAATGTGACAAAGAGCCCCCTCTCTCTCCTGCCCTCGAACCCTGCACAACTGCAGGACGCACTCCACATGCGTGGCACACTCACCAGCTGCTCGGCGGAGAACAGCCAGCGCGCCGCGTGCGACGAGGTCGCAAAGTCCATCCACAGAACTGGTGTTGCGATCGCAGCAGCAACACGAACTGAGCGTAACCAGGCAGGTTCCACAAGCGCACTTGGTCAGCGTTTCGCTCTGATGCAGTGCGATGGGGCTTTGGAGGCCACCAGAAAGCAGGTGTGGACGAAAAGCGCACCAGAAGTTCTCTCGTTGCAGCAGCGTTGCCTGGCACACCACGCACAAATCTTCAACGCACCAGTGCAAGAGCCGCTCTTATTCACAGAGGACATACACACCTCTACCTGCCGCAACTCGGAGCCCTGCTCTCTCCCAGCGCGCGCAACGTCATGGGTCGCCCCCTCCAGACTGCGGCCATGTTCAAGGTGGACATGAGCCACCAGGAGATGGAGCGTATGCTGAGCGAGCTTGAACAGTGGTACGAGATGGCGGCGGGGGCGGGCGCCGAGTGGATCGCGGCGCAGGCCGCCGCCTCCTGGCTGCGAAACGACCTGGGTACGTGGCAGGAACGCACGGTGCTAGGGAGGGATACGAGGGAAGGGCTCGCAGCACGTGTGCGGTGTGCTGTGCATGGAGGCTGCATGGGGCTGCATGGCGCACGTGCCCAACTGCACATGCGCGCAGGGTACGAGGACGACGCGGAGTTTGAGGATGCGCTGAACGGGACATTTGAAGACTTCCTGAAGGTGCGTGGGCATGCTGCCTGAGCGTGTGTTGCCCAGAGTCGCAGGCCGAGTTGCCCCGAGTCGCAGGCGTACCGCCCACAACCAACCAACCAACCAAGCGTTACATGAGGCCGTCCGCATGCACCGGCAATGCCTGTACTACTAACAGCAGTACACCCCGGCAATTGTTACGAGGTCTGACCCGTGCACTGGGATGTCTTTCGAATAGCGGGTGACCGACCAGCGCCTGAATCAAGTGCATAGTATCCTTGGTTTGGGGGGGTCGGGGGTTGCCTCTGAGGCACTGGCATCTAACTAAAGGCTTGCTGACTGAAGGCTTTCTGACTGTGACCACCATCATCATCATTATCTACTTTGTTGGCTGGCTGCTCTCGCATTGGCTGCCATCTCTCTGCAAATACCATTCCACAGGCGTGGGAACCTCGCGAGGGTGAGCCACCCCCTGCGGGCTAGTATCACAGCAAGCTCGGGGACGGTCTTCAGCTGGGACTCCGGTGGGGACTCGGCGTACTCCTTCTTGGCCTTGTCAAACTGCGTTGTGACGGCAGTCTAACGGCAGTCTAACGGCAGTCTAACGGCAGTCTAACGGCAGTCTAACACGTAGGAGTCGAAAATGTCTTGGACATTCTCACGGTAGGAGGTGATGACCCCACCTTGGTAGGGTATCACGTCTGGTTGTCGGTGCATGAAGAGGGCGGCGGTGGCTGGGAACATGGGTTCGGCGGGCGGGGAAGGGGAGGGGGGGGTTGGAGGAGGCAATGGGGGAGAAGGATGGGGGTTGGGAATCGGAGGAGCCATGGGGGGGATCAAGGAGCTGGGGGACAAGGGGGGAAGGGAGGGGGTGGGAGGGATCGGGGGTGTGGGAGATCGGAGAGGCGGTGGGCAAGGGGGGAAGAGAGGGCGGGTTGGCAGGAGCAGATGAGCGTGGGGGGCAAGGGGGAGAGGAGGGGGTTGGGGATCGATGAGGCTTGGAGGATCGGAGGGGCGTGGGAGCCAGGGGGAGAGAGGGTGGGAGATCGGAGGGCGGGAGGATCTGAGGAGGTGGGAGCCAGGGGGGAGAGGAAGGGAGTTGGCAGGGGGGGGGCGGAGGAGTGGAGGTGGGGAGGCGGCGGACGAGGGATCCAATGAACAACAATCGGTGTTTGTTGATCGTGACAATGATAGGAGTGGTGGGAGGGTGCGCGGCATGTAGCTTTGCAGTGGAGATTTGCTCCAAGGTGTGGCGGGAGGGGGCTTTCAGGCGGCGGAGAAAGCGGTTGTGGGTTACCTCGAGGCGGTGGATGTGAGTTTTGTTCAGCGTCCAGGTTTGGCAGCCGTACAAGAGGGCGGATACAACAAAGGCATTTTACAGGTTGATCTTGGTGGTGAGGGTGATCTCATCTGATTTCCAAAACCGTGGGGTGAGGCGGGTGAAGGCGTACCATGCGGAGCTGATCCGGCGTGATGTTTCTTCGTCGAGGATGTTGGTGGGCGGTGGGGGGTCAGGGTCGTCGAAAAGGGGGTAGGTGGGGGGTGAGGCCATAATGCTGCCGAGGTATTTGAAGCTGGAGGTGTGGTGGACCAGGTGGGGGGTAGGGGAGGAGTTGGAGGGGATGGCGATGGGGGTGGTGGTGGGGGCGGTGTGGGCAGACGGGTGGCCGAGGGATTGTGCAACGGTTTTGCTGCAGTTGATCTCAAGCGCGAGTTCAGAGCAGGTGCCGTCGAGGAGGGTGAGCACGGTGCGGAGGGCGTCCTCGGAGAAGGAGAGCAGGGCGATGTCGTCGGCATAGAGTAGGAGTGGAAGGACGGTGGTGTCGTAGTCTTTGCGGGACTCGGGGGTGTGGAGGACGCCGTCGACAACGTAGCCGATTTGGATGCCAGCGTTGGGGATCTGGGCAATCAGGGATCTGATAACGGTGTCAATGTAGACGTTGAAGAGTAGGGGGGAGATGGGGCAGCCTTGCTTGACACCGGTTTCCAGAGGGAAGGGGGCAGAGAGTGCGTCGCCGACGCGGGCACGGGCCGTGGCATCAGAGTAGAGGCTCTTGATGTGGTCGAGGAGGTCAGGGGTACTCCGCGGTGGCGGAGGGTTTCTCAGAGCGCGGGGTGGTTGACACGGTCGAACGCCTTCGAGAGGTCAACGTAGGCCACGTGAAGGGGGGCGTGAGCGCGGTGGGACTCCTCTTGGAGGCGGCGTAGGTCAAAGATGGCGCCAGCAGTGCCTCGGCCGGGCCGGAAGCCAAACTGGGAGGTGTGAAGGGATGGCTCCAGGTGCCGTCCGAGGCGGCCGAGGAGGATGTGGGTGTGGACTTTGCCCGGGACGGGCAGGAGGGAGATGCCACGGTAGGACTTGCAGAGAGTGGTCGGGCCTGAGGATGCGCCCTTGTAGAGGGGGCAGATCTCCGCTTGTCTCCACGAGGTAGGAGTGGTGTTGGTGTCCCAGCATGAGCGGATGATGTCATGGAGGGCGGAGGCGACGGCGGGGCCGCCGCTCTTGATGAGGGGAGCGGTGATGGCGTCGGAGCCCGGGGAGGTGTTTTTGAGTGCCTTGATGGCGGCCTCAATCTCGTCTCGTGAGGGCTCGGAAGGTGTGGGGGAAGGGGATGGGCGGCGTGGGCGTGGGCGGGGGCGGGGACGGGGGAGTGTGGGGGAAGGGGATGGGGCGGCGGGGGCTGGGGCGGGGGCGGGTACAGGGAGGGAGGGAGGCGTGATGGCAGGAGGGGCAGGGGGGGCAGTGGGTGTGTGGGCCAGGTGGGAAGCCAGGCGGGCGGGGTCGACGGTGGAAGGGAGGGTGTGGAGGGTTTCAAAGTGTTTGCCAAACGCGTTGGCCACGGCCTGCGTGCCAAAGCAGAGGCGGTCGTCGTCGCCGCGGATGGCTGGGGCGGTGGCGGAGGAGGGGCGGTTGACGAGGCGTTGGAGGGCACGGTGGGCGGTGTGGGGTTTGTGGTTGTCGTTGGATGACAGCGGCATTGGTGTTCCAGTGCTTGTCGGTGTCCATTCTCAGGGAGGACTTCAGCTCTGTCTGTAGACGCTTGGTCTTCCCGCGGAGAGCATCAGAGAGGGGAGTGTGTCGGGCGTGGAGGGCGGACTCGACGCGGAGGGATTGGAGGTCACGCGCGAGTGACAGGGATTTGTCAGAGAGGGTGAGGTGGGTGGGAGCTTCGGGCGGGCGGCGGCCGAGCACCGCCTTGGCCGCGGCGTGGAGGGCCGCGTTGAAGTGGTCCATCCGCTGGTCCAAGGTGAGGGGAAGGGGGAGGGGTGGCGGGGTGGCGAGGGCGTCCGCGACGGCCTCGGCGTACGCGTTCTGCGTTGCTGGGTCGCGGAGCAGGTCAGTGAAGTAGCGCGGGGGGGGAGGGGGCCGCTGGTGTTCGTGTCTCCAGGTTCTGGAGAAGTGGAGGCGGATGCGGGCGGTGACGAGGGCGTGGTCGGGTGGGGTGACGGTGGGGAGTGGGCGGGTGATGGGGCAGCGGGCGCGTACATCGTGGACAGAGGACAGGTGCGAGCTGCGGACCAGGATGTAGTCCAGGATGTTGCAGTCCTTGCGGTTGCGGCTGTACCAGGTGTATGCGCGCGCTGGGGGGTTGGGGAAGAAAGAGTGGGTGATGGAGAGGCTGTGGGCGGAGCAGAGATCGAGGAGGCGGTGGCCGTTGTCGTTGATGCTCGGCTTGTGGCGGAAGGCGGCGAGGGGGGAGTTGGGGGGGAAGGGGGAGGAGGGGCTGTGGGAGGTGGGGCAGGCGTGTCGGCCTACAGATGGGTGGGTGGTAGAGGAGGCGGCTGTGGTGGTGGCGTTGAAGTCGCCCATCACCAGGATGTAGTGGTGGGCAGGGGTGTGGGTGAGCGCGTCGTGGAGTTGTTCGTAGAACGCGTCCTTGGCGGGCCCGTTGTCGGCGGCCTCCGTTGGAGCGTACGCGACGATGGCGGTCATGGGGATGGCGCCGTTGGGGTGGAACCGGAGGACCAGGATGCGGTCGTTGATGGCCGCAAAGCCGGCGTCGGAGGCGCGAAGGAGCATGGCTGTGTCAGGGGATAGGAGTGCCCCGACGCCGTTGGTGTGCGCTGTGTCGCCAGACCATATGAAATGGTAGCCATTCTCCAGGGTGTGACAGCCGGAGCCGTGGTGGCGGACCTCCTGCAGGCCGCAGATGTCGATGTTGTGGGCACCGAGGTAGCGGGCGAGGAGGGTGGGCTGCGCCATGGGGTCGTGGCGCGTGCCGTCGGCTGCACCCCAGAGGGTGCAGCAGTTGTAGGAAGCAGCGGTGAAGTCGTGGTGAGGGTGAAGGAGTCGGGGGCGCGCGACCCCACCGGGGTCGCGCGCAGTAGCCGGAGGGACGGGTGGTGCAGGGTCGGTGGCTAGTCGCCCTGCCCGTCTGGGGGTGCGCTCAGCATCGCCCTAGCGGGCTCGCCGCCGCGGCCTTGGCGCGGGTGTTGCTGGCGGGGCCGGAGGGGGAGGCGGCGGCGGGGGTGGCGGCGGTGGGGGCGGGGCGGCGGGGTGCGGTGGGGCGGCGCGGGCCTGGGGAGGTGGCGGAGGCGGCGGGGGAGGCGGCGGCGGCGGCGGAGGGGACAGGGGTCGCGTTGGGTGGGTGTAGGGGATGGCGCCGGGCTTGGCCTGGCGTGGGGGGTTCCCGAGGGAGGGTCCCGCACCGGAGGGGGGTCCCGCACCGTTGTGGGCAGCGGCTGTGCCACCGCTGTGGCCCCAGCGTGCGGAGGAGGGTCCTGCACCGGCGGCAGGTTCCGCACCGCTGCTGTGGCCCCAGCCCTCGAGGGAGAGGGGGGTCTCGTGGGGGGAGGGCGAGCGCTGCTGGGCAGTGGCCGGGGTGGGGGTGCGCTGGGTAAGTGCGGGGGTGTTGTGGGGGGAGGCGGATGGGGTCGCCTGGAAGAAGGGGTTCGTCGTCAGCGAGGTGGCGATGCCGCGGGCGGCCTAGGAGGCGGCGTAACCGGCCTGGCCAGCGGCGTTGACGGCCAGCATGATGAGGTTGTGGCTGTGAGGGGAGCGGGAGGGGCTGGGAGCGGGGACGGAGGGCCCGGCGGCAGAGGTGGTGTGGGGGTTGGCGGCGGCGGCGGTGCGTGGGGGGGCGGCGGCAGTGGGCCGAGGGGCGACAGTGGCGGCCGGCGGGGACGAGGAGACGGTGATGGGGGGAGACGGGAGAGAAGAGAAGGAGGTGGAGGAGATGGTGGGAGAGGAGCCGGCGGAGGGAGGGGAGAAGGGGAGGGCAGCGCGTGTGGCAGGCTCGTCGTCGTCGGAGTCGAAGCGCATGTGGCGGGCGATGGGCAGGGCAGGTGCTTCTTCGGCGACAGGGGAGGCGAAGTGCACGTGGCGAGCAGGGGGGGGAGGTTGGCGGCGGCGGGGACCAACAGGTTGGCGGCGGCTGCGCGGGCGGCGACGGGGGCTGCGCGGAAGGCGGCGGCAGCGGGGTCGGGGGCGGCTGCGGCTGCGCGAGGGGGGGCGGCTGCGGCTGCGCGAGGGGGGGCGGCAGCGGCTGGAACGCGGCGGGGGGGAAGGGTTGGGCGGGGGCGGGGGTTGGCGGGGACAGCGCCGGCCCTGGGCGCGCGGGGGCGCATGGCGGGAGCGGCCTGCATGGGGCCTGCATGGGGAGGGGGTGCGGCGTTGGGAGCGTCGCGAGCAGCGTCGTGTTCGACCTGTCCAGCGATCGCGGGTGCGTTGGCGGCGTGGGGGGGGTAGGGGTGTCCAATCGCGTGGGGGTGGGCGGGGGGGGATGGGGGGGCGAGCTGGTACTTATCGGCGGCGCGGGCCAGGATGTTGAGGACCAGGGCCACGCCGTAGTGCAGTCCGGAAAGGTTCATCAACAGCAGCATCACGATGATGGTGGCGATGGAGGCCAGCGCGCCGTCGCTGTGGCCGACCAAGCCAATCACGCACAGCGTCATCATCGCCATTGCGGCCGCGCCGGCGACCAGTACGCTCTCGGGAGGGGGGGTGACCATGACTGGACTGGACTACCGCCCACACGCTGTGGCACACACACACGCACTCGCACACCAAACAAAACACACACCCTCCTCACCCCACCCTCAACCCCCGCCTCGACCACCAGAAAATGCCCCACCTGGAGACGAAGCTGGAGGCGTCGAGCGAAGGCGTCGAACGCCTCGTGTTCAAGATCCGCCCAGACCCCCCGCGAGAGGAGTGGCGGCCGGTCAAGATGGTGCTGCCAATCACGCGGCGCGAGGACGTGAGTCAAGAGGGAGAATGCTTGCTCAGCCCTTGCTCGTGCCTCCCTATCCTGTGCCTGTCTGTCGGCATGCTGGTGCACAGGACGGTCAACTTTGTGCTGCGAGTCACTCGGCGCGAGTCGGTCGTGGCCTCAGCTTTCCCTCCTCTCCCACATGACTCAGCTCCCATGCCCCCCTGTATCGTGGGTTGTAGGGGCGCCCGCCATGCTAACTGAGGCGAGTGCGTGCGCCTGTGCCCGTGTGTCACTGTTTGCAGCTGTGGAATATGCAGCACTTGAAGAACACCATCGCGCCCACGACGCTGACTCGCGTGCATGCATGTGCCTTCGTGCCGCTCTTTGCAGCTGTGGAACGTGTGCTTCAAGTCGCAGCACGCGCGCGTGGAGATCCCGGAGCTCGAGTTTGAGATCAGCATGGACGGTGCGTTTCTCTTGGGCGGGGCGTGGGAGGGCCAGATGGGGGCAGGGGACTGGCTCGGCTGGCGTCGGACGGATAAGTGCTGCCGAGGCGAAAGAGACTGGCCACTGCTTACCCCTCTGCCACCCTCACCGCCTCCCTCCATCACACCATCACACACCACAGGCAAGCGCCACATCCACAGCATATACAACCACCTCGGGAGCGCCATTCCTCCACATAACCGCCTAGCTAGCGCAGCCAACCGCCTTCACCACAACTTCCTCCGCCACAACCAACACAACCACCACAACCGCCACCCGCAGGCAAGCGCCACATCAACAGCATATACAACCACCTCGCGGGCGCCATCTTTCACATCACCACCTAGCACAACACAACCACCACAAGTAC
>VFSX01000770.1:20000-25000 GCA_016618255.1 Chlamydomonas sp. UWO 241 | reverse complement strand
TATGGGTGGGGGGGGTCGTTGGGGGCAGATGGCAGGTAAGGTCTCCGGCGTCCGTATTGGGTTCCTTTGCTGGTGGCATGTGCCAGGGTGCTTTTGGGTCGCGCTGGCTGTCCCCCTGCAGGGGGCGAAAGAAGTTCTGCGCAGTGGGGTGCTGCAGGGCCTCCCAACTGCTTGTGCTCTACCTTATTACAGTTACAGTTACAGTTACAGTTACATCGGCTTTCCAGCAAAGACTACCTTCTAGTCCTAGTACCACCGCCTAGACCCAAGTCCAGTTCTGGCCCTAACAATTACTTGTGAGGGGCGGTAGCCACCAGCCAACTGCTTGGGCTCCACCTTCTTGGGCACGCAGGAATCTGTCGAGCAGCCCGTCTGACTGCCCTGCCACATTCCCAACGCCAGAGGCGGCACCTTATCTGACTTGCGTGGAGGCGGCTGCGCCTCAGGCGCGCCGAGAACGCACAAGGCGTTAGACTGCCTTGCTTGCGCGCCTCAGACTGGGGGCTGTAGTAGGGCTAGCACAGCTGCGGTAGGACTGTGCGATGTGCGGCAAGAGAGGAGCCCCCCATCACCAGCCGACACACGCACTGACTGCCCTGCCACATTCCCAACGCCAGAGGCGGCGCCTCAACTTGCGTGGAGACGGCGGCGCCTCAGGCGCGCCGAGAACGCACAAGGCGTTAGACTTCCTTGACTTGCGTGCCTTCAACTGGTAGTAGGGCTAGCACAGCTGCGGTAGGACTGTGCGATGTGCGGCGAGAGAGGAGCCCCCATCACCAGCCGACACACGCACTGACTGCCCTGCCACATTCCCAACGCCAGAGGCGGCGACTGAACTTGCGCGGTGGCTCACCAGGTGCACCGAGACCGCATAAGGCGTTAGACTGCCTTGCACGCCTCAGACTGGGGGCTGTGGTACCACTGGTAGGGCTAGCACAGCTGCGGTAGGACTGTGCGATGTGGCGAGAGAGGAGTCCCTCATCACCAGCCGGCACACGCACTGACTGCCCTGCCACATTCCCAACGTCAGAGACTGCGACTGAACTTGCGCGGTGGCGCACCAGGTGCACCGAGACCGCATAAGGCGTTAGAATGCCTTGCGCGCCTCAGACTGGGGGCTGTGATACCACCGGTAGGGCCAGCAAAGCTGCGGTAGGACTGTGCGATGTGGCGAGAGAGGAGCCCCTCATCACCAGCCGGCACACGCACTGACTGCCCTGCCACATTCCCAACGCCAGAGGCGGCGCCTGAACTCGCCAGAGGCGGCGCCTGAACTTGCGCGGTGGCGCCCCAGGCGCACCGAGACCGCAAGGCAGACTGCCTTGATTTGCCCCTCAGACTGGTTGGGTCTATGGGACCCCCCCCTCCTGCGACACACGCACAGCGGCCCCTGTGGCGGCGGCTCTGCACCCACGCGCGTTTGCCAGCTGCGCGCAGTGGCGAGCGCAGCACCACCTGCCCAGCGTCTGCATTGCACTACCAAACCACCCCCAGGTGCTCTGAAGGGGGGTGGTCGCGAGGAGCAGCGGGGGGGAGGGGGGGGCGGCGGCGGGGGAGGGGGGCGGGGGGCTAAAACTGCTAGGCCCGCTGCCAGGCAGATCCGAGGGTCACTCTTCATGTATGGGAGAATGGATCACGTCGCCGGGACAAGATATGGGACCACCCGCCGTGGGTGCGTGCACCACAGCCCATTCACCCTCCGTTGAGAGCCAGGAGCTCGTTCCTCGTTGTTTAGATGGCTCGTTCTCCATCTGCGGCTCTGTTTCTGGCCCTGGCGCTCGCGGTCTGCGCGCCCCTCTACGCGTCCGCGGCATGCGGCGTGCAGTGGGATCTGCCAGCGTCTGCGACGTGGGACGCATTGGTTGTCGACCAGTGCAAGCCGCTGGACGTCATCGCGACTGCCGGTGGCGCATCTCGCATCCCCGCATGTGAGCTCGCCAGCCTCTGCACCCAGCCAGATGAGGCGCTGAGGCCGTGGTCACAGGTGTGCGATCTCAAGCGCGTCTGGGCGACCTACTGCCGCGCCACCGGAGGTGCCACCAACGTCTGTGTTGGGTGAGTTTGCATGCACGCGCATGTTGCATGCATGCGTGACAAACGTGTGCCAGACTCTGAGAGTGCCTCGCCCCCATACGGGGTTGATCTGTGGTGTTTCCGCGCCCCCTGCGCGTTCCTGCAGCTTCTACGCATGCACACACACACGCACACACACACACACACACACGCACACTCACACACACACACACACACACACACACACACACACACACACACACACACACACACGCTCGACACTCCCCCCCCCCACACCCTCCCACCCAGGATCATGGAGTCTATCACCGCCGCCGGCGGCGTCTCCCCCGACTGCGTCAACGAGGCGTCGTTTGTCATCTGGGACGGCAAGGCCCTGCAGGCCTCGATCGTGAACATGTGCGACGACATGGGCGGCCCTGTTGGCAACTATGGTGGCATGGCGGGCTGCCCCGAATGCACTGCCGCCAAGTGCCCCAGCCCGCTCACCACGCTGGGCGTCGCGTGCACCGGCATGGCAATGATGGACTGCGGCTTCCAGTGGTGAGGGCTGCATGCATGGGCGCATGGGCGCGCGGTGGCGCATGCGCACGCACGCGTGCAGTCACACACACGCGCACGCACACACGCACACACTCGCACACACACGCACACACAGACACACACACACACACACACACACACAACACACACACGCAGGCGACCATTCTGTGCGGGCGTTGCCGCCGTGGGCACCGACGTCGGCAAGGCGGCGCAGGCAGTGTGCTGGGCACCAAACAGGCAGCGCGTGCCAGAGCCGGTAGCCTCGCCGGGTATGGGCTCGCCCGATATGATGGGATCTCCCATGGTGGGCTCGCCCGATATGGTGGGATCTCCTCCCATGATGGGGTCGCCCGATATGATGGGCTCTCCTCCCATGATGGGATCTCCTGATATGATGGGATCTCCTGATATGATGGGCTCGCCCGACATGATGGGATCTCCTGATATGATGGGATCTCCTGATATGATGGGATCCCCCGACATGATGGGATCGCCCGGATCCCCCGACATGATGGACTCTCCTCCCATGATGGGATCCCCAGACATGATGGATCCCCCTTCTCCGGTGAAGCCTGCTGTCTCCCTGCCCGACATGCCCGGCTGGACCAAGTCCGAGGGCCGCAACGTGCGCGGCAAGAACCTGAAGCAGCGCTACTGCTTCTCGTCCGCGTGGCAGTGCCGCAACCTGTGCAACGAGCTCGACGGCTGCGTCGCGTTCACATTTTCCAGTGGACCCAAGGCGGGGAACCTGTGCTGCTACCTGAAGTCCACCGCGCAGATGCTGTCCGACTTCTACTCGCCCGACGACGAGGGGGCGACGTACGTGCGGCAGTGAGTGGTGGCACGACCAGTGGGGAACGTCCCAGCGATGGCGTCAGTAGAGAGAGAGTAGTGTTGCAAATCCACTGCCAGTGATGATGATGGCGCGATCAGATTGTGTGTTGCGACTGTTGGCTCGTAGACGGAACGGCGGGGTGCTGTGCACATCGAGCACGCCACCTCCGCAGGCTTCTCCCCTCTGCCCTGGACCCCTTTAACAACCTGTAACTGCGTCATGCGTCTCTCTCTCTCTCTTACAGCACGACAAGATCTCGAAGGGCTGTTACAGCTGTTGCGGGCGCGCACATCAAAGGAGATCAACCAAGGGGCGCTGCCCTCCGTTCACCCCCCGCCCGTCGATGTAGATGTAGGAGATAGGGTTCGGTTGGATAGGGTAGGTTGGGTGTGGCTGTAGGAGATAGGTTAGATAGGTTAGATAGGGTAGGTTGGGTGAGGAGTAGGGTAGGTTGAGAAGAGGGGGAGGCACTGTTCGCCCCACCCTCCCGCTCTAGCAAGCGAGGTTGTGTTTTAAGACACGCGGCACTATCCGCGGCACTTTCCGCATACACATGTGGGCAATTGCTTCACTCTTCTGTGTGTATGGGTTCCTGCCCTGTCCCTCTACACGTATGTATGTCCCGACTCAATCTTGTGGCGGTGGTGGTTGAAAGGGAGCTGCTACGCTTGCTACCCTTGCTACTCAGCACGCCTGCTGACGCCCTCCACCTCCGCATCAGCAGCAGTTGCGTATCCGCCTCCTTGCGTATCCCCCGCCACCCTTCCCCCTCGTTCCTCTGCTCTTCAACGGACCTTACACGGAGGCTGCAAGTGCATCGCCGTCCAAGAACGCAACACACTCGGGGGAAGCAGGCAGTGGGTGTTTAATCCGGCAGGTTCCATGCGGCAACAAATGTTGGCTCTCGCGCTCCTTCTGTTGGCGCCCGCCACCACGTGGGCGGCGTGCGACTGGAGCTGGCCAGATGACGGCACCCTGGGTGTGCTGTGCGATGCCGCGTCTGGGAGCCCAGGGGTGGTGCGCTCGCCAGCCTGCACACTAGTGCAGCTGTGCGCGTCAGACGACCCAAGCGTCCGTCCGTGGGACACTGTTTGCGACATCAACAGGACGTTCGCCAGCCTCTGTCGCAACGCAGAGGAGACTGGCGATGTCGTGGAGGCGTGCACGAGGTGAGCCACATGCACAGCCCATGCGTGCCCATGCGTGTGCCAACTCCCATCCCACTAGCACAGCTGCCTGTGGGTTGGGGCACAGGGATCACTTCTGTGCGCTCCAAGGACGTGCAGTCACCGCCAGCACCGTTCCGTTCCAACCCTCTCTCCTCCCATCCCCACACGCAGTGCACGCACGGCAGTTGAGGCAGCAGGTGGCGACTACGATGCGTGTCTAGTGGAGGCATCGTTTGCGGTGTGGTCCACGCGTGAGGTGTTTGTAAGGAATGGGTGTGGGTGTGGGTGCTGGTGTGGGTATGGGTGGGGTGTGGGGCAGGGGGGGGGGGTGCCGACACGCCCACACATACACAGACCCCCCCTCAAACACACCCCGACACACGCACACACACACACACACACTGCAGGTCGTAAACGACATT
>VFSX01000770.1:10000-17500 GCA_016618255.1 Chlamydomonas sp. UWO 241 | reverse complement strand
GCCGCCTGCGGGCTAGTATCACAGCAAGCTCGGGGACGGTCTTCAGCTGGGACTCCGGTGGGGACTCGGCGTACTCCTTCTTGGCCTTGTCAAACTGCGTTGTGACGGCAGTCTTGAACACGTAGGAGTCGAAAATGTCTTGGACATTCTCACGGTAGGAGGTGATGACCCCACCTTGGTAGGGTATCACGTCTGGTCGTCGGTGCATGAAGAGGGCGGCGGTGGCTGGGAACATGGGTTCGGCGGGCGGGGAAGGGGAGGGGGGGGGTTGGAGGAGGCAAGGAGGGAGAAGGATGGGGGTTGGGAGGAATCGGAGGAGGCATGGGGGGGATCAGAGGAGGCGTGGGGGGCAAGGGCGGCGAGAAAGGGGTTTGGGAGGGATCGGGGGAGGCGTGGGAGGGATCGGAGGAGGCGTGGGGGGCAAGGGAGGAGAGAGGGCGGGGTTGGGAGGGATCGGATGAGGCGTGGGGGGCAAGGGGGGAGAGGGAGGGAGGTTGGGAGGGATCGGAGGAGGCGTGGGAGGGATCGGAGGGGGCGTGGGAGGCAAGAGGGGAGAGGGAGCGGGGTTGGGAGGGATCGGAGGGGGCGTGGGAGGGATCGGAGGAGGCGTGGGAGGCAAGGGGGAAGAGGGAGGGGGGTTGGCAGGGGTGGGGGGCGGAGGAGTGGAGGTGGGGAGGCGGCGGACGAGGGATCCAATGAACAACAATCGGTGTTTTTTGATCGTGACGATGATAGGAGTGGTGGGAAGGTGCGCGGCATGTAGCTTGGCAGTGGAGATTTGCTCCAAGGTGTGGCGGGAGGGGGCTTTCAGGCGGCGGAGAACGCGGTTGTGGGTTACCTCGAGGCGGTGGATGTGAGTTCTGTTTAGCGTCCAGGTTTGGCAGCCGTACAAGAGGGCGGATACAACAAAGGCATTGTACAGGTTGATCTTGGTGGTGAGGGTGATCTCATCTGATTTCCAAACCGTGGGGTGAGGCGGGTGAAGGCGTACCATGCGGAGCTGATCCGGCGTGATATTTCTTCGTCGAGGATGTTGGTGGGCGGTGGGGGTCAGGGTCGTCGAAAGGGGGGTAGGTGGGGGGTGAGGCCATGATGCTGCCGAGGTATTTGAAGCTGGAGGTGTGGTGGACCAGGTGGGGGGTAGGGGAGGAGTTGGAGGAGATGGCGATGGGGGTGGTGGTGGGGGCGGTGTGGGCAGACGGGTGGCCGAGGGATTGTGCAACGGTTTTGCTGTAGTTGATCTCAAGCGCGAGGTCAGAGCAGGTGCCGTCGAGAAGGGTGAGCACGGTGCGGAGGGCGTCCTCGGAGAGGGAGAGCAGGGCGATGTCGTCGGCATAGAGTAGGAGGGGGAGGACGGTGGTGTCGTAGTCTTTGCGGGACTCGGGGGTGTGGAGGACGCCGTCAGCAACGTAGCCGATTTGGATGCCAGCGTTGGGGATCTGGGCAATCAGGGATCTGATCGGTGTCGATGTAGACGTTGAAGAGTAGGGGGGAGATGGGGCAGCCTTGCTTGACACCGGTTTCCAGAGGGAAGGGGGCAGAGAGTGCGTCGCCGACGCGGGTACGGGCCGTGGCATCAGAGTAGAGGCTCTTGATGTGGTCGAGGAGGTCAGGGGGTACTCCGCGGTGGCGGAGGGTTTCCAGAGCGCGGGGCGGTTGACACGGTCGAACGCCTTCGAGAGGTCAACGTAGGCCACGTGAAGGGGGGCGTGAGCGCGGTGGGACTCCTCTTGGAGGCGGCGTAGGGCAAAGATGGCGCCAGTAGTGCCTCGGCCGGGCCGGAAGCCGAACTGGGAGGTGTGAAGGGATGGCTCCAGGTGCCGTCCGAGGCGGCCGAGGAGGATGTGGGTGTGGACTTTGCCCGGGACGGGCAGGAGGGAGATGCCACGGTAGGACTTGCAGAGAGTGGTCGGGCCTGAGGATACGCCCTTGTAGAGGGGGCAGATCTCCGCTTGTCTCCACGAGGTAGGAGTGGTGTTGGTGTCCCAGCATGAGCGGATGATGTCATGGAGGGCGGAGGCGACGGCGGGGCCGCCGCTCTTGATGAGGGGAGCGGTGATGGCGTCGGAGCCCGGGGAGGTGTTTTTGAGTGCCTTGATGGCGGCCTCAATCTCGTCTCGTGAGGGCTCGGAAGGTGTGGGGGAAGGGGATGGGGCGGCATGGGCGTGGGCGGGGACGGGGGGGGAGAGTGTGGGGGAAGGGGATGGGGCGGCGGGGGCTGGGGCGGGGGCGGGTACAGGGAGGGAGGGAGGCGTGATGGCAGGAGGGGCAGGGGGGGCAGTGGGTGTGTGGGCCAGGTGGGAAGCCAGGCGGGCGGGGTCGACGGTGGAAGGGAGGGTGTGGAGGGTTTCAAAGTGTTTGCCAAACGCGTTGGCCACGGCCTGCGTGCCAAAGCAGAGGCGGTCGTCGTCGCCGCGGATGGCTGGGGCGGTGGCGGAGGAGGGGCGGTTGACGAGGCGTTGGAGGGCACGGTGGGCGGTGTGGGGTTTGTGGTTGTCGAAGTCATGTTGGATGACAGCGGCATTGGTGTTCCAGTGCGTGTCGGTGTCCATTCTCAGGGAGGACTTCAGCTCTGTCTGTAGACGCTTGGTCTTCCCGCGGAGAGCATCAGAGAGGGGAGTGTGTCGGGCGTGGAGGGCGGACTCGACGCGGAGGGATTGGAGGTCACGCGCGAGTGACAGGGATTTGTCAGAGAGGGTGAGGTGGGTGGGAGCTTCGGGCGGGCGGCGGCCGAGCACCGCCTTGGCCGCGGCGTGGAGGGCCGCGTTGAAGTGGTCCATCCGCTGGTCCAAGGTGAGGGGAAGGGGGAGGGGTGGCGGGGTGGCGAGGGCGTCCGCGACGGCCTCGGCGTACGCGTTCTGCGTTGCTGGGTCGCGGAGCAGGTCGGTGAAGTAGCGCGGGGGGGGAGGGGGCCGCTGGTGTTCGTGTCTCCAGGTTCTGGAGAAGTGGAGGCGGATGCGGGCGGTGACGAGGGCGTGGTCGGGTGGGGTGACGGTGGGGAGTGGGCGGGTGATGGGGCAGCGGGCGCGTACATCGTGGACAGAGGACAGGTGCGAGCTGCGGACCAGGATGTAGTCCAGGATGTTGCAGTCCTTGCGGTTGCGGCTGTACCAGGTGTATGCGCGCGCTGGGGGGTTGGGGAAGAAAGAGTGGGTGATGGAGAGGCTGTGGGCAGAGCAGAGATCGAGGAGGCGGTGGCCGTTGTCGTTGATGCTCGGCTTGTGGCGGAAGGCGGCGAGGGGGGAGTTGGGGGGGAAGGGGGAGGAGGGGCTGTGGGAGGTGGGGCAGGCGTGTCGGCCTACAGATGGGTGGGTGGTAGAGGAGGCGGCTGTGGTGGTGGCGTTGAAGTCGCCCATCACCAGGATGTAGTGGTGGGCAGGGGTGTGGGTGAGCGCGTCGTGGAGTTGTTCGTAGAACGCGTCCTTGGCGGGCCCGTTGTCGGCGGCCTCCGTTGGAGCGTACGCGACGATGGCGGTCATGGGGATGGCGCCGTTGGGGTGGAACCGGAGGACCAGGATGCGGTCGTTGATGGCCGCAAAGCCGGCGTCGGAGGCGCGAAGGAGCATGGCTGTGTCAGGGGATAGGAGTGCCCCGACGCCGTTGGTGTGCGCTGTGCCGCCAGACCATATGAAATGGTAGCCATTCTCCAGGGTGTGACAGCCGGAGCCGTGGTGGCGGACCTCCTGCAGGCCGCAGATGTCGATGTTGTGGGCACCGAGGTAGCGGGCGAGGAGGGTGGGCTGCGCCATGGGGTCGTGGCGCGTGCCGTCGGCTGCACCCCAGAGGGTGCAGCAGTTGTAGGAAGCAGCGGTGAAGTCGTGGTGAGGGTGAAGGAGTCGGGGGCGCGCGACCCCACCGGGGTCGCGCGCAGTAGCCGGAGGGACGGGTGGTGCAGGGTCGGTGGCTAGTCGCCCTGCCCGTCTGGGGGTGCGCTCAGCATCGCCCTAGCGGGCTCGCCGCCGCGGCCTTGGCGCGGGTGTTGCTGGCGGGGCCGGAGGGGGAGGCGGCGGCGGGGGTGGCGGCGGTGGGGGGTGGGGGCGGCGGCGGCGGGGGTGGCGGTGGGGGCGGCGCGGCGGGCGGTGGCGGTGGCGGGGGGAGGCGGCGGGAGCGGCGGCGGGGGCGGGGGAGGCGGCGGCGGCGGAGGGGACAGGGGTCGCGTTGGGGTGGGTGTAGGGGATGGCGCCGGGCTTGGCCTGGCGTGGGGGGTTCCCGGGGGAGGGTCCCGCACCGGAGGGGGGTCCCGCACCGTTGTGGGCAGCGGCTGTGCCACCGCTGTGGCCCCAGCGTGCGGAGGAGGGTCCTGCACCGGCGGCAGGTTCCGCACCGCTGCTGTGGCCCCAGCCCTCGAGGGAGAGGGGGGTCTCGTGGGGGGAGGGCGAGCGCTGCTGGGCAGTGGCCGGGGTGGGGGTGCGCTGGGTAAGTGCGGGGGTGTTGTGGGGGGAGGCGGATGGGGTCGCCTGGAAGAAGGGGTTCGTCGTCAGCGAGGTGGCGATGCCGCGGGCGGCCTAGGAGGCGGCGTAACCGGCCTGGCCAGCGGCGTTGACGGCCAGCATGATGAGGTTGTGGCTGTGAGGGGAGCGGGAGGGGCTGGGAGCGGGGACGGAGGGCCCGGCGGCAGAGGTGGTGTGGGGGTTGGCGGCGGCGGCGGTGCGTGGGGGGGCGGCGGCAGTGGGCCGAGGGGCGACAGTGGCGGCCGGCGGGGACGAGGAGACGGTGATGGGGGGAGACGGGAGAGAAGAGAAGGAGGTGGAGGAGATGGTGGGAGAGGAGCCGGCGGAGGGGGGGGAGAAGGGGAGGGCAGCGCGTGTGGCAGGCTCGTCGTCGTCGGAGTCGAAGCGCATGTGGCGGGCGATGGGCAGGGCAGGTGCTTCTTCGGCGACAGGGGAGGCGAAGTGCACGTGGCGAGCAGGGGGGGGGAGGTTGGCGGCGGCGGGGACCAACAGGTTGGCGGCGGCTGCGCGGGCGGCGACGGGGGCTGCGCGGAAGGCGGCGGCAGCGGGGTCGGGGGCGGCTGCGGCTGCGCGAGGGGGGGCGGCTGCGGCTGCGCGAGGGGGGGCGGCAGCGGCTGGAACGCGGCGGGGGGGAAGGGTTGGGCGGGGGCGGGGGTTGGCGGGGACAGCGCCGGCCCTGGGCGCGCGGGGGCGCATGGCGGGAGCGGCCTGCATGGGGCCTGCATGGGGAGGGGGTGCGGCGTTGGGAGCGTCGCGAGCAGCGTCGTGTTCGACCTGTCCAGCGATCGCGGGTGCGTTGGCGGCGTGGGGGGGGTAGGGGTGTCCAATCGCGTGGGGGTGGGCGGGGGGGGATGGGGGGGCGAGCTGGTACTTATCGGCGGCGCGGGCCAGGATGTTGAGGACCAGGGCCACGCCGTAGTGCAGTCCGGAAAGGTTCATCAACAGCAGCATCACGATGATGGTGGCGATGGAGGCCAGCGCGCCGTCGCTGTGGCCGACCAAGCCAATCACGCACAGCGTCATCATCGCCATTGCGGCCGCGCCGGCGACCAGTACGCTCTCGGGAGGGGGGGTGACCATGACTGGACTGGACTACCGCCCACACGCTGTGGCACACACACACGCACTCGCACACCAAACAAAACACACACCCTCCTCACCCCACCCTCAACCCCCGCCTCGACCACCAGAAAATGCCCCACCTGGAGACGAAGCTGGAGGCGTCGAGCGAAGGCGTCGAACGCCTCGTGTTCAAGATCCGCCCAGACCCCCCGCGAGAGGAGTGGCGGCCGGTCAAGATGGTGCTGCCAATCACGCGGCGCGAGGACGTGAGTCAAGAGGGAGAATGCTTGCTCAGCCCTTGCTCGTGCCTCCCTATCCTGTGCCTGTCTGTCGGCATGCTGGTGCACAGGACGGTCAACTTTGTGCTGCGAGTCACTCGGCGCGAGTCGGTCGTGGCCTCAGCTTTCCCTCCTCTCCCACATGACTCAGCTCCCATGCCCCCCTGTATCGTGGGTTGTAGGGGCGCCCGCCATGCTAACTGAGGCGAGTGCGTGCGCCTGTGCCCGTGTGTCACTGTTTGCAGCTGTGGAATATGCAGCACTTGAAGAACACCATCGCGCCCACGACGCTGACTCGCGTGCATGCATGTGCCTTCGTGCCGCTCTTTGCAGCTGTGGAACGTGTGCTTCAAGTCGCAGCACGCGCGCGTGGAGATCCCGGAGCTCGAGTTTGAGATCAGCATGGACGGTGCGTTTCTCTTGGGCGGGGCGTGGGAGGGCCAGATGGGGGCAGGGGACTGGCTCGGCTGGCGTCGGACGGATAAGTGCTGCCGAGGCGAAAGAGACTGGCCACTGCTTACCCCTCTGCCACCCTCACCGCCTCCCTCCATCACACCATCACACACCACAGGCAAGCGCCACATCCACAGCATATACAACCACCTCGGGAGCGCCATTCCTCCACATAACCGCCTAGCTAGCGCAGCCAACCGCCTTCACCACAACTTCCTCCGCCACAACCAACACAACCACCACAACCGCCACCCGCAGGCAAGCGCCACATCAACAGCATATACAACCACCTCGCGGGCGCCATCTTTCACATCACCACCTAGCACAACACAACCACCACAAGTACCACCACAACCGCCACAACCACCACAACCACCATCCACAGGCAAGCGCCACATCGACAGCATATACAACCACCTCGCGGGTGCAACCTCCAAACTACCGCCTAGCACAGCACAACCACCACCACAACCACCTCCACAACCACCACAACCACAACCACAACCACCACACCGCAGGCAAGCGCCTTATCGGCAGCATACACAACCTCCAAACCACCGCCTAGCACAGCACAACCACCACAACCACCACAACCACCACCAGCAGGCAAGCGCCACATCGACAGCAGATACAACCACCTCGCGGGCACAACCCCCAACCCACCGCCTAGCACAGCACCACCACCACAACAGCTAGCTCCACAACAACCACCCGCATGCAAGTGCCACATCGACAGCATCTGTATACAGCCACCTCGCGGGCACAACCTCCAAACCACCGCCTAGCACAGCACAGCCACCACAACTACCTCAACAACAACCACAACCACCACAACCACCACACCGCAGGCAAGCGCCACATCGACAGCATATACAACCTCCAAACCACCGCCTAGCACAACACAACCACTACAACTACCTCAACAACAACCACAACCACCACCCACAGGCAAGCGACACATCGACAGCATATACAACCACCTCGCGGGCGCCATTTTCCACATCACGGGCATGCAGACGGGCGGCATGTACTCGTCGGACCAGCTGAGCAAGATCGCAGAGTGCGTGGTGCAGCTGAATGCACTCCTCGACCTGGTGCGTGGTCGTGCGGGCTTGGGGCGGGTGTTGATTAGGGGTGGGGTGGGTGGGGAGGGGTGTTGGTGGTCTTTAGTAGGGAGTTGGATCAGCTGAGCAAGATTTCAGAGTGCGTGGTGCAGCTCAATGCACTCCTCGACCTGGTGCGTGGTTTTGCAGTGT
>VFSX01000770.1:0-5000 GCA_016618255.1 Chlamydomonas sp. UWO 241 | reverse complement strand
TGCGCGGTGGCTCACCAGGTGCACCGAGACCGCATAAGGCGTTAGACTGCCTTGCACGCCTCAGACTGGGGGCTGTGGTACCACTGGTAGGGCTAGCACAGCTGCGGTAGGACTGTGCGATGTGGCGAGAGAGGAGTCCCTCATCACCAGCCGGCACACGCACTGACTGCCCTGCCACATTCCCAACGTCAGAGACTGCGACTGAACTTGCGCGGTGGCGCACCAGGTGCACCGAGACCGCATAAGGCGTTAGAATGCCTTGCGCGCCTCAGACTGGGGGCTGTGATACCACCGGTAGGGCCAGCAAAGCTGCGGTAGGACTGTGCGATGTGGCGAGAGAGGAGCCCCTCATCACCAGCCGGCACACGCACTGACTGCCCTGCCACATTCCCAACGCCAGAGGCGGCGCCTGAACTCGCCAGAGGCGGCGCCTGAACTTGCGCGGTGGCGCCCCAGGCGCACCGAGACCGCAAGGCAGACTGCCTTGATTTGCCCCTCAGACTGGTTGGGTCTATGGGACCCCCCCCTCCTGCGACACACGCACAGCGGCCCCTGTGGCGGCGGCTCTGCACCCACGCGCGTTTGCCAGCTGCGCGCAGTGGCGAGCGCAGCACCACCTGCCCAGCGTCTGCATTGCACTACCAAACCACCCCCAGGTGCTCTGAAGGGGGGTGGTCGCGAGGAGCAGCGGGGGGGAGGGGGGGGGCGGCGCGGGGGAGGGGGGCGGGGGGCTAAAACTGCTAGGCCCGCTGCCAGGCAGATCCGAGGGTCACTCTTCATGTATGGGAGAATGGATCACGTCGCCGGGACAAGATATGGGACCACCCGCCGTGGGTGCGTGCACCACAGCCCATTCACCCTCCGTTGAGAGCCAGGAGCTCGTTCCTCGTTGTTTAGATGGCTCGTTCTCCATCTGCGGCTCTGTTTCTGGCCCTGGCGCTCGCGGTCTGCGCGCCCCTCTACGCGTCCGCGGCATGCGGCGTGCAGTGGGATCTGCCAGCGTCTGCGACGTGGGACGCATTGGTTGTCGACCAGTGCAAGCCGCTGGACGTCATCGCGACTGCCGGTGGCGCATCTCGCATCCCCGCATGTGAGCTCGCCAGCCTCTGCACCCAGCCAGATGAGGCGCTGAGGCCGTGGTCACAGGTGTGCGATCTCAAGCGCGTCTGGGCGACCTACTGCCGCGCCACCGGAGGTGCCACCAACGTCTGTGTTGGGTGAGTTTGCATGCACGCGCATGTTGCATGCATGCGTGACAAACGTGTGCCAGACTCTGAGAGTGCCTCGCCCCCATACGGGGTTGATCTGTGGTGTTTCCGCGCCCCCTGCGCGTTCCTGCAGCTTCTACGCATGCACACACACACGCACACACACACACACACACACGCACACTCACACACACACACACACACACACACACACACACACACACACACACACACACACACGCTCGACACTCCCCCCCCCCACACCCTCCCACCCAGGATCATGGAGTCTATCACCGCCGCCGGCGGCGTCTCCCCCGACTGCGTCAACGAGGCGTCGTTTGTCATCTGGGACGGCAAGGCCCTGCAGGCCTCGATCGTGAACATGTGCGACGACATGGGCGGCCCTGTTGGCAACTATGGTGGCATGGCGGGCTGCCCCGAATGCACTGCCGCCAAGTGCCCCAGCCCGCTCACCACGCTGGGCGTCGCGTGCACCGGCATGGCAATGATGGACTGCGGCTTCCAGTGGTGAGGGCTGCATGCATGGGCGCATGGGCGCGCGGTGGCGCATGCGCACGCACGCGTGCAGTCACACACACGCGCACGCACACACGCACACACTCGCACACACACGCACACACAGACACACACACACACACACACACACAACACACACACGCAGGCGACCATTCTGTGCGGGCGTTGCCGCCGTGGGCACCGACGTCGGCAAGGCGGCGCAGGCAGTGTGCTGGGCACCAAACAGGCAGCGCGTGCCAGAGCCGGTAGCCTCGCCGGGTATGGGCTCGCCCGATATGATGGGATCTCCCATGGTGGGCTCGCCCGATATGGTGGGATCTCCTCCCATGATGGGGTCGCCCGATATGATGGGCTCTCCTCCCATGATGGGATCTCCTGATATGATGGGATCTCCTGATATGATGGGCTCGCCCGACATGATGGGATCTCCTGATATGATGGGATCTCCTGATATGATGGGATCCCCCGACATGATGGGATCGCCCGGATCCCCCGACATGATGGACTCTCCTCCCATGATGGGATCCCCAGACATGATGGATCCCCCTTCTCCGGTGAAGCCTGCTGTCTCCCTGCCCGACATGCCCGGCTGGACCAAGTCCGAGGGCCGCAACGTGCGCGGCAAGAACCTGAAGCAGCGCTACTGCTTCTCGTCCGCGTGGCAGTGCCGCAACCTGTGCAACGAGCTCGACGGCTGCGTCGCGTTCACATTTTCCAGTGGACCCAAGGCGGGGAACCTGTGCTGCTACCTGAAGTCCACCGCGCAGATGCTGTCCGACTTCTACTCGCCCGACGACGAGGGGGCGACGTACGTGCGGCAGTGAGTGGTGGCACGACCAGTGGGGAACGTCCCAGCGATGGCGTCAGTAGAGAGAGAGTAGTGTTGCAAATCCACTGCCAGTGATGATGATGGCGCGATCAGATTGTGTGTTGCGACTGTTGGCTCGTAGACGGAACGGCGGGGTGCTGTGCACATCGAGCACGCCACCTCCGCAGGCTTCTCCCCTCTGCCCTGGACCCCTTTAACAACCTGTAACTGCGTCATGCGTCTCTCTCTCTCTCTTACAGCACGACAAGATCTCGAAGGGCTGTTACAGCTGTTGCGGGCGCGCACATCAAAGGAGATCAACCAAGGGGCGCTGCCCTCCGTTCACCCCCCGCCCGTCGATGTAGATGTAGGAGATAGGGTTCGGTTGGATAGGGTAGGTTGGGTGTGGCTGTAGGAGATAGGTTAGATAGGTTAGATAGGGTAGGTTGGGTGAGGAGTAGGGTAGGTTGAGAAGAGGGGGAGGCACTGTTCGCCCCACCCTCCCGCTCTAGCAAGCGAGGTTGTGTTTTAAGACACGCGGCACTATCCGCGGCACTTTCCGCATACACATGTGGGCAATTGCTTCACTCTTCTGTGTGTATGGGTTCCTGCCCTGTCCCTCTACACGTATGTATGTCCCGACTCAATCTTGTGGCGGTGGTGGTTGAAAGGGAGCTGCTACGCTTGCTACCCTTGCTACTCAGCACGCCTGCTGACGCCCTCCACCTCCGCATCAGCAGCAGTTGCGTATCCGCCTCCTTGCGTATCCCCCGCCACCCTTCCCCCTCGTTCCTCTGCTCTTCAACGGACCTTACACGGAGGCTGCAAGTGCATCGCCGTCCAAGAACGCAACACACTCGGGGGAAGCAGGCAGTGGGTGTTTAATCCGGCAGGTTCCATGCGGCAACAAATGTTGGCTCTCGCGCTCCTTCTGTTGGCGCCCGCCACCACGTGGGCGGCGTGCGACTGGAGCTGGCCAGATGACGGCACCCTGGGTGTGCTGTGCGATGCCGCGTCTGGGAGCCCAGGGGTGGTGCGCTCGCCAGCCTGCACACTAGTGCAGCTGTGCGCGTCAGACGACCCAAGCGTCCGTCCGTGGGACACTGTTTGCGACATCAACAGGACGTTCGCCAGCCTCTGTCGCAACGCAGAGGAGACTGGCGATGTCGTGGAGGCGTGCACGAGGTGAGCCACATGCACAGACCATGCGTGCCCATGCGTGTGCCAACTCCCATCCCACTAGCACAGCTGCCTGTGGGTTGGGGCACAGGGATCACTTCTGTGCGCTCCAAGGACGTGCAGTCACCGCCAGCACCGTTCCGTTCCAACCCTCTCTCCTCCCATCCCCACACGCAGTGCACGCACGGCAGTTGAGGCAGCAGGTGGCGACTACGATGCGTGTCTAGTGGAGGCATCGTTTGCGGTGTGGTCCACGCGTGAGGTGTTTGTAAGGAATGGGTGTGGGTGTGGGTGCTGGTGTGGGTATGGGTGGGGTGTGGGCAGGGGGGGGTGCCGACACGCCCACACATACACAGACCCCCCCTCAAACACACCCCGACACACGCACACACACACACACACTGCAGGTCGTAAACGACATTTTGGCAATGTGCGACGCGATGGGCGGGCCGTCGGTCGATTTTGGCGGCATGGCGGGGTGTCCCAATTGCACGAGTGATTCGGATGCAGACTGCCCAGACCCGCTGCGTGAGTGTGTGTGTGCGTGTGTGAGAGAGTGTGTGTCTGTGTGTGTGTGCGTGTGCGTGTGTGTACGTGTGGGTGGAGGTGGGTGGGGTGGGTGTCCAAATTGCACGAGTGATTCGGATGCAGACTGCCCAGACCCGCTGCGTGAGTGTGCGTGTGCGTGTGCGTGTGCGTGTGTGCGTGTGCATGTGTGTGTGTGTGCATGTGTGCGTGTGTGCGTGTGCGTGTGTGTGTGCGTGTGTGATTCTGCGCGTGTGTGTGTGTACATATGGGTGGAGGTGGGTGGGGTGGGTGGGTGGCTGCACGAGTGATTCGAATGCTGACTGCCCAGACCCGCTGCGTGACTGTGTGTGTGTGAGAGAGAGAGAGTGTGTGTGTACGTGCGTGTGTGTACGTGTGGATGAAGGTGGATGGGGTGGGTGGGTGGCTGCACGAGTGATTTGGACGCAGACTGCCCAGACCCGCTGCGTGACTGTGTGTGTGTGTGTGAGAGTGTGTGTGTGTGCGTGTGTGTGTGCGCGTGTGTGTGCGTGTGTGATTGTGCGCATGTGTGAGTGTGCACGTGTGTGTGTACGTACATGTGTGTACATGTTTGTGCACGTGTGTGTGTGTGTGTGTGTGCGCGTGTGGCTGCACAAGCGATTTGGATGCCAACTGCCCAGACCCGCTGCATGAGAGTGTGTATGTGTGTGTGTGTGCGCGCATGTGTGAGTGTACGTGTGCGCTTGAGTGTGTGTGAGTGT
>VFSX01000786.1:35000-39237 GCA_016618255.1 Chlamydomonas sp. UWO 241 | reverse complement strand
TGCCCGCTACCACCATTCCCCCGCACATTCGCCTCGGTGACATTCGCCCCAATGGTCTCAATTCAAAATTTGAAACCCTGCCAACCGCCTTCCCAACGCAGCGACGACAACGTGCTGCGAATGCCAGCTCCTCGCCCCTGCCACGTTCGGCTCAGTGCAGTGCGCCACACTCGGTCAATTTCAAATTTTCAAAACCTGCAACCGCTTTCACAACGCAGCAAGACAACGTGACTGCGCAACTACCGCTCCGTCCCCAGCACATTCGCCAGTGCATTGCGTCGCACTAGTTTCTAACATTCAAATTTCAACCCCGTAAACTGCCAAACAACCGCCTCCCAACGCAGCGACGTGATGTGCTGCGGCAGCTACCCGCTTTGACCCCTCCACTGCCACCCTATTTTCTCACACCGCCCCCCCCCCCCCCCCCACCCCACCCACCCCCCACCTGCCTGCCTGCCTGCCTCCCTGCCTGCCTGCCTGCCAACCGCCTTTCTCTGTCCCAACCTCTCTCCACCTCGTGCTTCTCTCCCTGTCCACGCCTCACCCCCTCCCCAACGCAGCGACGACAACGTGCTGCGCAACTACCCGCTGCCCATCCGCCGCCGCGTGCTGCGCCAGCTCTACCTGGATGCATTCCAGGAATGCGACATCATGGTGTGTGGCCATTGGGTGCTTGTTTGGTTTGGTGGTTGTGGGTGGTGGTTGGGTGGTGGTTGGGTGGTGGTTGAGTGGTGGTGGGTGGCTGCTGGGTGGTTGCTGGGTGGTTGCTGGGTGGTTACTGGGTGGTTGTATGGACGGCACTGCTGGCGTGATGTGACCTCTATGCCACCTCCATGCAACCTCCTCCAACCTCCTCTGCCTGCCTGCCTGACCCCCCCCCCCATTGTCCTCCCATCCACACAGCGAGGCTGCAAGGCCCAAGTACCTAGACGCACTGATGGTGCCATGCAACCTCCATGCAACCTCCATGCAACCTCCTCCAACCTCCTCTGCCTGCCTGTCTCCCCCCCCCCCCCCCGATTGTCCTCCCACCCATACAGGCAGGCTGCAAGGCCCCAGACCTAGACGCACTGCTGGCGTGATGTGACCTCCATGCAACAACCATGCAACCTCCTCTGCCTGCCTGTCTCCCCCCCCCCCCCCGTTGTCCTCCCACCCATACAGGCAGGCTGAAAGGCCCCAGACCTAGACGCACTGCTGGCGTCATGCAACCTCCATGCAACCTCCATGCAACCTCCATGCAACCTCCTCCAACCTCCTCTGCCTGCCTGTCTCCCCCCCCCCCCCCCATTTTGTCCTCCCACCCATACAGGCAGGCTGCAAGGCCCCAGACCTAGACGCACTGCTGGCGTCATGCAACCTCCATGCAACCTCCATGCAACCTCCTCCAACCTCCTCTGCCTGCCTGTCTTCCCCCCCCCCCATTGTCCTCCCACCCATGCAGGCAGGCTGCAAGGCCGAGTTCCTAGATGCACTGCTGGCATCATGCAACCTCCATGCAAGCTCCATGCAACCTCCTTGCAACCTCCTCCAACCTCCTCTGCCGGCCTGTCTCCCACCACCACCCCCTTTGTCCTCCCATCCATGCAGGCAGGCTGCAAGGCCAAGTTCCTAGATGCACTGCTGGCGTCATGCAAGACCAACCTGTTCATGCCAAACGTCCAGCTCGTTTTGGACGGCGACACGGTTGACAACCTCTGCATGGTACGTGTGTGTTTGTGTGTGTGTGTGCGTGTGCTTGTGTGTGTGTGTGCGTGTGTGCGTGTGTGTGTGTGATTGTGCATGGGTGTATGAGTGTATGTGGGTGGCTGGGTGCGTGTGTGTGTGTGTGTGTGTGTGTGTGTGTGTGTGCGTGCTGGCATGCAGCTAGTGTTGTACGGACTCCGTCACCAGCGACTGTTGAGTACCATACCCATCATGAACTGATTACCCGTCATGAAGCAGTCGAGGTGACTCGCGTCTCCGTGACAACTCAAGTACCCCCCCCCCACACACCCGCACACACATGCACGCATGTGCACGCACCCGCATGCATATGTACGCACCCACACGCTCGGTCTTTTGGTATAATATGCCATGAAGAGCGCCCGGCGGACTGTACAATCGACGACGAATGTACACACACACACACGCACACACACACAAACATGCATGCATACATGCACACATACATATACACACACACACACACACGCACCCCCACGCTGATTGTCGATGGAGAGGTGGAGGTCATGCCACCACTGAAAAGTGTCATATACCCACCCACCCACCTCACACACACAAACCTACCCACACCCACACAAACACACATACTAACACACACACACACACGCACACACACGCCTGCTCCTCTTCCCCTTGCCCTTGTCCCACACAGATTGTTGATTGGGAGGTCAAGGTCTTCCGCGTCACACACAAGTGTCACACACACACACACACACACACCTGCCCCTCTTCCTCTTGCCCTTGTCCCACACAGATTGTCGATGGAGAGGTGGAGGTCGTCCGAGTCACCACAGAAAACTCAAGTGGCTCGCACACACACGCACACACACACGCACGCACACACACACACACACACACACACACGCCTGCTCCTCTTCCCCTTGCCCTCGTCCCACACAGAATGTCGATGGGGAGGTCGAGGTCGTCCGAGTCACATCGGACAACTCAAGTGTCACACGCAGACACACACAGAGAGAGAGAGAGAGATATCGTTACAGAGAACTCTGCACGGCAGACCTAGATAGGCTGTTTCTGGTCATCATTGAGGAGATTCCATTTGGAGGCGGGTGACCAACCGTGCGCCAACAAGAGGGTGAATAACCTCATTCAAAAAGCAGTGGGGGAAAGGGGCAAATGCGGGTCACTGACGGCTGTGTTCGTCACTCCGCTTCGACTGAGTTTAAACTAGGTCTCGGCAGATTGAACTCCACAGTTGTGGAAATCTCGCTAAGAGGATCCACTCGGGTGTGACTCGCTTGGACAAGAGGTCCATGAACTCGGGGTGCTTGGAGATGTCGCGTTTGAAGTTGGAAAAGTGGGTGTTTGCGGAGGAACGGAACTTGACGGAGTGGGCGAAAAAGTCGCCGGCGCTGAGCCGGTAGGATGTGATGGCGCCGCCGGCATAGAGCGAAGTCATGTCCGGTCGGCGGTACGCGAAAAGGGCGGCAGTGGGGGGGTATATGATGTCGGGAGGGAGTGGGGGGGGAGAAGGGACGGGCGGGTGTGTGGAGATGGAGGGGCGGGGGACGGGGGAGGTGGGAGGCGGCGGATGAGGGAGCCGATGAACGTAGCACGGTGCTTGTTGATCGTGTCGATGATGGGGAACGTACAAGGGGGGGAGGCATGCATCGTGGTGGTGGAGGTGTGCTCTGTGGTGTGAGGAGGGATGCCCTTGATGAGGCGGAGGAAGCGGTTGTGGGTTACTTCAAGTCGGTGGATGTGGGCCTTGTTCAACGTCCATGTCTGGCAGCCATACAGTAGGGCAGAGATCACAAAGGCGTTGTAGAGGTGGATCTTGGTAGTGGGAGAGATTGAGTTGGAGTTCCAGAACCGGGGAGTGAGACGGTTGAAGGCGTACCAGGCACTTCCGATCCGGCGTGAGATCTCTGAGTCGAGGATGTCGGAATCAGACGTGTTGGGAGCGTCATCAGAAGGGGCGGCGGGGGAGGACAGAATACTTCCCAGGTATTTGAACTTGGAGGTGGAGTGGACCAGGTGGGGGGTAGATGAGGAGTTGGAGGGGATGGTGATAGGGGCGGAGGGGACGGTGTGGGCAGAAGGGTGGCCGAGGGATTGTGCCACGGTTTTGTCGTAGTTGATCGCAAGGGCCAGGTCTGAACAGATGCGGTCGAGGAGGGTGAGCATGGTGCGGAGGTCTTCCTCGGAGGGGGCGAGCAGGGCGATGTCGTCGGCGTAGAGAAGGAGGGGGAGGATGGTGGTCAAAAAGTCCTTGCGGGACTCAGGGGTGTACAGTTTTCCGTCGATCATGTAGCCAATTTGAATGCCAGCGTTGGGGAGCTGGGCAATCAGGGACCGGACAACTGTGTCGATGTAGACATTGAAGAGGAGGGGGGAGAGGGGGCAGCCTTGCTTGACGCCAGCTTTGAGAGGGAAAGGGGCGGAGTATGCACCGTTGACTCGGGCTCTGGCGGTGGCACCAGAGTAGAGGCTTTCGATGCGTGCAAGGAGGGCAGGGTGTGCGCCGCGGTGGAGGAGGGTTTTCCAAAGTGCG
>VFSX01000786.1:27500-30000 GCA_016618255.1 Chlamydomonas sp. UWO 241 | reverse complement strand
GTGAGTCGACCGAGGCATTGTGGACGTGCAACGTGGTTAGCGTGATCCTGGTGGCGAGGGTGAGCTTGGGCGGGAGAGAGGGGGGCGTCCGGTGTGTGTGTGTTTGTGTGTGTGTGGCGGGGGGGGTTGACTAAGGCTGCAGCCTGCCTGCCTGCCTTCCCTCCAAAATCTGTTGAATAAACTGTTGAAAAGTGATGTGCATCAACCACGTGTGCCACCCACCCACGCGCCCGCACGCCCACACCCCACACGCCCGTTCTGCGCACACGCGGGCCGCGTGCGACGGCACGACCGATGTCGCGTATGCAAACCCTAGCATTTGTTTGTATGGTCGTCTGGTAATATGCATCCACTACATGTGCATGCCACCCACCCACACGCCCCCCCTCACACGTCCTTCATGTGCTCGTGCAGGCTCCACCTTTTCTCAATCATCAACCCTTTCCCCCAAACCCTCGACCCTTAACTTTAGACCACCAACCCTAAACCTTGAACCCTGAACCCTGAACCCTGACATCCCTGCGCACGCACAGGCCGCGTACAACGTCATGACCGTAACGTATCCAAACCAGAGAATTTCTCCGTACTGTTACCTTCTGGTTATGTACATCAACCACATGTGCCTGCCACCCACCCGCACACACACGCCCTTGCTGTGCTCGTGCAGGCTCTACCTTTCCTCAATCAGCAACCCTTTCCTCCAACCTCCCAACCCTAAACTTTAAACCCTGAACCCTGAACCCTGGACCCTGGACCCTGGACCCTTAACCCTAAACCCTAACACCCCTGTGCACGCACAGGCCGCGTACGTCGTCGTGGCCGTCACGTATCCAAACCAGATCATGTTTCCTTTGCTGCTACCTTCTGGGAATGTGCATCGACCACATGTGCATGCCGCCCGCCCACGCGCCCGCACGCCCCCACACACGCCCGTCCTGTGCTCGTGCAGGCTCCACCTTCCCTCAATCATCAACCCTTTACCCTTAACCCTTTACCCCAAACCCTAAACCCTGGACCCTAAACCCTGACACCCCTGTGCACGCACAGGCCGCGTACGTCGTCATGGCCGTCACGTATTCAAACCAGATCATTCCTCTTTACTATTACAGTTACAGTTACAGTTACATGGCATTCCAGCTAAGACAACACTAGTCCTAGTGCCACCGCCTGTGAAGGACGATAGCCACCAGCCGGTTACCTGCCGTCTAGACTACCGCTCCCGCCGGCTAGTTTAGACCCAAACAAGTCCCTGAGGGACATGTCTGGCAAGGAGCGTATAGGAAAGGACTGTCCTCCTCCTGGCCTTTGAGGCCAACCACGCCGGCTGTGCCGACTGGCGGCGCTGAAGCAGAAAAGTCCCCGCCTGGCATGGTGCATGGTTGTCCAACTCCATGCATGGGGCTCTGCCTGCGCCCCATGCGTCATGCATGGCCAGGTCCCACCCTCCAGGGGGGCCTGGGCAAACAGAGTCGTCATGGCAGGCTGCCTGAAGACCAATGCCGACGCCAGTCACCGGCAGACGAGTGCCCCCGAGGGTGAGCGCGGTGACAAACGCTGCGATGGTGAAGCGGATAAACTCTGTGTTGCCTCGGCGGTCGCCACCGCTGAAGCCGTGATGGTAGCCCGCCTCCACGAGCAGCCATCTTGACCAATGTCCAGCATGCATTGACGGGCGCCAGCTCCTCCGCTCGTCGATCAACTCGTCGAGATCGGTGCCGCATGGCGTCCTGCATGGGAGGAGGATAAGGGCCGTCTCCCAGCACGGGTCGCGGCAGCGCCGCGGCTACTCGCCAAGCCATGACAGCGCCGGGCAAGCCGCTCCTGTAGTTTCCACCGAGGGACAGTCTAGCAGGAGCCAGGCCAGTCGTATTTTATCCCGCTCGTCAGCGGCACGGAGATCCTAGTCACCAGCAGCGCCGCATTGCAGGGTCCAGGGCTCGGCGACGAGAACGCGCCTCCGTTAATCGAGCCCCAGTTAATCGAGCTGCCGTAGCACAGCAGAACCACCTACCACAGCGCCATCATCTGATTCGCACAAATGAATGCGGTCATAACGCCTGAGGGGGTCGGCGGTGCGTCTCAGGCGGTGGTGGGCGCCCAAGGCGGTCACCCTAAACCCTGAAGCCTGACACCCCTGCGCACGCACAGGCCGCGTACGACGTCATGACCGTCACGTATCCAAACCAGATCATTCCTCTTTACTATTACCTTCTGGTAATGTGCAGCGACCACATGCGCATGCCACTCACCCACACGCCCCCCTCCCCCCCACACATGCCTGTCCTGTGCTTGTGCAGGCTTCACCTTTCTTCAATCATCAACCCTTAACCCTAAACCCTTTACCCTAAACTCTAAACCCCCAACCCTAAACCCTGAACCCTGACACCCCTGCGCACGCACAGGCAGCGTACAACGGCATGACCGTCACGTACGCAAACCAAGTTCGGCAGCTGCTCACGAATGTGTGCAGCCGCCAGGAGCGGGTGAGTGGATCATATGC
>VFSX01000786.1:0-22500 GCA_016618255.1 Chlamydomonas sp. UWO 241 | reverse complement strand
TCGGGGCTGGACCTAGACAGGGCACTGAGCCCCCAGATCTGTCTCCTCCCCCAATTTTTTTAGAATGTCTTACCCTGTGCCCCCCCCCCCCCCATTTTCACCTGCCACTTCTGAACCAGCTCCTGCTCCTCCCCAGTGTCCCCTGGGAGGGATTTTAGTAGTTATTTATTTCCCGGCTCGAGCAACTTTGACCGCCCATGCCAGGCGCAATACATAGCGGGCGTTCACGCAACGCGTGCCGTTGTGCTGCTCTCGGCAACACCTTTCCAACGCACCCCTCCACGCCCTCTCCCACAAAGCGTGGCGTGGTTTTCTGGGAAATGGGAAATCCGGCTCGGAGCGGTACACGGCTCGCAGGGGATCACTGCTCCTCCCAACCCTCACCCACAGGACGCGTGTGCTGGCCATCAAGACTGCAGTCACGCGGACAACCGGGACGGCATTCCGAAATCCCAATCAGCGAGAGAAAAAAAGAAAAAAACTTCAAACCCGAGCCTCGTCCCCTCCCCCCCCCCCCCCACGCCCACCCCCCACCCGTCCACCCCACCCGTCCACCTCACCCGTCCACCCGCCCATCCCAACCCACACACCCGCACAACTCTGGTGCGAGCCTCCAAGACTGACGCCACGCCATCCACCTAGACTGCATCCCAGATCCCAAACAGCCGGAAAGAAGGAAAAAAAACTTGGAACCCGAGCCTGCCACCACCCCGCCCCCACTCTCCTCCACCCGCCCCTCCCAACCCTCGCACCCGCAGGACGCCGGTGCGAGCCTCCAAGACTGCAGTCACGCGATCCACCGGGACATCATACGCGAGATCCTCTCTGAGGAAAAGGAAAAACTTGCATGGTGGGTGGGTAGTGCTTCCTCTGGTCTTTGACAGCCTGCGCAAGTTGGGGGTGAGCAGGGCGTGCGTTCGTGTGTGGGTGTGGGTGTGGGTGGGTGTGGGTGGGTGGGTGGGTAGTGCTTCCCCTGGTCTTTGACAGCCTGCGCAAGTTGGGGGTGAGCAGGGCGTGCGTTCGTGTGTGTGTGGGTGGGTGTGGGTGTGTGTGTGTGTGTGTGTGCGTCGAGAGGCGCTGCTCTGGGCATGTTTTTGTTAGCGCAAAAGTTGTGCTCGGGACAATTTTGTATGTGTGTGTGCGCGCGCGTGTGCGCGTGCGTATATGAGGGTTGGCAAGCACGCATGAGCAGGCCGGGCGATGCGCCGCTGGAACGGCCGTTGTCGCCAACCGTCCACGGTGTGCCGAAGCACCCTGGTGGCATCCTCGGTGCTTCCTCGAGAGTGCTTCCTCGCGTGTGGTCGATTTTACAGTCCGTCGGACGCCTTTGATGGCGCATTAGACCCTAGGAAAGAGGTCGGCAGCTGTCAAAATTAGGCCCCTAGCATGCCATCTGCCGTCATGATGGCTGTGCACGCGGTGTGTGTCTCTAAACAGGCGACAAGGAAGTCAGCCAACTCGTGCCAGAACCTGGGGTTCTCCTGGCCTGGCCGAGGATTCATAAACTCCCGCATCCGCTCATCTAAATCGGCCTCCTCGGGGCGAGGCTTTCTCGCGTGTGTGTGTGTGTGTGCTTGTGTGTGTGTGTGTGTGTGTGTGTGTGTTTGCGGCGTATAGCAGGGTTGGCACCCATGGGCAGGCCTGACGATGCGTCGCCGACCATCTTCGGTGCGCCCCGATGGCACTCGCAGTGCTTCCTCGGAGAGTGCTTCCTCGCGTGTGTGTGTGTGTGTGTGTGTGTGTGTGTGTGTGTGCGTGTGTGTTTGCGGCGTATATCAGGGTTGGCAAGCACCCATGAGCAGGCCGGGCGATGCGCCGCTGGAACGGCCGTTGTCGCCAGCCATCCTCAGTGTGCCCTAGCGCCCCGGTGGCATCCTCCGTGCTTCCTCGAGAGGCGGTATTCCGCCGTCAGCGGAGGCGGTAAGTAATGAAAGGCTGACAGAAACATAAGGCCGACGGAATTCGCAAAAACATTGAAGTTTGCCCGGAGAAGTGTGGAATTTACGATTTTCACACTTTCCCTGAAAAAGTAATTTACCGGAATCCATGCAGGAAGCACTGTGGCTGGGACACGTTTAGCACGCATGCTGCACGTGCACACACACGCAAACATGCATGCATGCATGCGTGCATGCTCGCAGTGTGAAACCAACAATTTCACACTTTCCCGCATTTGTTCAACAGAATCTATACAAGAAGCACTGTGGGTGCACGTGTGCACGCACGCTGCACGTGCTCACACACGAAAACGTGCATGCATGCATGCGTGCACGCTCGCAGTGTGAAACCGATGATTTCACACTTTCCCACATATTTTCCCACATATAAATATATATAAAAGATATATATATTTTTTTCAAAATATATATATATATATATATATAATATATATATATGTATATATTTTTCATCAGAATATACCCAGGAAGCAATGCAGGTGGCACACGTGCGGCACGCACGCTGCACGTGCACACAAACGTAACTGTGCATGCATGCTCGCATGCTTGTGGTGTGAATGCTAGCGTACGTGCACACGCACACACACTCACACACGCATGCAGGTTCCTAGCTGCTGGCCCCAACCCCAACAAGCCCGACAGCAGCAGTCGCACAGACACACACACATACACACGCAGGTTCCTCGCTGCTGGCGCCAACCCCAACATGCTTGACAGCAGCAGTCGCACAGACATACACGCATTCACACACACACACTCTACACAAACCCACACATACGCACATGCACACACACACACACACACACACGCAGGTTCCTCGCTGCTGGCGCCAACCCCAACATGCTCGACAGCAGCCACACCACACCGCTGCATGTCGCCGCGACCGAGGGCTGCATGACAGCTGCGTCTCTGCTCTGCGAGGTGTGTGTGGGTGTGAGGGTGTGGGTGTGTGCGTGGGTGTGGGTGTGGGTGTGTGCATGTCAGTGCAACTGAGGGCTGCATGACAGCTGCGTCTCTGCTCTGTGAGTTGCGTGTGTGTGTGTGTGTGTGTGTGTACATCACCGCAAGTGAGGGATGCATGCAAGCTGTGTCTCTGTTCTGCAGAGTTCGTGTGTGTGGGTGGGTGGGTGGGTGTGCCTGTCGCCGCAACCGAGGGCTACTGACAGCTGCGTCTCTGCTCTGCAAGACGTGTGTGTGTGTGTGTGTGTGTGTGCACATCACTGCAAGTGAGGGATGCATGGCAGCTGCGTCTCTGCTCTGTGAGGTGTGTGTGTGTGTGTGTGTGTGTGTGGTCGATTTTACAGTCTTGTTGGACGCCTTTAATGGCGTATTAGACTTGTGCTTGCGCACTCAATCCCTGAGGCAGGCAGATACTATCAACCCGCACTAGTCCACTCAGTGGATACACATTGACTGTGTCCATCCCACTAGCTCTAGTACATCTGGTCGCGCCATGCGTCCCAGTTCGGGCAGCCAGCCTGGCCACCCTCCTCCTCCTCCGTTCATGTGGCGCACGCCCGACATGCCGCCAGCCTCCATGCATGGCGCTTGCGCTGCGAGGGCGCTTGCTGCCAGTGCATCTCCGTCATGTGTCTCATGCAAGTAAGATTCGCCCTGCATGGAGACTCTCCATACAGGTCACTGAAGTGCCCCGCGATTCGTGCCGTAGCTGCAGTCCGTAGGCCGAAGCCGTCGCCGCTGCCGATGTCAGTAGCCGTGGCCGTAGCCGTGGCCGATGCAGATGCAGATGCCCAGAGGGCGGACGTGTAGCCGATGCGATGTGAGTGCAGATGCAGGGTGTCCCTGGCCGTAGCCGAAGCCTTGGCCGATGTCAATTAATAGCCGATGCCCATAGCCGGTGCCCTGGCTGTAGCGTAGCTGCAGCCTCTGCCCGGTGCCGGTGCCCGTGGCTGCATGGGGGTACCGACGATGGCGGCGCCGACTTCTGCCAGCAGCCTGCCCTCCGTCCCCGCATGCCTCGCAGTTGCCTGCCTTATGACGCCGTGTCTCAAACAGCCACTGGCGCTCTGGATCAGGGCAAATCGGCGACATAGCCGATTCTCCAAAACCCAGAGTCGCTCACGCTGCAGCAGCACCCTGTCAGCACAGTTGGTCCGCCATTGGCGGCGTCGGGGCGGGAGCCCCCGACGATTTTGACACCACTTGAAGTTTAAGTGTGTGTGTGTGTGTGCACATCACTGCAAGTGAGGGATGCATGACAGCTGCATCTCTGCTCTGCGAGGTGTGTGTGTGTGTGTGTGTGTGTGTGCACATCACTGCAAGTGAGGGATGCATGACAGCTGCGTCTCTGCTCTGCGAAGTGTGGGCGGGTGGGTGGGTGGGTGGTGGTGGGTGCACATCAACTGCAAGTGAGGGATGCATGACAGCTGCGTCTCTGCTCTGCGAGGTGTGTGCGGGGGTGTATGTGTGGGGGGGGGGAGGGGCACATCACTGCAAGTGAGGGATGCATGACAGCTGCGTCTCTGCTCTGCGAGGTGTGGGTGGGTGGGTGGGTGGGTGGGGGTGTGCAACCTTGCGATATAGGGGAGCATGAGATCTGCCCCGCTCATCACACATACTCACATGCACATGCACATGTGCACATGCACACACACACACACATACACACACACACACACACATGCACATGTGCTCATGCACACACGCACACACGCACACACACGCACACAGACAGACAGACAGACAGACAGACAGACAGACAGACAGACAGACAGACAGACAGACAGACAGACAGACAGATAGGCAGACAGACACGTGCACACGTGCACACGTGCATACACACACATGCACACACACGTTCACGCAAACACGCAACAGGCTGGTTCAGACCTCTCTGTGACTGATGAGTGTGGAGACACACACACACACGCACACACACACACACACACATACACACACGCACATGCACACACATGCACACACAAATCACACACACAAACAACACATGCACACACACACACACAGGCTGGTGCTGACCTATCTGCAATCGACGAATGGGGCGACACGCCGCTGGACTGCGCGAGGTGTGTGTGTGTGTGTTTGTGTGTGTGTGTGTGCATGTGGGTGCGTACGCGTGAGAGTGCGCGATATGCGTCTGTTAAACAGTTTTGCAGGAGTGGGGCGGCACACCGCGCGCCTGCGCGAGGTGTGCGTGTCTGTGTGTGTGTGTGTGCGTGTGTGTGGGTGTGTTTGTGTGTGAGTGCGTGAGGTGCGCCTTAATACAGTTTTACTGGAGTGGGCTGGCCACCGCACGACTGCGCGAGTTGTGTGTGTGCATCTGTGTGTGTGTGTGTGTGTGTGTATCCGTGTATGTGTGTGTGTGTACGTGTGTGTGTGTGAGAGAGAGGGAGGGGTGACGCCGCTCGACTGCGCGAGGTGTATGTGTGACAGCTCGATGCTAAGTTCATAAGCTCTTCGCCAGGGGCTCCCGCCCTGGCGCCGCTCGATGGCGGACAACCGGGACAACTGCGCTTGGTACTGGGCGGCTGAAAATCTGGAAATTTACCCTGAGCGGCTGTGACGCACAGCGCTACTGATGAACTGGTCCTGATGGGGCGAGGCTATGTGGCAGATGGGGCAGCGGTACGATGGAGAGCACGATGCACGATGGCGAGAATTGCGGCGAGCATGCACCCCCTCTCACAACGATCGGAACTCAAGCAGATTGCGGCTCCTAATGGTTTACTGTGCCTGGATGGAAGAGAGAGACGGATGGCGAGAAATTGAGAAACATGGGAAGCGAGGCACATGCGGCTAGGCTTTGTGAGGAGGTTGCGGCGCAGGGGTTCCCTGCCCCAAGGCGCAGATTATTAGATGGCGACGCGATCGATGCACCAGCCGTGCGGCATGGGGCGAGGCGAGGCCCCACCAGCGGGCGGGCACCATAATGGAGATGGCGGCTAAGAACGGGGAATGCGGCTACCGGGGATGAGGCTACGGGTTATGCATGCCAGGGGACGGCGGACAAGGCTAATGCGTCACGGCGCATGGGTAAAGAACGGGGAATGAGGCTACGGGAGCTGGCGGGCGCGGCGCGCGCATGGCGCGCGCGGCGCATGGGGTTGCATGGCGGCGCTCTGCGCGTGCATGCATGGAGGAGATTGCTGGCGGGCATGGAGGAGATTGCTCGCGGGCGTGGATGAGATTGCAGGCGGCAGCATGGAAGCGGATGGCGAGAAATTGAGAAACATGGGAAGCGAGGCACATGCGGCTAGGCTTTGTGAGGAGGTTGTGGCGCAGGGGTTCCCTGCCCCAAGGCGCAGATTATAGATGGCGCAGCAATCAATACACTAGCCGTGCGGCATGGGGCGAGGCGAGGCCCCACCAGCGGGCGGGCACCATAATGGAGATGGCGGTTAAGAACGGGGAATGAGGCTACAGGGAGAGGATACGGGTTACAGATGCCAAAGGGGACGGCGGAACAAGGATCAGCCATAGGTGTCACGGGGAATGGCTAAAGAACGGGAATGAGGCGGGTGGTACGGGTGCTGGCGCGCATGGAGCGCGGCGCGGCGCATGGAGATCGCATGGCGGCGCCCATGCATGGACGAGATTGCTGGCGGGCATACAGGAGATTGCTGGCGGGCATGGAGGAGATTGCTGGCGGGCATACAGGAGATTGCTGGCGGGCGTGGAGGAGATTGCTGGCGGGCATGGAAGAGATTGCTGGAGCCAATGGCGGCGGCGGGACTAGTAGTAGAACACAGGCGCACACCAACAATGCGTTGCTGTCACTACCTGGGTGGTATAGGGTGGATCTGGGGGCCCAGTGTCCTGTCTAGGTCCAGTGCGTGCGCGCGTGTGGGGGTTTACCCTCACCCCTACCAGGTAGCCAGCCAGTTTCCCACTGAAACTGAGTTTAAGGTGTCGGGCGCTAGCGCCGACACCGGTCTTATACATCATTACTGGTGTCACACAGACTGTAAGATCCATCATCATCATGTGTGTGTGTGTGTGTGAGGCGCTGCTCTGGGCATGTTTTTTTTTGCACAACAGTTACGCTCGGGACCATTTTCTACGTCTGTGAGTGTGTGTGCATTCGTGTGTGTGTGCCACAAGAACACACACACACACACACACACACACAAAGACACACACCTCGCGCAGTCGAGCGGCGTGTCACCCCTCTCTCTCTCTCTCTCTCTCTCTCTCTCTCTCTCTCTCTCTCTCTCTCTCACACGTACACACACACACACACAAGCCCACATCGAGATCGGCATCACCGCCATCCCACGTCCCCTCCAAGGCTGCTGGCAACCACGCCGTGTCTGCGCTGCTATCTGGCCCCTCACTCGGTGGCACACGCGTGCGCACGCACACACTAGACACACACTACGCGCACACACACACACACACACATGTACGCACACACACACACACACACACATGGACACACACACGGGCACACGCACACACACACACACACACATCCCCCTCCAAGGCCGCTGGCAACCACGACGTGGCTACGCTGCTAGCTGGCCCCTCACTCGGTGGCACACGCGTGCGCACGCACACACTACGCACACATGCACACACACACACACACACACACACACACACGCGCGCATTTACACACAAACACACACACACATATACGCACACACACACACGCACACACACACACACACATCACCCCCAGGGCCGCTGGCAACCACAACGTGGCTGCGCTGCTAGCTGGCCCCTCAATCGGTGGCACACGCGTGCGCAAGACTCCGTGGCTAACACACACACACACACACGCACACGCACACACACACACACATCCCTTCCAGGGCCGCTGGCAAGCACGCCGTGGCTGCGCTGCTAGCTGGCCCCTCACTCGGTGGCACACGCGTGCGCACGACTCCGTGGCTAACACACATACACACACACACACACACACATCCCCTCCAGGGCCGCTGGCATGCACGCTGTGGCTGCGCTGCTAGAGGCACGCGCCGCTGGCGGAGCCAGCGCGCCTGGGGCGGCCGCTGCGCCCGCGGCCAAGAAGGAGAAACTGACGCTGCTGCAGAAGGCGAAGGTGTGTGGGTGTGGGTGCGTGCGTCTGTGTGTGTACCTGTGTATGTGGGTGTGTTTGCGTGTGTGTATGTGGGTGTGTTTGTGTGTGTGTATGTGTGTGTGTTTGTGTGTGTGTATGTGTGTGTGCGTGTGCGTGCGCCCAGCTCCAACATGGCAGGCAGTCCTCTCGAGCTCTCAAGAGAGGGGAGAGAAAGATGGAGAGAGATAATCCCTCTCTCACTCTATCTGTCTGTCTCTATCTTCCTCTCTTTGTCGCTCTTTCCCCATCCCTCTGTCTTTCTCGCCCTCTCCCTTTCCCCCTCTCTCTCTCTCTCTTTCTTTCTCGTTCTGACCTTCTCTCTCTGCCATTCACACACAAAAACCAATACATACACACACACACACACACACACACACGCACACACACACTCAACACACGCGCACAGACACACGTGCACACATGCACACAGTGACACGTGTTTGTGCGCCCCAACATGGCAGTATCTCACACACAAACACACACACACACACACACACACGCCAGGACACTTGTGTGTGCGCCTGCAGCCCCAACATGGCAGACGTATACCCCCCACCATCACAACCACCACCACCACCACCACCACACACACACATGCGCACATATACACACACAAACACACACACTCACAGGCACGGCAGGGCACGGGCAGCGGTGGAGCTGCGGCACCCAGAGCGCAGGGCCAGGTCTTAGACCAGTTGCGAGCACACACACACACACACACATACGGGGACACTCGTGTGTGTCCGCAGCCCCAACATGACGTATACCCCCCCGCCCACCATCACCTCCACCACACACACACACACACACGCACACGCACTGGCAGGCACGGCAGGGTGCGGGCAGCGGTGGAACTGCGGCACCCAAGAGCGCAGGGCCAGGTCTTGGACCAGTTGCGAGCACACACACACACACACACACACATACATACGGGGACACTCGTGTGTGCCCGCAGCCCCAACATGACGTATACCCCCCCGCCCACCATCACCACCATCACCACCACACACACACACGCACACATACACACACACACACACACTCACAGGCACGGCAGGGCGCGGGCAGCGGTGGAGCTGCGGCACCCAAGGGCGCAGGGCCAGGTCTTGGACCAGTGGCGAGCACCGACCAGGGGCAGGCATCCAGTGGAGACGATGTTGATTCAGGTGAGCACGTGTGTGCACACACACACACCAGCAGCAGCAGCCCCAGCAGCATCCAGTGGAGACGATGGTGATTCAGGTGAGCACGCGCGTGCACACACACACACACACCAGCAGCAGCAGCAGCAGCCCCAGCAGCATCCAGTGGAGATGATGGTGATTCAGGTGAGCACGCGCGTGCCCACCTACACCAGCAGCAGCACTAGCAGCAGCAGCAGCCCCAGCAGCATCCATTGGAGACGATGGTGTCAGGTGAGCACGCGCGTGCACACACACACACACCAGCAGCAGCAGCAGCAGCCCCAGCAGCATCCAGTGGAGACAATGGTGATTCAGGTGAGCACACGCGTGCCCACCTACACCAGCAGCAGCACCAGCAGCAGCAGCAGCCCCAGCAGCATCCATTGGAGACGATGGTGTCAGGTGAGCACGCGCGTGCACACACACACACACACACCAGCAGCAGCAGCAGCCCCAGCAGCATCCAGCAGAGACGGTGTTGATTCAGGTGAGCATGCGTGTCCACACACACACACACACACACACAAAAACACCAGCAGCAGCAGCAGCAGCCCCAGCAGCATCCAGTGGAGACGATGGTGATTCAGGTGAGCTCGCGCGTGCACACACACACACACACACACACTCGCACGTGTGTGCGCGCACACACACACACACACACCAGCAGCAGCAGCCCCAGCAGCATCCAGTGGAGACGATGGTGCTGCAGGTGAGCACGCACACATGCGCAATCACGCACACACACACACACACGATGAGCAGCAGCAGCAGCGGCAGCCCTGTTGTCGCACGCATGCACACACACACAGGCATAGACACATGCATGCACACACACACAAACACACAGCAGCAGCAGCAGCGCCTCGCCGTGCCGAGGCAGCGCTGCGCACCAGCGACGAAGGCAGCGAGACTCACACTCACACACACGCACAAACACACACACAAACACACACACACACACACACACACACACGCAAACACATAAACACACACAGCAGCAGCAGCAGCAGCAGCGCCTCGCCGTACCGAGGCAGCCCTGCGCACCAGCGACGAAGGCAGTGGCGTGCTCGGAACCGGAACCGGCAGCGCGGGACGGAAGCCTTGGCAGGGCAGCCTCGACCAGATCGCGGCGATGTACGGGCCACCGCTGTCGCTTGAGCGAGGTGACGCAGCGCCCGCGGCGCTCGGACAGCAGCAGCAGCAGCAGCAGGGAGGGCAGCAGCAGCAGCAGGGCGCCGGCGGTGGCAGAGTGTGGCCGGAGCTTGCCCCAGCTCGCGACAGTGGCGCGGGCGAGGTGTGTGTGTGGGGGGGGGGGGATGGGGGGGGGGGGGTACGCACATGTGTGAGTGTGCGCGGTGCGCCAGTTTCAGAGGTCTGCGGGAGTGGGGCAACGCACACGCACGCACATACATACACACGCACACACACACAGAACCCTCGGCAGCGCCGCTCCGCCGACGAAACGCTGATCATCGACACACACACGCACACACACACACACACACACAACCTTCGGCAGCGCCGCTCCGCCGACGACACGCACGCACACACACACACACGCACACACACACAGAACCCTCGGCAGCGCCGCTCCGCCGACGACACACCGATCATCGAGCTCGACGGGTTTGTTGCGTACGACGAGGTGCCCGGCTTCACGGTCCTGCGCGCCACGTCGAGTGTTAGCAGCGGCGCGCCGCCGCCACCGCAGGTGCTTGCCATTTTGCGCTCTTGCTCTCTCTCGTGCGCGCGCGCGCTCTTGCGCTCCCTCGCGCTCCCGCGCTCTCTCGCGCTCTCTTGCTCTCTCTCACTCTCTCGCTCTCTCTATCTCCATCTCTCTCGCTCTCTCTCTCCCGGTCTGTCTCTCCTTCTCTGTGTCTCTCGCTCTCTCCCCCTCCCCCTCCCTCCTTCGCCCATGCTATCCCCTGCGTATGTGTGTGTGTGTGTGTGTGTGTGCTCGGCAACGGCGGGTTAAAACGCGGTGCACGGCTTCACGGTGACTCGCGCCACGTCGAGTGTTGATGCGCGCAAGTGATCCGCGCAAGTGAATGCGGTTATAACACCTGAGGCAGTCGGGGTGGCGCCTCAGGCGGTGGTGGGCGCCGAAGGCGGTCGGGGTGGCGCATGAGCCGATAAAGGGCGCGCCTCTGGCGGCGCCTTGGGCAGTCGGTGCACCTGGGGCGCCTCCTGATCCGCGCAAGTAAATGCGCGCTCCTGAGGTGTCGCCTCGGGGGTTGGAAATTTGGTAGAACGGGAGCGCGCTCCGGCCGTGCTGCCACACACAACCACCGACCAACCTACCAAGCGTTACATGAGGCCGTGCGCATGCACCGGCAACGCCTGTACTACCAGCAGCCGTACACCCCGGTGATTGTTCCGAGGTCTGACCCGTGCACCGGGACGTCTGCCGAATCGCGGGTGACGGACCAGCGCCTGATTCGAGTGGATAGTATCCTTGGATATATAGTATCATATTCACACACACACGCCCACGCACGCACACATCCTGTCCACACACACACACACACACACACACACGCGCGCGTGCAGGCGGATCGCCAGGACGAGGGTGCTGACAGTATCCTATCCACACGCACGCGCACGCACACATCCTACACACACACGGGCACACACACGCACGCGCAGGCGGATCACCAGGACACATCATATCCACACACACACGGGCACAGACACGCACGTGCAGGCGGATCACCAGGACACATCATATCCACACGCACTCGCACGCGCACACACACACGCGCAGGCAGATCACCAGGACACATCATATCCACACACACACGGGCACACACACGCACGCGCAGGCGGATCACCAGGACACATCATATCCACACGCACACGCACGCGCGCACACACACGCGCAGGCGGATCACCAGGACACATCATATCCACACACACATGCACACACACATACACACACACGCACACACGCGCGCGCAGGTGGACCACCACCGGAAACATCATATTCACACACACACGCACACACACACGCGCGCGCAGGCGGACGACCAGGACGAGGGTGCTGAGGCGGACGAAATGGAGGGGGAGATGGCGCTCGCGGCCCTCGCAATGGCGGCGCGGGTGCGTTTTTGACAGGGTTTGCGTTCGTGCACTTTATGGTTGGGATTGGCCAATTTGGGCTGGCACGGATTGCGACCCGAAAAAAGCGTGCGCCGCTCGACGGCGGATCTGCACGACCGACAACGCCAGCCTCCGAGGCGACGCTGTCCGCAAAGGCACAAGCAACTGCAGCAGCAACCACATACACACGCGCACACACACACACGTGCACGAACACGCACGCACAGGCACAGGCTGCGGCCCATGCGACGCTCGACAGCGAATCTGCACGACCGACAACGTCAGCCTCTGATGCGGCGCTGTCCGCGCAGGCACAAGCAGTTGCGGCAGAAACCACGCACACACACTCACGCACGCACACACACGCACACACACGAGCGCAGGCGGCTGCCCATGCGCAGCGTGCGCCGATCGACGGCGGATCTGCACGACCGACAACGCCAGCCTCTGATGCGGCGCTGTCCGCGCAGGCACAAACAGTTGCGGCAGAAACCACGCACACACACTCACGCACGCACACACACGCACACACACGAGCGCAGGCGACTGCCCATGCGCAGCGTGCGCCGCTCGACGGCGGATCTGCACGACCGACAACGCCAGCCTCCGAGGCGACGATGTCCGCGCAGGCACAAGCAACTGTGGCAGCAACCACGCACACACACGAACACACGCATGCACGAACGCGTACGCACAGGCCGCTGCCCATGCGAAACGCGCGCCGCGCAATGGCGGATCCTCACGACCAACGACACCAGCCTCCGATGCGGCGCTGTCCGCGCAGGCGCACGCAACTGTGGCAGGAACCACACTCACACACACACACACGTGCACACACACGTGCACACACACGAGCGCAGGCGGCTGCCCATGCGCAGCGTGCGCCGCTCGACGGCGGATCTGCACGACCAACAACGCCAGCCTCTGAGGCGACGCTCTTGGCGCAGGCGCAAGCTACCGCGGCAGCAACCACGCATGCACACGCGGCAGCAGCGGCAGCTCTCGCCGACGTGGCGTGTGCTGAGGCTGACGAGAGGGCGGCGCAGGCGGCGCAGGTTTGTGTGTGTGTGTGTGTGTGTGTGTGCGTGCATGCATGCGTGTGTGTGCGTGTGCAGAGCGTGTATGTGTGCGTCTGTTGGCGGGAGATGCCCCGCACTCAACACCGCATGCTCACCCCCCGCACCCCTGCGCACACACACACGCACACAGGCCAGGGCCCAGGCGCACGCTCACGCCGGGGCTGCGGCAGCGGCGGCGGTGCACGCCGAAGAGGCTGCACGCGACAGCGCTCAGTCGCAGGCGCAGGATGAGGCGCAAGCCAGAGCGGAAGCTGAGGCGCAGGCAGAGGCACAGTCGAGGGCGGACGCTGGCGCGCGCGCGCGCACGGCGGCCGAGGCGGCCGCGCGCGCCAGCGCGCACGCGCAGGCTGAGGCGCAAGCCCGGGCGGAAGCTGGTGCGCGTGCGCGCTCGGCGGCTGAGGCGGCCGCGCGCACCAGCGCGCACGCGCAGGCTGAGGCGCAAGCCCGGGCGGAAGCTGGCGCGCGCGCGCGCGCGGCGGCCGAGGAGTTTGAGTCTCGGCTCGCCGCAGGCGTCGAGGCCGCGCGCGTGGCGCGCACGCAGGCGGCCTCCCCCGGCAGCAGCAGCAGCAGCAGGGCCCTCCCCCCCCACTCCCCTGCTCCCGTGCCCACCGCCCACGCCGCGACACCCGACCCCACCGCGCCCCCGCCCTCATCGTACCACTATCAACTGGCAGACACCACCCACCAACCGTCCCCTGGCGCCGCGCTTCCTACAGGAGGGGCCGCGCACCTCATGCGCGCTGAGTCTCCGATGAGCGGTGCCCTGACAGAGTTGCTCATGGCCATGCCCAGCAGGGGAAGCGCAGCGCAGGCGGGGCAGCAGCGGCAGCAGGCGGGGTGGCAGGCGGCGCAGGAGCAGCAGGCGGCACAGGGGCAGCAGGCGGGGCAGCAGCAGCAGCAGCAGGCGGGGCAGCAGCGGCAGCAGGGGCAGGGGCAGCACCGCGTGCGGTCGAATCTCGGCCCGACCGCCTGGCGCAGCTCCCCGTTGTTTGACAGCCCCGAGCCGGGCACAGGAAGGGACGACGCCGATGAGTGACACGGATGAGTGACACGGATGAGGGACAACGACACGGATGAGTGGCATGGACACGGATGAGTGACACGGATAAGTCACACGGATGAGTCACACGGATGAGTCACACGGATGAGTCACACAGATGAGCGACACGGATGAGTCACACGGATGAGTGACGCCGAAGAGTGACGGAATGATGCCCGTCACACGCATGCCGACCCAAGGGAGGGGCCCAGGGTCATCCACGCCAAAAAGCCGACCAGATGATGGGGTGTCTTGGGTCCCCCACAGCCAGGCCCCCGCACCCCGTGTCGTGACGATCCCCATCTATTGCCAAACATGGCGGACGGTCAAAAAATGGAAGCCAGGGCTGAAGCCCGGAGCGCGCCCGCCCCCGAGACTCCCACCCCCCCCTAGGATGCCGACAGGGAGTGGACGTTCGTTCTGTGCAGGCAGCCGAGCAAGGAAGATCTGAGGGCCAGCCCTACCACAGCCCCATCGTCTGAGACGCGCACGTCAAGGCGGGCATCTCGCCCAAGGCGGTCGGGGTGCGCATCAGGCGGTGGTGGGCACCCAAAGTGGCGCCTCAGGCGGTTGACGGCGCGCCTCAGGCGGTCTCGGCGCGCCTCAGGCGCAGCTTGATCCACGCAAGTGAAGGCGCCGCCCGAGACGCCACCTCAGGCGTTGGAATATGGTCGGGCAAGCACTCGTGTTAAATGCTTGCGCACGAGAGCGTGGTGTTCTGTGCTGGCACCCGAGCAAGCTGATGGCTTGTGCGTGCGCGTATGTGGTGCACGCTCGTATGTGCGGGCGAAAGAAAGAGGCAGCGGGCGCAGCTACAGCTCTGCCCCGTTTGCGATGGGGTTTGGAACAGTGTGGACATCATAAAAAACAAAAAACAAACCCAAAACACGGGTGGACATCTGGACCATCCAGAGGCGTAGTATCGGCAGTTGCATGGGGGCCCGAATGCCTGAGACCCCAGGAGGCTGGTCCTCAATGGCAAGCACGCGGGTAAGACCAGCTGGGTAGGTCCGTTGAGCCATGGCTCACAGGCTTGGCTGGGACGATGAGCGCTCGTATGAGCGTGATTTCTAGATTACAGAGCCGAATGCTGGGACCCCATCTCATGAGGGTGTTCTCCTCTACAAGCACTACACAACGACATGCACTACACAACAGCATGCACTACACAGCGACATGCACTTCACAAAACACGCAAACACGGACCTCACCGTGTCGTTATCGACGACACGAGCCATGGCTGATCCTTTTGAGCCTTATTTACGTACACAAGTGAGGATCACAAGGCTCAGCCACGCGAGTTCCAGTCTTATTATTTGATGAATCTTTATGGATCATGCAAGAATACATTATTATTGTATTAATACACATTTTCAAACCCATGGAGGCCTCATGGAGCTGGGCTCGCTCCGCGGTTTTTTTCAGCGACCCCCCCCCCCCCCCGCGCATCACCACCACCACCATGTGTGGTATGACAAGCTTGCCTGCTTCCCAATGGATTTTTGTTTCCCCTATTATTGTCCCCAACATGGGTGTCGCTGACACCCCACAGTCTCAGCAACCGTACGTGCATCACAGCGGGCATGCCGCATCTCCAAAACCCGGCTCCCATCTCCTAGTTCCCCTTTCATTTTGACTATAAGAGCGCGGTCGGCATACTGCTCACCCTCACCACCCATGCTGATAATAACTTATAAAAACCAAACCTTTTAGGTTGTCCCATTTTTCAAGGACAATGCAGTCCACACCAAACCCCACACAACGGGTCGTGCTTGGCGCACTCCACACAGTCCGCAGTAGTATAGGGGCTGAGTACTATAAGAGTCGACCGGAACCGGATCCGAAACCTATGTAACGCAAAGATATCTCACGTCCTCCCACACAATTCCGACCTCATGTGACGTGTGTGGGCCACTTCAGGTGTCGCCGCCGACGCAGCCTGCTCGTCAGGTGGTGTGTAGGTGGTGGTGTGTGACTGCCCACACTGCGCCACTGATCGACTGCGTGATCACGTTCATGATGGCGCGCTCACAGCAACACAGCGACACCACTAGACTGACCTACCGAGCATCCCCCCCGGTGCAACTGTACTGGGGCAAGATCTGCTAGCGGGAGCAGTTGGGCGGCTGGCACAGCGCAAGGGGTGGTCATGGGACCATGGGAGATAGAGGCATCTGTCAAGTTTATCAACTGCTCTTCACTGCTTCCTACGTGGCTTCCTGCGAGGCTTCCCGATGATGATGATGGATGTTGCAGTCAGGGACACCTAAAGGCGTATAAGACCATGCTCGTCGCATATGGCCCTAGCATTTTAATGCGATGGCCAGAAGTTGGTGGTAGGGAGTGACCAACCATAGCGACCATAGCGACCAATCATAGCGACCATAGCGACCAACCAAGCTTGCTCTCTAACCTATTACCAAATCCCACACTGTTGGTCACTACTGACCGCCTTTTCCAGCCCCTTTCTAGGCAGTTAGGCTTAGGGATGTGCCCCTCACCGAGTCCTTCTGTGCCTCCCCCCGTCAGCAGGGGGGGGGGGCCTGCGACGCGTCCAATGTCGTGCTCGGTGCAACAACAAGGGGTCAGCTTCTGCTCAGAGCCGGGTTAAGGGTGACAGGTTGAGAATCCTGTGAATGCTGGTTGAAATCCCAGTTAGAAAAACTCTGAACACGTTAAAGGTTGCGGCCCGGCTGGATATCCTTTTCGGCCACGTCTTTGCCTTTCTCCCCACGGGCGGATGTCTCTTTTGGCGATTGACGACGAACCTGCCTTGCGTTTCCGTTTCCCAACATGCGCTCACCGACTTCGACAAGCGCTTGCTGCCGCTGCGGTAGGGGACCTAGGGGTGCGCCCACGCTCTTTTCAGAGTTCGGGTTCCCTACCACCAACAGCCAGCCATCTCAGTAAGGTGCTCGGGCCATACGCGCCGAGCACGGTCTTATACGCCTTTAGAGGTGTCCCTGACTGTAGCATCTATCATCATCATAGCGAGGGCCGAATTTCAGAGGGGACAACTCGCTGCTTCATGAATGGTGCCGGCAGATACGTCTGGGGTGTCGGAAGAGGTTGGTGAGGGAGGAGACTTTAAAATGAATTGAACAGTCGTGTGTGGCGGCCCTGGCATGCAGCGCCTTTGACCTTGCTCGGCGTAAAGCGCCCGAGCACTAGTGTAGTACTATAATCAGGTGGCTGGCTACCGGTGGTGGCGGGTGGGGGCGAGTTGGTGGGTCGGGTAACAGTAACAGTAACACGGGGTTTCCAGCTAAGCAGGCTACTCTTCTACTAGAGACACCCGCCGATACTCCAGCACACTTAAGTACTAGAGTACCGCCGGCTCCCGGCCGATAGACTACCGCTCCCGCCGGCTAGACTACCCCAAACAGCAGTCTCTGAGAGACATGTCTGGCAAGGAGCATATAGGAGAGGACCTTCCTCAGGGTCACAGTAGTGGCCTTGTGGCCAGTCAAGCCGGCAGAGCCGACTGGCGCTGACTGGAACGGTCCCCGCCTTGCAGTGCATGGCTGTCCAGCTCTCGTTTGCATGGGGCTCAGCCGGCGCCCATGCCTCATGCATGGCCAGGTCCCACCCTCCAGAGGGGCATGGACGACAGAATTGTCATGGAGGCTGCCTGAAGACCTTCCAACGCCAGTCACCGGCAGACGAGCGCCCACGAGGATGAGCGCGGTGACAAACGCTGCGATTCGCGAAGCGGATTTACTCTGTGTTGCCTCGGCGGTCGCCACCGCTGAAGCCGTGATGGTAGCCCGCCTCCACGGGCAGCCATCTTTACCAATGTCCAGCATGCAATGACGGCGCCAGCTCCTCCGCTCGTCGATCAACTCGTCGAGATCGGTGCCGCATGGCATCCTGCATGGGGGGAGGATAAGGGCCGTTCCCCAGCACGGGCCGCGGCAGCGCCGCGGCTACTCGCCAAGCCATGGGTCGGGACATGGGATTAAATGCCCCCTGCTGCACAGTTTTGAAGTGTGTCAGTTTTGAAGTGTGCCTCCCCGTGGGAGCTTGACCGGGGTCACAAGCCCGGGAGCGTGTCCGCTAGACCACCGTGCCCAGCAGAGAAGAGGCAATTTGATAACGTGTGGTTGGTCAGTTTTGTTTTGCGGAACAAATTGGGATGGGAGCATGGCATGGAGACACGGTCCAAAAGAACGTAACGGATAAGCAGCCGCACCGCAACCTCTGCGTCCCGTGCCCACGGGATTCCTAGCTGGGATTTCAACCAGCTTGCACAGGTCATGAAGCCTGCTGCCCTTTACTCGGCTCTAGTGCGTTGCCTTGCGGGCTCTCTTATGATGATGATGATGGATGTTACAGTCAGGGACACCTCTAAAGGCGTATAAGACCGTGCTCGGCGCCATATGGCCCGAGCACCTTACTGAGATGGCTGGCTGTTGGTGGTAGGGAACCCCAACTCTGTAAAGAGCGTGGGCGCACCCCTAGGTCCCCTGCCGCAGCGGCAGCAAACGCTTGTTGAAGTCGGTGAGCGCATGTAGGGAAACGGGAAAACGCAAGGGCAGGGGTTTTCGTCGCCAATGCCAGAAGAACATTCCCCCGTGGGGAGAAAGGCCAAGAGTTGGCCGAAAAGGATATCCAGCCGGGGGCCGCAACCCTCTAACGTGTTAAGGGGTTTTCTAACTTGGGATTTCAACCAGCATCTCACAGGATTCTCAACCTGTACCTTAACCGGCTTGAGCAGAACTGACCCTTGTAGTTTGCACGAGCACGACATGGACTGTCGCAGGCCCCCCCCTGCTGAAGGGGGGAGGCACAGAAGGACTCGGTGAGGGGACATCCCTAAGCCTACACTACCTAGAAAGGGGGAAAAGGCGGTCAGTAGTGACCAACAGTGTGGGATTTGGTGATAGGTTAGAAAGCAAGCTTGCTCCCCGGTTAAAGCGGATAAATATGTTCCTTCTGCATACTCCGTTTTGAGGTCGTCATCTTTGAGGCAGCTTTCACGTGTTGAGACCCAGCGTGGGCATTTCTCAGGTGCGCCAGCTGCGGTGCACTGCAAACGGCACAGTCCACCGCAGCTCCTCGGGAACCCACGCTTGGGTCCCCGCCACTATCGTGGCTGCCTCATTGACTCCTAATTAAAAACATCGTTCGCTTCAGGTCAATTATTCCTCCCGATCCTCTACCATCTCCAGGCTTTTGTTACGTATATCAAGGCACGAGACCAGAAAGTTGGCCATGTCACGCCAAAACAAGGGTAAAGTAGCCCCGGGCTGGGGTTCATAAACGCCCGCATCTTCGCATCCAAGCCTTTATCGTCCCCAGGGACGCTCAGGAAAAGGGTGTGGAACTGTTACGCGTGTCTCCGTATACGCTGGACACTCAAAAATCACGTGCCTCATCTCCCGCACTTGCCACCAAAGGCGACAGGCCTGGCTGCGTGGGCTCTGCCTCGCCGTGTGGCGCCCCTTCTCTATCTGCAGTTCATGCGAGCCCCATTCTAAAGCGTGGAGTGTCGTGATCTGGGCGGCGCTGTTTCAGCCCCGTCCAGAGCATTGGTGCGCCGCCACAGTCTGTCGCCATCCACCGCAAGTAAGTAAGCATCTTGAAGCGGTGTTGTGACCATGAGTCAGGCAACTGATGCGGACGACGCTGCAGCTGGTTGGCGTCCTCTGGCAGCCTGGTGTGCTGGTCTCTTTGATGCCAGCAACCTGCCGCCTGCTGTCCTAGCAGGCGGGCGATGCCCCCGCGCCTCGGCCCCACACCATGCGTGTGCCCCACTGTGCTGAGGCAATCGCTCAGCTGTTGCCACAAGCCTCTCTCGACGGCCACCGCCGCTAGCTCCCAGCTCTAACCCGCATTTGCCGCCTTCAGCAGATCGCCATCCGGCCGCCGTTAGCGCTTTCGCCCAGAAAGCGCGCCGCGTGCCGCAGCACAGGTCGGTCGACCAGCGGTCGGCCAGCCCACCTCCGTCGCCAAGCGCGATAGCTGTTGCCCACACCTGCGAATACGGAGGGCCTCGCGCACAGATTGCAAGTGCAGGGCTTCCATGGCGCGCCACTTGCGGCGCGCCGCCTTGGAGGGCCCCCCGTCACCTTTAGCCACCCCCCACTTGTCGGCTGCCCCCGAGAAGATCCCCTGTACCCCCATGCCCGCCCCCGCCATCCACCCTGGGCCCCAGATCTCGCACCCGTAGTTAATTACAGGTCGCACCAGTGCGTTGAACAGGTGCGCCTTTACTCACGTTGTGGGGGCCCATGGCATCGTATCTGCGCGCTGGGCGAAGCGTGCACGCTGACCCGCCCCCTGCCTCTGCTCCAGCCCCGCGCCTATTGCCCGACGGCTCCCAAAAAGCATGCCCAGATATTTAAACTCGTGGTTCATGGCAGGTCCATACCAGCGTACTTCAGGGTCACCCTTCCCCTGGCGCTCGTGACCGGGCAGTACTGGTCGTTAAACACCACCCCCTCAGATTTGCGGACATTGACAGTGAGAGCGTGCGTCCTGCAAAAAACGTGAAGTGCATCTAGCAAGCGCTGGAGCGCCTCCGGCGTCTCTGCCATGAGCACGCGGTCATCTGCATACAAGAGTAACCGTAGGAGCCGCCTGTTTGCTCCTGTCGCTAGGGGGACCCCGACCTTGGGCATCTGTGCGTCAAAGCTCCCCTTCTAGTGAGTCGATTAAAACAGCCCAAACCAAAAAAGCGGCGACATTGGGTCGCCCTGGCATGACCCCCTGGGTGGTGAAGCCTAGTCCCAAACCGTGCGTCTATCGCACGCACTGCAGCCCATCGTACAGTGATGTCAGGGCTGCTAAAACCGCCCCCCCCCACCCCCAGGCTCTTAAGGCACTCCCACATGAGCTGCCGATGCACGTAGTCGTATGCCTTTCTAAAGTCGATGAAGGCAGTATACAGCGGTTTTCGCTCGTGGCTGCGCCTCTCAATCATGTGCTGTAGGATGAAGGCATTGTCAGGGGTCCCCCCCCCCTTCCGGAACCCTGCCTGCCCGGCGGCTCTATGGCCGCCCTTCTCAGCAAGGTCGTCTAGTCTGCGGAGTAGCACCAGACTATAGAGCTTAGCAAGCGCCCCACCCCCGTTGATGCCCCTATAGTTGTCCCGCTCGTCCAGATTGCCTTTCTTCGGCACCGGCGTGACTGCCCCATGTGCCATGCTTTGGGATACCCCTCGCGGAAGACCCGATTGAGTAGATGTGTGATCGTTCAAGCAGCGCGTGTTGCGGCTCGCTCCCCTCCACATCTCCCCCACCCCCTGTGTCCCCCTCCCCAGTCATTGCCCCTTGATTAAATTACCGGTACGCCGTCCACGCCCTGGCGGCTTTGCCGCCGCCATGCCAGGAGGGCTGTGCTCACCTTCGTCCTGGTGGATCAAGCGTTGAGTACTCGTGCCCGCTGCTTATTTCCTTAGGAGGCATCCGAAAACGGGTTCCCTCCCTCCTGCAGCTCCCCATGGGCATGCTCGCCCCAACCAGGCCCTCAAAGTAGGTCGTCCACCCCTCTACATCCCTCAGCCCCCCTCCCTGGCTCCCTGGTTAAACTTGCGCCAGAATTTCCTGGGGGCGCCATGCATGTGTTTGAGCATAGCGTCGTACTCCTGGGCCTCCTATGCCCGGCGCACGCGTCGCGTGGTCTGCCTAAGCCTGAACGCTGCTCGAGGTCAGCGTCGGACTGCAGGCCCCGTGGCCCTCTCGGCCTCTCGTTACCTGCGTGCTCTTGCACTTCCTGGCATACCTGGTGTTGTGTGGTCGCACTGATTCCCCCCCCCCCCCTGGTTTTACCAGCACCGCCCCAGCCGCCCCTGACGCGTGCAGCGCCCGCGCTGCCCGCTCAACCGCCCTTCTAGGAGCGCCTGCTCCGCATCTACCGTGGGGGCCTCCCGCGCCCCCTTGATCTCTGCCGCCACCCCCTGCAGCTCCCGTGCGTAGGCACGCTCCCCCCCTCAGGCCACCTGAATCTAGTTGGCGTGGTGCATGGCATGGTGGGGTGTGGCGTGGCGACCGCCTCACCGGCCGCCTCGCCCCTGGTCAGCACAACTGGGCAGTGGTCAAAAGACCCCTTCCAGCCTGGCAGGGGGGGGGTCGTATGC